>JAWRVZ010000025.1:322500-857500 GCA_037043235.1 Rhodeus uyekii | reverse complement strand
ATTTTTGCAATTGTGCACATTTTCTGAATAATAGGTGTTATTAAAAATAATACTGATAAGTCACATCTGTGCATTCAATTGTTACATTCAGAACAGAATGATAAATAAAAGTATTCAAACCACATAAACATTATAAACATGCAGACATAAGGGTAAGTTAATAAGTGAATGTTGCACAAAACATAAGCTTACCAAAAACTTTTACCATTTATTGTTTTTCTGCTTTGAAAACATTGACATTCCTTCAAGAAATGCTAATCTAGTTCAATTCATCACCCTGCTAAAGGCACAATTAAATCAACATCTGTATTATGTTTAGCATGGTTGATGCCAGCAATAGTCTGAGACACGTGCTTTCAATATTTCAGAGTATAAACTGGGTTAGTGGAATAAATTAAGACGTTGTTTTAGGGCAATGAAACAATTGTGGCTGACATGGTGATAAAATAGGATTTGAACAGTGGACTGATTTGATTTTGAGTGTATTTCAAGAGATACAACAGATCTTAGAAGCGGATCTTGTTTGCTCAGGCGTTGCTCTTTGACATCTGCAGTGTTTGAGGTCCACTGAGGACCCACTGACCTTTCATGCAGAAGATTGTTCTTCTCAAAAACAGAGAGAGAGAGAGAGAGAGAGAGAGAGTAGTGTAGACACTCTATAGTTTTGCCATAGCTGGCCAGTGACAGCCACAAGTCAATAGCTGCTAATACTAGAGGGGTTAGCCATAAATCCATCAGAAGTGTTTGAGAAAATAGAGAAGGACAGAGAGTGAGTAAGACTGTAAAGAGCTGCTGGTGAGAGATGCCTTTGGAGGGTTTTAAAAGAACTTCACTGAAAGGTAGGAAAACAAAAATAAGAAAAAATACATTGTTTGTGTGTGTTTGTGGTACGGTGAGCATTGAAAAAGTTTTCTGAGAACACTACTCAGAACTCTTTGGCCCAAATGATCAGTCAGTGGCGGAGGTTACAGGAATAAAAATATGTGATATTCGTTCTATTCCAGACTCTGGATGCTTTTTGAGTATCTTAACATAGACCGTAAAAGTGCTCTGACTTCACAGTCACTATATTAAACTGCCCAAAGCTTTTATCACAGCAAAAATAGTGTTCTTGTACAACAAAGTATCAACTGACAAGAACTTATGAAGCTGATTATGGTGGCTGAATAACCCACTTCTAAAATAGCACTGAATAAACTTTCATTTTCCCCTAAATGGGCTTCCCTGTGAGTTTTAGGCAGAAAGTTGCTTGAAGTCTTTCGATTGTCTAAGCTACAACTTTCATATATGCATTTACAACAAAACAAAAAAATATTGATAACAGGTTGATTGTTGTTAACTAAAACGTTTAATGAAGTCAAATGAAATGCAAATATTAGATGAATAACCTAAACTAATATTATAAATGCACTGGAAATTAACTGAAATAAGTACAAGTTGAGGCAATAAAATGAATAACTGGAAAAACAAAAAATTAAATTAAACATAAATAGTAGAGTTGAGCCAGTACGGATAAAGCACTTTTGCCGAGTATGAGTATCATACGAGTAATAAGAGTCAATATCTGTGTTTAGATTGAATAAAAATCCTCATTGGGTAGGTGACTGTCTGCGTTCTTTGATAGGCTAGTCACAGTGCCCCTCCCCTACACATACAGATTTGCTGTGTCCCGCTTTTCTCACTCACACACAGAACACTGAGAAGAGAACAGCTCTCTTTCTCTCTCTGTCTCTCCCTCAGTCACTCAGGTTTGCGGGTATTTTCCGTTAACGTTTAGGGTTTCGTCAGCTTCAGGTTTGTCGTTTATTTCGGTTTGTTTGTAGTACTTATTAACCAGTATAGTTCAGGTAAACGCGGGATTATTCAGACGTGGTGCTTGGTAGAATGCGACTAGCTTTGAATAAAAAAAAACATCTCACTGTAAGTTTATCTGTTCCAAGAACAGCACAAGCACCTCACAAGTGAGAAATGTCTTTTAGCATTTATGTTTTTAAGTCAGTAGTGCTGACAATATTTCTGTGCGAGTGTGTGTACTTACTATGTGTGTCCGTTTGATTGGAACAGAGAGCCGGAGAAATGTGAGAGTATGTCCTTTGCATACGTTATTAAATGTAATTTTCTGCAAAACAACATGGAAATGTTTTGTAGTTTTTTTCTCTATGTGTTTGCTTGGTCAGCGTCGTTGTGAATAATCATTTAGCAGAGATAAATGTTAAAGATCTTCCTGGAACCACTTCAGCCGTGCATTTCCCTGGAAATAATTGCACACCTTATTCACACCTTATTCATCAACCCATCGGATTCAAGCATTCAACAGTACTATAGTGTAATATTATATAAATAATACTAACATTAACAGAACTGCGATCAAGTGAATATTTCAGGATCCCTAATTCAAACATATCTGTTTAGTAATATGGATAGGTTTTTTTGTATTTTGTGGACGCCATTGTTCCATCTTTGATCATTAACTCTGCATTATTTTGAATTTCTTGGTGCTGCGTCTCAAATTTTTAAACACAAGAATGCAATTCTGTGTTAACAGCACCTCAGGCCTTGGCACAAATTGCTTGGAAAAGCTTTTATGCCTCAAACAGGATGTTAAATATACAGATTAGTGTGTACTGGCTACAGTACATAGTTTGACAATCTCAAGAGAATGGACAGTAATATGTGAAGCAGGAAGTGTTAATGGATCCTAATTTTATGTTCTGGAACAACAGACTTGACCACTAAATATAATTCATCCCCAGCCCTGACCATACTCTTAAATTCAGAGGAATATGATAGGTTGATTAGAACACTGTTAAAGCACCAGCCCAGCACTAACCCTTAAATATAATTGGCTGAGAATGAAAGGACTTGGATCCAGGAACACGTCCTGCTTGCCACAGTCAGTGAGAAGGTTCACAGGCCTTGCTGTAGTTGTGTGACCATCATTAGGACTTTAGCCAATTCTGATGCACTGCATCTTTGCTCAGGAAGGTCTGACATGGCTCCCCTTCCTTGTATGGTTCTGGTTCATTTGTCTGGTCTTTGCTGTGTTCGATCTGTAGGGTTTTCCATCAAGCTTTTAGCATGAAGCTTTTCAGTAATGGGCTGTGTAAGAGCGCTGACAGTCTGACGGACACAATTAAATCCCTCTCTCTCTTTTTCCGATGCTAACAGAGCTTATCAGAGCAGAAGGCAGCATTCACACAAACGTCGATATAAAACAGCTAAAGCTGAACAGACACTGGGTCCTCTTTGGGCCAGCGGTCTCGCTACAATGCTTCCAACAGCCACACGTCTCCAGTACCTCTGTGAAGCCCTGGTCCCTGAAGAGCTAATCAAGACTAACATGTGCATGTGTGTTAGAATCAACCGGAGGGGATAGTCCCTTACAAAACACAACATTCGCATGCAATTGCTTCTCCTTGCTCCGTACCCTCTATGTGCTGGTGAGATTGTTAGATTGCCAGCAATATGTGTGCAGTATGGTGGATCGCAAAATGAGGCATTATATGAGCCACACCGTGACTTGCTCCAGTGGGCAATAGTCCAAAGGTCCTACAATCAAACCAGGTCAGACAAGATCAGCATACCCACTGCTTGATGTATAAGATCAGTTTTCAACATGATGGGTAGCACACACACACACACACACACACACACAAAGAAACAAACAAGCATTCAATATAGATTGCAAAGGAAAAAAAAGTATATGTGATATAAAGTTTACAATTATGAATAATAACTTTCAAAACTTTTGGAAATATTTGATTCATTTTTATATTTATGTATACACATTTTATACATTTTATGTATACACACACACACACACACACACACATACACATTTTTGAGGTATAAAAAAATCATCTTGACACTTACATGTAGAGATGTAACTTTGAAATAGATATAAAGTTGCAGTTTTTAGAAATAATCACATTGGGAAATCAAGAAATTGTTATAAAGTTGATATAAAGTTAAATAAGAGATGAAGGTTCAATTGTGACAGTAAGCCAACACAATTGTAAGAAAATATAAAGATATAGATAAAAAGTCTAAATAAAAGATATAAAGTCCTAATTGTGATAGTCACAGTTTTGAGATTTTGTGAAGTAAAAAGTCACACAATTTGCATAAATTTGCAATGGTGATATAAGGCTGCAATTGTCAAATATTAAGAGATATAAAGTTGCAAAAATGAAAAATATAGTTCAAATTGTGAAATTATAGTCACAATTGTCAGATACTCGCAATTTGATATAGTCACGTTGTGAATACAAGTCTCAATTTTAAGATATGTACATGATGTACTGATGAGAACACTCAAATATTTCAGCATATAAGACACAGCTATGAGAAATAGCCATAATTTGTATAATGATAAATAAATTTGCAGTTGTAACATACAAAGTCAACATTTCGAGGTAAAAAAGTTGAAATTGAAATGTACAGTCACATTGTGAGTTATATAGAATAAATAGAATAATATCACTATAATAATTTCCCTGTGAGATATAATATTGTAAATATGAGAAATAAAGTTGCTATTATGAATGTAAAGTCACAATTTAGAGATGTAGTCACATCGTGATCAAGTCACAAGTCACAGCTATGAGAAATAGTCACAATTTGGATATATACAATTATATTGTAAAATATTTAGTAACAATTTTGAGACAGATAACTTGCAGAGATAACTGCTTTTTGGAAAGTCAAAAAACAATGCTTACCAGTAGAAGTCACAAATCACATATTTGGGGATTACTATCAATTCTATCAATACATCAATATATACATGTAGAATTACATTTTTTTAGTAGTACTATTATTATTATTATTTAAATACTATCACCATTGTTATTTCACAGATAAGACAAAAGATTTGGACTGCATCACTGAGATCTCTCATTTGGCATGCTCTCCTCTGATTGGCTGCATTTCACAGAGCTGCAGTTGGGATCCAATTATTATTAATAACAGTTTAATTTCATCTGAGCATATGCTTTTTCTGGAGCAAGGACAGTGGACATTTCTGTCTTCTCTCTCTCCCTTTCTCTGTCTGTGGTGAGATATGAATGTGTAGTGTGACTGTAATTGAAATGTGGTCCAAAATGATTTTCATACTACGAGTACCGCCACTTTGGAAATTAGCATATTTTTAATTAAATGCCTTGAAATTTTTGCAATAATCCAAACGAACTTGTCACTTCCAACATTTTGGCATTAATTAATTAATGTTTGCCCTTGACTTGTCAGCACAGAATTACATGTTTATTCATTATTTTGAGACTTGTATTTTTCCGTAACCCCTCGAGGATGGGAAGACTACTTGGGTGAAACACCGTGAGAGTGGAAAATTGCTATACGAATTACTGAATGCAAATGTGATAGCATACTCTACTTCCAGAAAGTGTGTGATGTAATGGTGCTATCGTGAGCAAATAATAAACTGCCCTGCCTTTGGCCAATCAACATGCTGTGGATCGGTTGCCATGGCAGCCGTCTTCAGAGTTGCTGACTGAGCGGAGTGGATACTGTGATGTGTGCTTGGCCAATGTTTGATTCTGACTGGAATGAACGTATGCGGGTTTGTGTGTCACCCCAAACTGATAACTGATCAAAATCCATGAGCTGTGGACCTTTAAAAAAATCTAAATTATCCTTTTAAATATTATGTATTAATGATGTAATACTAATTGTTTGTCCTAATACAAAAAGATTAAAAAAACATTATGCATTATAGTTAAAAGGTGAATAAACCTTTTCTATGATTCTATATTATTCTTAATCTCTGAATTTAAATTATTTATTTGTTTATATACAGTAATACCTTGAGATATGAGCGTCCCAACATATGAGTATTCCGAGATACAAGCAAGACTTCGAGCTGTTTTGCTTTGAGATATGAGTAAATATTTGAGTTACGAGCAGCTCAAGCTGCCTCATTTATGGGGTAATTGCATATGATCTCCACAAGAAGGCCACCTTGGTTTTACAGCGGGAGGTTACCGGGGGTGATGAGTGCAAGTATTATGCTAGGAGCAGCACGGGTTATGTGTGTTCAATAATAATAAATATAAGGTTCTAATGCTATCCAATACACTACATGGGAAGAAACACTACACTTGCGTATTGTGTTTGCATTATCTACGTTATCCCTCCCTCCTCCTCCGTACAAGCCGGTACTGTATCGTCTGTCTCGAAGGTAAAAACTCATAATGAAAACCACATGGTATTGTATTAGCCCTAATTATGGAGTTTTTTAGAGGGCTGAAATTGATTTTTTTTTTTCTGTTAATTCTTATGGGAAAAAATGATTTGAGATATGAGAAAGTGTGAGTGTGAGTGTGAGTGTGAGTGTGTGTGTGTGTGTGACTTGTAGAATATCAGATAGTTTGTTCAAAATGTACAAGGTTCAAAATGATATAATACCAACATGAATACAGTAAGTACATTTTCATTGTTAGTTAATGTTAATAAATTAGACTTTATTGTAAAGTGTTACTGATCTTTTTTCCCTTTGTTGTGAATGCTCTTATTAATCAGCGACTGTCACAATATGCAGCTTATTTAAAAGCATATGAGTGTGTGTGTATGTATGTGTGTGTGCATACATCCTATGGAAAAACAATACAATGTTTATTCAGGACACTCATGGTCTCATTCACAATAGCTGTTTGGTTTTCCTGCTTTAAATTGCATACCAAATGGATGTCAAAGAGAATTGTTTGACATTCTACAGCCACCCTGCCTGAGAGGAATACTCATTGGCGCTGTGCATTAAGAGAGTGAAAGGAAGTGAGAGAGGGCGTGAGAGAGAGAGAGTGAGAGAGAGAGAGAGATGGAGGAGAGGAGGAATGGAGGGCTGGAAGGGGTCAAATCATGTCACGAGTTCCAAATGAAACCATGGGTTGAGAGTAATCGTAATTACTCAGCATTATTTAATTCATTATGGGTATTTAGTAGAACTATGGCCAAATGGCAAATGAATTGTGACGCCCCTGTTGTGATGTCTTTCCTTGAGTGACTGCACTGAGGATGTTAATTTCCTCATCAGGTTAAAGATGAGATGAAATTTAGTTTGGCCTCGATCAGGCACTGGGTTCTTATTAAATAACCCTCACATAAGGTGGATGTCCTTGTGATTGTTATCTCATAGAGAACACGGGCAATCAAATGGGGCAATGAGATGGAGCCATTTGGCCTGCTCTCTTACACACACTATCTCTTTTTTCATTCATTTTATCAGTTGTCCATCTTCTCACTTATATTCATTTATTCCCCCATTCATCCACTGCTTTACTCGGTTATTTAATAATTAATCAATCATTTACTCTTTCAGTTATCTTTGTTGTGGCGCTTCTCTCTCTCTTTCCCCCCTCTCTGTCAGGGTACTGTCGCTTCGGTCTTCCTTTCAAGTGTTTTGGTGACAGAGCTCTGACACTGCTCTGTTGTGTCTTCATGGGTGCACTCGGCTTCAAGTGTCTCGAGTCACGCGCTCTCTTGTCTGCTTGTCTGTGTAGCGTCTTGTGATTGTGTCGTGATTGTCCGATCTCGAGACTTTGGTCTTGATCAGTTTTAGTTTTGTGTCGGGATTTGGACATTCATGGCCCGTGTATTCGTCCTTGTTATGAGTGCACAAGATGAGTGTTTGCTCATTCTTCTGCGCTCTACGTCATGTGAGAGGGCGCAGTTTCAGGATTTGCTTGAGGTGCGCTCTCTCGTGTCTGCATGCATTGTTGGGAGCAAGTGGTTTGTGTTTTCATCGGCCAGGTGCTTTCATGTTGTGGTTTCGTGTTGCGTGCAGTTTGCGTTTTCTCGTTTCTCGTGGACACGCTGCTATGTGCATTCACATTCTCTGCGTGTTCATGTCTCATCGTTGTGTAACCCCGCCCGTCTTGTTTCCTTGTTACTTTGATTTTTCCCAGCTGTTTCCTTTTTTAATCCCTTCGTTTTTGCTGTCCTGTGTTGCATCATTGTCATTTCATGTGTCGCTCCATGTGTGATGTACTCTAGAAAATCTGCAAAGAAATCTTCTCTTTTTTGCAGATTTAATCACAAGTAAATTAAGTTAATTCAGTCTGTTGACATTAAATGCCTCCACAGTGTTCTAAGCCGGCAATATGCCGTCTATGGCACATTGCTGATGACTGTATGTGACTAATCCTCCTCATAATAATAGAACATCATCAGCGCATTATTCCAGCAGCTGAAAAATAATGAATTATTTTGACAGTGTAATGCTAAAGAGAGCAATACATGACACCTGGTAAACTTGAAATCCTTCGAGTGCTGCGTTCTGCTGCATGACGGTGAAACAAAGTGATTTTGGGACATTTACTTTGTCAGATTGTTTTATTCAATTACGTATTAATCAACTGAAGATGTCACAGATAACTCAGCTGCTGTGTACTAGAATTAATTGTACTCAAATTTATAAAGAGCAAGAATTAGTGAGAAGTGTTTAAAATGATTGTACATATTGTAAACTTATTCTTCATTTGCTGGTGATGATGGAGGACATTCTTATTTCTCATCATCATTCTCAGCCGAAACTATTCTAAATGCTAAAAGATTAACCAGGCAAACCATTGAGTAGTTCAATATGTAATATGCTTTATACATCCCAACTAGAGAAACAAAGGAGAGCAGAAAGAGATGTTAATGCTACACCCCTTTTGTTCCTCCTTGAGTTAATCCACAATGCTCTTTTATTGCATCTTCCATCATAATCAGACACATCTATCATGTAGTGTCCTCTGTGTTTGGTCCCATCCTCCCGACCATATTGTCCCTTCAGCTGTGCTGTCCATGGTGCTGAAATGGATCTCTGAGGCTCTGCGACTTTACTGACAGAAAGCATCCTCTTTAAATATTTTATTTATTCACTTGAGTGTGTGCATGTGTGTGTGTGTGTGTATGTTTGTTTGTGTATATGTACATGTATGTTATGAGGACAAAATGTCTCTACAAAGATGGCTTTTTTTGGTCCTCATGAGAAAAACAGCTTATAAATCATACTAATTGAAAACGTAAAAATGCTGAATTAGGGTTATGTTTAGGGTAAGGGGTTTAAAAAAAAAAACATGTCTATGAAAAGTCCCCATAAAACTGAAAATATATGAGTCTGTGTGGTATATAAAGTAAAACATATATAAAGAGTTTCAACATATTGATTTTAATTCATTTAATTATTCCTCATTTGTAAGTGGCATTGCATGAAATGTATTCATATTTTATATAAGGGGTCTCAGACGTAAGTAAAAGAGGAGGATTGGAGGATGCTTAAAGCATGTTAACATACTTTGTTTAGAATCACTTTAAAGCCTTATTTTAAGATTTTAAACTGGACATGAAAAATAAACAGTTCTGAACATTAATTTACCATTTTGCTATTGTCATGTCTTTTTTGGCTAAAATCCCACTAAATGAGAAGTTGATTATTAATTGATGATTGATTTTATTTGTGTCCTAGTCATCATTTGAGAAATGCAGACTCTGGATAATACATTTTAATATCCAATTCATCCCTTGAGATTCTGTGTTTTGCAGATGCATCATCTGTGTATCTGTAAAAGCGGTCTTGTTAGCAAGTTGTAAGCAGCGCTTAATTTAATGTAATCCAAGATCAAGTTAGAATCAATTTAAAGAGTCATGCATAAAATAAAAATGCTTCTGTCAAACAAATGCTTGGGTTAACCCAGTAAATCACCCTGATGTTCACACTAAAGTAAAACAAAAGCATAAATAAGCCTTTATAGTGGCCAACATCTGTGTGCAAGTACATTCATGCTTTTAGTTTTTGCTTATACTTTCCAAATGTAGCTGGTCTAATTAGCAGAGTCTGACAAAGAGAAGGGTGAGGAAAAAAGAGAGCAGTTCTCTTCTTGGCCAGCCTATACCCTGTTATCTGAGAGCTGTCATTAGGGAAGGCTTTGTTTTGCTACTGTTCATTAGCATTCCCGCTGTGGCCTCTTTACCTCCGCTACTCTGTTAGGGAGTGTCGTGAGGAAAAGCACAGCCTACGATGTAATTAGCATTAGCATGTTTGTGCACTGACTAAGTGTGATGACAGCTAGGTTTAATGTGTCTTAGCGAAACGCGTTTACTTAGCGGAGCTTTTAAATGCAGGGTGCGATCAGAGCTTTGGCAGGAGGTGCGCACGCTGCATTTAATTGGGAGACAGCAGGATGCAACGCTAACCCAGGCCTGACTCCACAACGTCGCTTTGAGATCAGTTTTCTTCTCTTTTGTAGTGAGATGTAATCAGCTGATAATATTGTGTTTTATATTATTTATTTTTGATGTTTTATATTCTGTTTTATATTATTTAACAAGTTCTTATGCAAAGTGACACTTACTACAGGGGTCGATTTGTAAAATAGATCATATATTGCAACTTGCAAGGTTTGAAATTGTCTGACATTGCCAGTCTTTTAACTTTTGGCATCCAATCTGGTCCACTTTGCAGTCTCTTCTGGTAAAAAAACAACAACATTAACACTTAAAAAAAATTATGTTTTATACTGTTCACTTTATTTAAAAACTTCATTTTGATTTAATCAAAATTAATTTAATAATCAATTTGAATGGTTATTATTTGTCTTCATTTTAAAAGAAAATGTTTCAATCAAGAAGCTCAATCAACAGGAGCACTCAAAACAAAACAATATTTGCTGCATATTCAATTTACTGAATGAAACAAATTAATTGTTTATCCTGTTTACTTTTCAGATGTTTTTACAGTGTGGAAACAGGATTTTCTTTTCTCGTCATGCTTTTATCAGGGCTCGATAAGGAGAGTAAATGTTGGAGTAAAGTGTTATTTAATGTATTTTTAGCAAGATGAGAAAATTTACTGTTATTACTATAGTAAGTACATGTAGTAGTGTGTCACCTTAAAATAAAGTGTTACCAACGCCGGTGAAGATTCCTCAATTCCTCAATAGGAGCATTTGGTTTCGACTACATTTCCCAACAGCACACCTGCTCGTCATCCCTCAGACTATTTAAACCCCTTGTGTGTCACTCCTTGCGAAGTCTTGTTTGCCCCGGGTACATTTCTGAATGTTGATCTCCTTTGTTGTTCTGCCTGTGTTTGGCTTTGCTGTGGATTACCTTGTACAATTCTTTGCTGTCTGCCTACCGTTTGTGTTTGCCTGGTCAAATTCTATTGATGTCTGTTGCCTGCCCTGATCCTCTGCCTGTTATGACACGTTTACTGCTCTGTCTTTGAAATTGTTGTTTGCTCTGGCGTTCTGACCCATATCCGTTTATACTCCGAACTTGCTTTGATTTAATAAACCGCGCATGTATCTCACTCAGCCTGAATCTAGTTTAATAGTTACTCAAACAAAAACTTGATGAATTTGTCAAGTCCAGATTAGTTCTTTATGATTGTAGCAACTTGCAATGTGAGCTCATGAGTATACGTATGTATGTATGTGACAACAACTGTACATTTAGCCATGTTTCCATAGACAATACAACATACAGTATTGACAGCATTTAAAATGTAGTTGATTTAAGCAATTTTTTATTTAAACATCATTGGACATTTAAAGGCGTGTATACTTTTATGAATCCTTATTTATGAATTAATTAAATTAATCGGTTGATACTATTGCATTTATAGCCACCGAGTTTATTTTCAATTGCATTTGTCTCATTGACTCATTTACATAATTTGAAATTGTAATGTTTCTTTTTTTTCTGTGTGACTTCTGATGCCAACTCGTTTCAAGGTTACACTTTAAAGCTTTAAAATAAATAATATATCTTTAATCATTAAACCATTAAATAATGCTGTGAATAAAACAAAAAGACCATACAACACGCCAAAGATTGCAACATTTTTTCTGGGGGCTGTAATCTGTATATTTAGCGGTTGTAATTGCCAGTCATCTAATAGTCAGTGAACAGATTGTGGGTACATGTACTGTCTTTGGCTAAGATCAATTTTAAACAAACAAGATATTTTTCAGATCTTTGACTGTAAGCCACGTTTACAGCACTTTGCAGTGCACATCACCTCATACCAATGGATTTAGTCAAAATTGACTTTGAAGTCGTGGATGTGTAGTTTACCACTGGATTAGCCCGTTGGCTGCATTAGAAAAGTCAACCTGAGCCATCATGCACCTGCAAGACGCCATTGGCATTTTCCTACACGTGTCCTTAACAAAATGAAACTCTGGCCTTTTGGGCATATAGTGCATACTCTTAATATGAGATATATTGAAAGTAGAGAGTATGAATGTGGCCCATCTATCATTACACGGACATCATGTGTTATGTGATTGGCTAAATCTTGAAGCTCTCTTCATAGTGTGTCTCTGCTGACTCCTTGCAGGGCAGTTTTCCATATTTCAATGCAATTTCTCTGAAGTTCTCACTCTTACTCAAGGAGTGAATCTCTGCTTCACACTTCACTGATTCTCTTGCTCTGCTTCTCTTTCCTCTCTATCTGTCCTTCTTCTTCTTCTACATTTCTTGTGTGGTGTCTACAGAAATACGGTCTATACAATAAAGAAAGGCAAAAATGTAGTTTAAAACACAATGCCAAGTTCTTAGAAATTGTATATAGATCGCTGACCTAAACAAATGTCACAATATAGGATTGCTGTGAGGAGTGTATGTGTACAAGCGGAGCTCACGACCTGTAGCCAGATTTTGATTTGGTGCAAATGCGCCCTGTGTAAACGATGAGTAGTATTGACACAGACACAAAACTGGCACATATTCTGAGAGAACGAGAGTGGGAGAGAAAACCTGGCAAGATGTGAGCTACTGTTTAAATTGCCCAAGCTGTTGAATAGCTTGACCGGTTTGGGCTCTCCTCTGCTCTCCTGGGTACTTCTGTTCATCTGTCTCTTGCTCTGTTCCACTCTCTCAAATGACTGCACCCCCTCAGGGCAGCACATGGCTCTAACAGGCCAAACCCCCACCTTTCCCTCACTCTCTCTCTGTCATATAGACACACATACACCCTGCAGTTAGGTTATAGTAATGAATTGTTCACAGGTGCTGATGATGAGCCCCTGAGCATCACTGTGGAGACGGGATGTGCCAGGCACAGGCCAAGTGGAAGAGAACAGATGCACGCTTAGGGTCCCCATACACCCTTTCCACACAGTTCTGTCTTTCCTTCTCATTATATCTCTCATTTCCTCCTCCTCTCTCCTTAAAATGTAATCTTTAAAACAAAGGTTTCAATTACAACCGAAAAGATTTCATAGTGTGATGCAATAGGAGCTACTTTTTAAGCTCCACAAAAGGTTTGGGAAGCTCCACGGGGTGTTCAGGAAGCCTTGAAAACAATCTTTAATTTGCTAATTTGTTTAGTGATGTTAGTAGTGCAGAAAGTATATGCTTATTTAAAATAACTCAGAAATCCTTACCTATAGACCTTATTTGAACATAAATTTGAGGATAGAAAAGATCCTTTTGATTTTTTTTTATATTTTAGGAGATAGATTCTCAAAGTCTCAAAACCTCAAGTACCCTATACAGAGAAAATGTTTCTTTATAAGTGTGAGAAAAGAGCCACTGAAGAATATCCACTTTCAAATTAGTCTGATGATGGTCTATACACCTGGATGGCCCTGATAGATTAAACACGTGGGACAAATAGGAAGGAAGGAAACTGTGTTCTATAAAATAAGACCAAAGAGTATTAAACACAATTAAGTGAAAAAATGCACTAAAGAATAAAGGCTTATTTTATACAATATATATTTCACACAATTCTGATCAAGTATCGAATACTGAAAAGATCAAAAAGCTATATTTCAATCTAGTTGATAAAGATTATTCTAATTAGCCATAATGGATAAAGACAAAATGCAGACTATTTAAAAAAAAAATGCAAACTACTATTAGTTTTGCCCCAGTGGAACACAATCTTATAAAACAGTCATAACTGCTCATTAATAAGTAAATGTGCAAACATTTTGAAGTTTAGCATATTACCATGGTGTTAACATCATATTGCCGTGTTATTACTGCAATTAACACTTTTTATTAAAATATTAAAATATGAAGACCTTCTTTGACATTTGTGATGCCAGTGTGATGAATTTATTTGGTTATGCCATAATATGAAAATTGCTTTATGAAATTCATATTAATATTTTGAAATCAGTGAATTTCATAATTGTGAGTGCTTTGCATCTTATGCATGTAGGTCATTATATTGTAAGCTAAGGAACACCAAAAACTGTCATTGTCAAAATTGTCATTTCCTCTTTGCTTTGTTTGAGGTGCTTCAACCTGATCTGCTTGTAGAGCTTTATTAATCAGTGCTTTATGTTGTATTTAAGTTATGGTGCTCCTTTTAAAGACAGCTCTGTATGCAAGTGGTAGACAGAACATGGAGACAAATGAGGACTGGACAGACAATGTAGGGCTGCAGAATTTACAGCCTGTGTGTATGTATGCTTCAGATTTCTTTACAGATGCTTGGAAGAGAGATGTGTGTGTGTGTCATTGTTTAATTGTGCCTATAATGTCTAATGTCTCTTGCATACAATGTGTTTTTCTTATTGTGTATGATTCTAGACAAATTTAAGTGGATCAACATCACATGCTCCTGACATGCTGGCAAACAAATTAGTATATTGTGGTCACAAATTAACAACTCATTCCCATGACTTACTAATACATTTTACTCATTCGTTCTGTCGTTTTGAGTAAATTATATGAACAATATAATAATTATTTCCCTCCTTTTAGTTAAATCACTTCTTTCACGCACACCCCAGTTGATTGTGCAGTCCTTATTGTCAAGACCTTACAGATGAGCATTGTTGCCAGATGATTGAATGTAGTGCATGTAAAACCAGCCTAAATTTTGTTCTTTCACCCAAACAATTTTTTACCCAAACAATCAAATACAAAAACACCCAGTTTGGCAGAAATCTGACCCAATCCAACCATGTAACACTGCAGTTGAGTTTAAACGAGAATATATGTGGTATTGCATTGACAGACATCATGTGAAAATGTGGACAGTGTCAAAATAAAAAGTAGAGTGTGGTACTTGCAACATCATGTCATGGGTTAGATTCCCAGGCCAGGCAAGAACTGATTAGAATGCCCATGTGTGCCTTGAATACAATGTAAGTTGCTTTGAATAAAAGCAAGATGTCTCAAAAGACCCCACAACAACATCCAAAGAACTGCAGGCCTCACTTGCCTCAGTTCAGATCAGTGTTCATGACTAAACCATAAGAAAGAGATTAGGCAAAAATGGCTTGCATGGCAGAGTTCCAAGATGAAAACCAGTGCTGAGCAAAAAGAACATTAAGGCTCATCTTATTTTTGGCAGAAAACATCTTGATGATCCCCAAGACTTTTGGGAAAATACTCTGTGGACTGACGAGACAAAATTGAACTTTTTGGAAGGTGTGTGTCTCATTACATCTGGTGTAAAATTAACAGAAATTTCAAAGAAAAAAATCATACCAACTGTAAAATATGGTAGTGGTAGTGTGATGGTATGTGGCTGTTTTGCTGCTTCAGGACCTGAAAGCTGTGATAAACGGAACCATGAATTCTGCTGTCTACCAAAAAGATCCTGAAAGAGAATATCTGGCCATCTGTTCATGACCTCAAACTGAAACAAACTTGGGTTCTGCAGCAGGACAATGATCCGAAACACACCAGCAAGTTCACCTCTTGAAAAACAAAGAAGAAAAACAAAATGAAGACTTTGCAGTGCCCCAGTCAAAGTTCTGATCTGAATTGTATTGAGATGCGTTGGCAATGATGACCTCCAATGTGGCTGAATTACTGCAATTCTGCAAAGATGAGTGGACCAAAATTCCTCCAAAGCTCAGTAAAACACTCATTGCAAGTTATCGCAAATGCTTAATTACATTTGTTACTGCTAAGAATGGCCCAACCAGTTATTAGATTTAGGGGGCAAGCACCTTTTCACACAGGGCCATGTAGGTTTGGATTTTGTTTTCCCTTAATAATAACAACCTTCATTTAAAAAAAGCATTTTGTATATTCTTGGGTTAACTTGCGTTATGTTTTTTCTTTTCTTTTTTACAATCAATTTATTGATCCACATCAATGTACAGCCCTACTAAATTGATCAAAAATGACAGTAAAAACATGCAGTACATGCAGTACTTACAGTACAGTACCGGCAGCAATGTCACCCTGTAGCCTAAGACTGGTTGCTCACAAAAGCTAAGCGGGGCTGAGAGTGGTTATTTTCCTGGATGGGAGACTGACCTGATTGCTGCTGGAAGAGGTGTTAGGAGGCCAGCAGGGGGTGCTCACCCTCTGGTCTATGTGAGTCCTACCGCCCCAGTATAGTGACGGGGACACTGTACTGATATGAGCACCGTCTTTCGGATGAGACGTTAAAACCGAGGTCCTGACTCTCTGTGGTCACTAAAAATCCCAGGATGTCTTTCGCAAGAGTAGGGGTGTAACCCCGGCATCCTGGCCAAATTTGTCCATCATGGCTTCCCAACCATCCCCTTTCTCTGATTGGCTGCATCATCACTCTGTCTCCTCTCCACCAATAGCTAGTGTGTGGTGAGCGTTCTGGCGCAATATGGCTGCCGTCGCATCATCCAGGTGGATGCTGCACTCTAGTGGCGGTTGAGGAGATTCCCCCGTCCATGTAAGCGCTTTGAGATACTTTATAAAAAGCGCTATATAAATGTAATGAATTTATTTATTTATTTACAGTTTTTAACTATGATAGTAATGATATATGTAATAATCAGCTTATTTAGATTTATGAAGATAACATTGAAGACCACTGCTTATTGATGCTGAAATCTCACCTTGTAAATTACATTTGAAATGTATACCTCTAGACTTCAGTATGCTCAACTCCATTTAGACAGATTTTGCTATATTTAATTATATTCTGCAGAATTCCACTGCAGAATTCCACACCTGAGTCTGCGAATGACTAATATGGGTCTTTGGAGAGATATCACTCTGCTTCTTTCACTCCTTCTATACTGTTGTGCTTTTCCTTGTTCCATCTCTCTCTAGCTTTTGCACTTGCTCCTGCCTTTGCTTTTCCCTCTTTCCCTTAAGGCTTATAGATTATGTTCTAACGTGCCACTAAAATACTCATTACTCATCTGCCATAAGGATGGATTAACGCTCCGGTGTAAGGCAGTTTTATGTATAGCTGTATGGGGACACAGTGGAACTGAAACCCACTTGAAAGCCCATCAGTGTTCACTGTTTGCTTTTGTTTTAAAGGCCACCATAGCTGGCACATATTTTGAACCACAACATACCCCAACACGGAGGTGTTCTCGGAAGCAGAAGGTCGGCTTATGCATCCCAAAGGGGCATTTTCAAAATGGCGACATTTTTTTAAAAACCCACCACTCTCAGCTTTCCCACAGCCAGGAGTCTATTCCACAAACCAGAGCTGCTTTAAATGAGATTATTTCACAGAGATTGGTCAGTGACCCCTTTAAAAGGCTATTCTACGCTGTGTTTGTGTGTGTATATCTCGTGTGTGAGTGTGTGTGTGTGTGTATACACACATTCAATTATTTACACCATGAAACAAGTGCAGTGCGCTCCATGAATAAATGAAGCCCGGAATGCCCTGCTCACCGGAGCACCCGTGGCTGCGGCTTCTAAACACACTTTAATCAACAGATAAATATTTCACCAGTTAATCAAGGATAGCATTTAAATTAATTCAAGTTCTAATTTGATTCGGTTTTATTTGAAGTTGTGAGCAGAGAGATTTTAGTTTGATTTTTTTGAGGGGGGTTCAGACAGACGTGTGCTAAGGCTACATGCGCATTATAAACACTGTCTAGCATTGTTAATTAGCTCTGAGCAAATCACTGTAAATTGATTTTAATGCGTCAGCAGTCAAGGCCTCCATTTTGCTGCTCCTGTAAATATGGAATGCATGTATTTCTGACCTTAGAACAGCTTTGAATCCAAAAGAACCATACTGAACTCATTGAATGCATGGAAATATTTTATTTTAGATTAGTCAGTCATTTAATTAATGTTTTGATGCATTTAATGGAACTATACACAGCAGAAAGTTATTTTCATAGTCATATTTTGGTCTTATTTTCTTTGAAAAATATATAAACGTCAGGGACAGAGGCAAAGGATCAACTGTAAAGGACTTTAATAGTCAGTCGAAACCTAATACCACTATAGACGTACAGACGTACGGACATAGACTGAAAGCAACACAGGGTTGATGTACACAAGGGCTGATGGAAGGCACAAGACACAGCTGACAAGACTAACGAGGTAATGATGACACTGGGAGCGCACAGGAGGAACAAAGACATGACAGACGTGACAGCGCCCTAGATTTTCATGGAAAACTATATATTTGTGTAAGATAATGAGACTTCAGAGAATATATAAAGGCGTTTAACCAATTGTAGACCTACTTCTAGAAAAATCTAATTTGTTAGATTTATGCTTACATTAAGTTAGCTAATGAAAAACTAAAAGATGCGTTCTCTGAAAGCATAATGTGCTTGCATTATATCGCTTATATTTCTAAATAAAATTCAGTTGAGTAGATATATTTTTATTTTTTATAAAATCCAACTGGAAAATAGGCAAAATACAGACAAAATACACATTCTGCATGCTGATGCTTAAAAGAGACTATTCACCCAAAAATGAAAATTGTCATAATTTACTCACCCTCAAGTTGTTCCAAACCTGTCTGAATTTCTTTCTTCTGCTGAACACAAAATAAGTTATATTCATTTTTGCTCATTATCCTGAACAAAAAAGGAACCTGCTGGTCACAGCCACATGCCTGACTTATATCTGGTCTCTGAGCTTTAAAAAAAAAAAAAAAAAAAGAAACTCTGTGAAGCACTGCTTCTCTTATGCTGTGCTAATGGCCCGTATCAAATATGGAAATATCAGACAGAGTAAGAGGGAGAAAGAGGGGAAGCTAATAGATTTGTATTCCTAGGATTGACTACTACTATGAGAGTCGTAATACTAATAAAAGCGTATTGTCTGTCTGCTTTCTTACAGATGGGATTTTTTATGTTTAAGAAGCTAGATATATGAAGAGAATCTGTCATGTACCCAAATGGAGTTCTGAACTTGTATGACTTTTCTTCTTCACAAAAGGAGACTTTGAAGTGTTGAATTGTATGCTTTTTTACTGTTCTTCCATGTTTTCTGAGACCATATCATTATATTGTAGCTTTGAAAATGGGCGAAGTAACTTTTACAAATTACGCTCTAAAATTGTGGAATATACACCAGAGAAGCCAGTTCGCTCAATATTTTAAAAAGAAATATAAAAACATTATATGCAACAATGCAACAACCTTAGCTTTTAACTAGTTTTCTATTAATGGTGTTTAGAATAAATTGTCTCTTATATATGTTTAGAATTTTATGATGCTAATGTATGTGCATTTTATGTATGAAAAATTATTATTATTATTATTATTATTATTATTATTATTATTGTTGTTGTTGTTGTTGTTGTTGTATGAGGAACAGTCCAACATTTATATTGAATATATACCTGGTTTAATTAAGATGTACATTCTTTTATATTAATACATTAATACATTATACATTATAGTAATACATTCTATTATATTATACAGGGAGTGCAGAATTATTAGGCAAATGAGTATTTTGACCACATCATCCTCGTTATGCATGTTGTCTTACTCCAAGCTGTATAGGCTGGAAAGCCTACTACCAATTAAGCATATTAGGTGATGTGCATCTCTGTAATGAGAAGGGGTGTGGTCTAATGACATCAACACCCTATATCAGGTGTGCATAATTATTAGGCAACTTCCTTTCCTTTGGCAAAATGGGTCAAAAGAAGGACTTGACAGGCTCAGAAAAGTCAAAAATAGTGAGATATATTGCAGAGGGATGCAGCAGTCTTAAAATAGCCAAGCTTCTGAAACGTGATCATCGAACAATCAAGCGTTTCATTCAAAATAGTCAACAGGGTCGCAAGAAGCGTGCGGAAAAACCAAGGCGCAAAATAACTGCCCGTGAACTGAGAAAAGTCAAGCGTGCAGCTGCCAAGATGCCACTTGCCACCAGTTTGGCCATATTTCAGAGCTGCAACATCACTGGAGTGCCCAAAAGCACAAGGTGTGCAATACTCAGAGACATGGCCAAGGTAAGAAAGGCAGAAAGTCGACCACCACTGAACAAGACACACAAGCTGAAACGTCAAGACTGGGCCAAGAAATATCTCAAGACTGATTTTTCTAAGGTTTTATGGACTGATGAAATGAGAGTGAGTCTTGATGGGCCCGTGGCTGGATTGGTAAAGGGCAGAGAGCTCCAGTCCGACTCAGACGCCAGCAAGGTGGAGGTGGAGTACTGGTTTGGGCTGGTATCATCAAAGATGAGCTTGTGGGGCCTTTTCGGGTTGAGGATGGAGTCAAGCTCAACTCCCAGTCCTACTGCCAGTTTCTGGAAGACACCTTCTTCAAGCAGTGGTACAGGAAGAAGTCTGCATCCTTCAAGAAAAACATGATTTTCATGCAGGACAATGCTCCATCACACTCGTCCAAGTACTCCACAGCGTGGCTGGCAAGAAAGGGTATAAAAGAAGAAAAATCTAATGATATGGCCGCCTTGTTCGCCTGATCTGAACCCCATTGAGAACCTGTGGTCCATCATCAAATGTGCGATTTACAAGGAGGGAAAACAGTACACCTCTCTGAACAGTGTCTGGGAGGCTGTGGTTGCTGCTGCACGCAATGTTGATGGTGAACAGATCAAAACACTGACAGAATCCATGGATGGCAGGCTTTTGAGTGTCCTTGCAAAGAAAGGTGGCTATATTGGTCACTGATTTGTTTTTGTTTGGTTTTTGAATGTCAGAAATGTATATTTGTGAATGTTGAGATGTTATATTGGTTTCACTGGTAAAAATAAATAATTGAAATGGGTATAAATTTGTTTTTTGTTAAGTTGCCTAATAATTATGCACAGTAATAGTCACCTGCACACACAGATATCCCCCTAAAATAGCTAAAACTAAAAACTACTTAAAATATTGATACAAAAATATTCAGCTTTGATATTAATGAGTTTTTTGTGTTCAGTGAGAACATGGTTGTTGTTCAATAATAAAATTAATCCTCAAAAATACAACTTGCCTAATAATTCTGCACTCCCTGTATATAAACAATATAAATACCCTTAGAATTGAAATTAATATAAATTTAAATAGGGTTTTGATTTTATATATATATATATATATATATATATATATATATATATATATATATATATATATATATATATATATATATATATGAATTATATGCACAGTTGGAATGTAAATCTTTTTTTTTTCCATCTCAACCTCCATTAGACCAGATAGCCCTCCAACTCTCAGCCCAGCTGTTTTTGCAACATAGTTTGGCGTGTAATTTCCTCTCTGCACCAAACATCTCTTTATCTGTCTAAAGTTACAGCAGGCACATCTGTTCATTCCTTGCTTGCAAGCTCTGGTAGAGCCAGTCTGGCAAGCGTCTTTATATCTCTCTGTTTTCCATCACACTCTTCGTCTCTCTCTCTCACACACAGAAACACAGACACACATACACACACACTGCGGTCATGAGGGCACCCTCTCTTCGCTGGCATGGCTCAGCTCAATTAGCCTGCAGGGAAATGGAGGGAGGGAGCGAGCGCTTGAGAAAAAGAGGGAAAGAGAGGTTCTTCGTCTGCCAAATCTCCCTCACGCTTCCGCAGGATCTCTGGAGCCCTCCGTGGGCTGTCTTTGTGTGCCGTCTGCCCAGCCGCTTTGTTTGTAAATAAGCCGTCTGGAAAATTAGCTAGGGCAGCCAGTCACTCACAGTTAGACGTCTCATCAGGCCTATAACTATCACATAATAGAGAGAATATCATGAAGAGCAGGGGATGGAAACCTTAGACAAGGGCGCCACAATTGGCGCTTGAAGAAGTAATGATTGGCACCAAAATGATAGAACTGAGATAGATTCATGTATTAAAAGTCCTTAACATCTGCTTGCCAAACAATCTATTGCAGTCTTTCCTAATCATCTAGCAACCCATTTATTTAGTTTTATTTTGCATATAAATTGGAGGACAAGATATTGTATTGATGCCACTGTCACACCCTCACACCACAAGGACTTTTCTTTTGTTTTCATTCAATCACATTGTTTCCTGCCACTCATCAGTCACCATGGACATAACAATCATCATCCCAGCGGTTCTTCATTTCTGTTTATCAACATGTGCATTTAAATTCTCTATGTTCAATCTTCAGTTGTCAGTTGATGTTTGTGTAAGTGATTAGACACAGTGTTACTTTCCATTCATATCCATGATTTCTCTGAGTTTGTTTTCATTAAAAACCCTTTTGTTCATTGAAACCTTTTTTAATTCTCCATCGTCTTCATCATCATCAGGTGACAGAACAACCAACCTAAATTGAATATGCTGCCCGATCTGATGCTGTGTCTCAGATTAGACACGATTTTTTTGTGTTCACGGAGCACTTCTGTCGTCTTGCCGTCACCAGCCCCTTCGAAGTTCTGGATCAGGTTTAACTGCAACCATTCAATAGGAATCGCGGTGCTCAGGAGGTCGTACAGCAGGGCAGAGTGGAGAACCACCAGTGGCTGCCCAAGGTGGTGGTGCTGGAGCGATGGAGGATCGAGTGGGATGGAGAGTTCACTGCTATGCTCCTGGGACAAGGTGGTGCTCCGTTCGCCTGAGTGCCAGAGCCTGCTGCCGTCCACCATGATGGGAAAGAGCAGGGAATGGCTGCCCACCATTTTTTCTTTCTTTGGTTATCCTCTTTCCCTTCTCTTGTCTCTGTATCTCCTCAAGCTTCCGTCTCATTTTCATTTTTACACAAGCATTTGGCAGACACTTTTATCCAAAGCAACTCACATTGCATTCAAGATACACATTGACATTCTAATCAGTTCTTTCTTGCCCTGGGAATTAAACCCTTGACCTTGGCATTGCAAGTGCCATGTTCTACTGTTTGAGCTACAGGAAAGATGCCGTAGATTCCCCCAGATGCTGCAACTACCGTGATCACTTAGATTGAGTAGATTGCAGTCTCGTGGGTACCCCCCAGCCTGTGAGGGGCATTGGGGGTATGTGGTGAGCAGGGCGAGGCCGAGGGATGTGAGAGTGGTGCAAGGCTGGTAGCATGATTGAGAATGAGCGTCATCTGAAAGAAGGAGCAACGCCAGTGAAGGATGAGAGAGGAACAGGCCACTTTACAGTGTTTTGTTTATGTGTGTGTGGGTGGTAGTCGTCTGTGAGGGGCTGCCATGATTACTTTTATTTTTTTGTTTGTTTATTTGATCTTTAAAAGTGGTTGAATATTCACTGGTTCCCGCCTCTTTCTTCCCTGAATGTTATACTGTTTTACATTTGTATTTTACATTCATGCATTTCCCCAGATGATTTATCCAAAGGGGTTTACATGCGTGAATAAAAGTTGTGTATATTTCACGGAATCAAACTCATGACCTTGGTGTTTTTAATGCCATGCATACTTTTTGAGCTACTGGTTCAACATATTATTATTTTTTTGTATTATTATTATTTTTTTATCAGAATCCGATTTTTATTATTCTTAGTATTATTATAGACCAAAACAAATGACTCATGATTCATTTAATATTATCGTCTCGGGTTACTTATGTAACCCTGGTTCCCTGAGGGGAACGAGACGCTGTGTCGAAGCACTAGGGGAAATAGCCTTGCGTGAGTCACGTGAAGATCTATGCAACCAATGAGAAGCGAACGCGTGTGAATGCGTCACTGCCGGCCGCAGCCGGTGACGTCATGAGGAAGAGCATAAAGCGCGTCTGAAACCGGGGCGCGTCAGCCATGAATGCCTGAAGCGGGCCCGGATGCGCCCGGAGCTGAGGCCAAGACACAGCGTCTCGTTCCCCTCAGGGAACCAGGGTTACATAAGTAACCCGAGACGTTCCCTTTCAGGGAACTCGAGCTGTGTCGAAGCACTAGGGGAACGCTATGCCAACGCCACCTCAGCGAGGTCAGCATCCGGGTGTGTCCCAGCTCACTGAGAGAGCACCCTGGTTCCCGGGGCGGCATCGAGGTCTAGCTGGTAGAACCTCATGAATGTGTGCGGCGAGGACCAGCCAGCCGCAGCACAAACGTCAGGCAAGGAGACTCCGGAGAGGAGAGCCTTGGATGCCGCCATGCTCCTAGTGGAGTGGGCTCGGACCCTCAAAGGAGAAGCATGTCCGGCCGACTCATAAGCTAGACAGATAGCCTCGACTATCCACCTGCTCAGAGTTTGCTTGGAAGCTGGGGCACCCTCGGGGGCCCCAAAGCAAACGAACAGTTGGTCCGACTTACGCCACGTGGCAGTCTTGTGAACGTAAGCGTCCAGTGCTCGCACTGGACAGACCTTGTTCTTGTGCTCCTGCTCATGATCGTCAAATGGGGGAGGGCAGAAGGCCTGCAGCGTGATAGACCGAGCCACATTAGTGGGAACCTTGGGGACGTAGCCCGGCCTCGGGTGGAGGAAAGCTTTCGCCATCCCGGGCGCAAACTCAAGACATGATGGGGCCACTGAGAGGGCCTGAAGGTCCCCGACCCTCTTAAGCGAAGTGATAGCCAGCAAAAGAAGGGTTTTTAGCGAGAGGTACTTGATAGAGATACCCTCTAGAGGTTCAAAGGGTGGCTGGGACAAGCCTAGGAGTACCATGGACAAGTCCCAGGCAGGCACCCTGGTCTGTGCCGCAGGTCTCAGCCTTAATGTACCACGGAGGAAACGAGTGACTAGGGGGTCCCTGCCCAAGGACACCCCACCCAGAGGTACGTGGCAAGCCGCTATAGCAGCCACGTAGACCTTCAAGGTGGAGGGGGACAGCCCTGCCACAAATCTTTCTTGCAGGAACTCCAGTACTTTGCCAATTTGGCAGGTTACTGGGTTCAGCTGCCTTTCACTACACCAAGAAGTGAAGAGCTTCCACTTCAAGGCGTAGAGTTTCCTCGTGGAGGGAGCTCTGGACTGCAGGATGGTCTCAACAACCTCGGCTGAGAGACCGGCCTCTATGAGCTGGGCCCCCTCAGGGGCCAGACCCACAGTTTCAACGGCCCTGGTTGCGGGTGAAGAATGCAACCTTCCGCCTGGGACAGAAGGTCCCTCCTGATCGGGATCTCCCAGGGGACCCCGTCGAGGAGGGACACAAGGTCCGCGAACCATATTCTGGACGGCCAGTGGGGGGCCACTAGCGTGAGACGGACCTTGTCCCGGCGAACCTTGGCCAGAACTCCCGGGAGCAGAGCGATCGGGGGAAAAGCATACAGGCGTAACCTCGGCCACGCCTGCGTCACGGCATCCCGCCCCAGAGGCGCTGGATGTGTGAGTGAAAACCACAGAGGGCAATGGGAGTTTTCTACCGAGGCAAACAGGTCGA
This sequence comes from Rhodeus uyekii, assembly GCA_037043235.1. Lineage (NCBI taxonomy): Eukaryota > Metazoa > Chordata > Actinopteri > Cypriniformes > Acheilognathidae > Rhodeus > Rhodeus uyekii. The sequence goes on along the minus strand of JAWRVZ010000025.1, from coordinate 832,076 downwards.
CCTGTGCCTTTCCGAACCTTTCCCAAATTTGCTCCACCACCTCGGGGTGGAGTCGCCATTCCCCTGGTCTCGCCCCCTGTCTCGACAGGGCGTCTGCTCCCACATTCTGGACCCCCGGGATGTAAGCCGCCCGGATGGAGAGCAGCTTTCCCTGGGCCCAGAGGAGGATCTGTCGCGCCATCTTGTAAAGTGGTCGCGAACGCAGACCCCCCTGGTGATTGATATACGCAACCGCAGTCATGCTGTCGGTGAAAACAGTGACATGGTGGTCGCGAAGGTCCGGTAGGAACGCACGGAGTGCTTTGCGGATCGCCAGTAACTCTAACATGTTTATGTGCCAGGTTTGGTGCCGACTGTTCCATAGACCTTGTGAGGAGCGGTCTCTCAAGACCGCCCCCCAGCCCGAGAGGGAGGCATCTGTCGAGAGAGAGACTCTCCGAGCCAGAGCCCCTAGCACTGGGCCTTGAGACAGAAACCAAGGATTCTTCCACATACTCAAGGCGCGTAGGCATCGCCCCGTGACCCTGATAATGCGAAGCGGGTTCCCTTTCGGGGAAAACCCCTTGGTCTTTAGCCACCACTGCAGGGGTCTCATGTGCAGCAGGCCCAACGGGATGACGCAGGAAGCCGCTGCCATGAGCCCTAACACCCTCTGGAAGTGTCTGACAGTGAGTGGCTGGCCTAACTTGATGCTCTTGACGGCTGAACAGATAACTTGGATGCGCCCGGGGGAAAGCCGGGCCGACATCGCTACTGAGTCCCAGACGACTCCCAAGAAGGTGGTTCTCTGAGCAGGAGAAAGGACACTCTTCTTGGCGTTCAGCCTCAACCCCAGCTCCTTTATGTGTGCGAGCACTACATCTCGATGTTGCTCCGCCAACTGCGGCGACTGGGCCAGAATAAGCCAGTCGTCTATATAGTTTAAGACACGGATGCCCCGTGACCGCAGGGGAGCTAGAGCAGCGTCCACGACTTTCGTAAACGTGCGGGGTGAGAGCGCTAGGCCGAAAGGAAGCACCCGATACTGGTACGCCTTTCCCCCAAAGGCGAACCTCAGGAACTTCCTGTGTTGCGGAAGGATGGAGACATGGAAATAAGCGTCCTTGAGGTCGACTGTGACAAACCAATCCTCGGATCTGATCTGCACTACGATCTGTTTGAGCGTTAGCATTTTGAACTTTAGACGCTTGACCGCACGATTCAAGAGACGTAAATCCAGAATGGGCCGCAACCCTCCATCCTTCTTTGGAACTATGAAGTACCGGCTGTAGAACCCGGACTTGCTCTCTGCGAGGGGTACATACTCGATGGCCCCTTTCGCCAGCAAAGTGTCTACTTCTTGTTCCATGACCAGAGCCTGCTGAGGGCCTACAGCAGACTGTAGGACCCCCGAGAACTGGGGTGGTGAGACCCCGAACTGAATGGCGTACCCTAAGGTGACCGTGCGCAGGACCCACTGAGAGATACCGGGTAGCCGTGACCACGCATCCCGGAATTCTACTAGGGGAACCAGCCTCCCGGGGCTGGCCTCTGGTGCTGATGGCATGTCCACCACTGGGCCGGGATTTCCGGATTCCTGGGTGGAGTGCTCTAGGACCCTCCTCAGAGGGGGTGGTTTTCCCATGGCGGGCTGACTGGTCAGCTGCTCCAGGGATACACCACCTTGTTGCGGCTTGGCGTCAGGGCCGCTTGCTCTTAGCCTTCTTAGCGCTCAGGACAGCCCTCAGATCGCCCCTCTTGCCAGAGGCTTGAGCCTGTCGCCCCGACCCCCCGGGATTAGCCGGAGGAAGACGGGTGGCGACACTTCGTTTTTGAGCGGCCCTGTGTGAAGAGCTCTGAGACCCCCTTTGACTGGCGGTCTCACGTGGAGGGCGGCGGGGAATAACTTTACTGAACGCCACCTGCTGTCGTGCAGCCTCCTGAAACTTGTCGACAACGCTTTTTACGGCGTCGCCGAACAAGCCCGAAGGGGACAGAGGAGCGTCCAGCAAAACAAATTTGTCCCTATCTTTGATGGAAGACAAATTGAGCCAAAGATGTCTCTCCGTAGCCACCAGAGCTGCCATGGAGCGACCGACAGAGTAGGCCGTCTCCCTAGTGGCCCGGAGAGACAGATCCACGGTCCGGCGCAGCTCTGCCACTGTCTCCGGACCGATACCGCCGCCCTCGTTGAGGTCCCCCAGCAACTCAGCCTGATAAGCCTGCAGCAGAGCCGTGGTGTGCAGGCACGCTGCGGCTTGACTAGAGGCTGAGTACGCTCTCCCCACCAAAGACGACGTGACGCGCATCGGCTTGGAGGGGAGCGCCGGAGCTTTAATGGAGGACGCAGATTGGGGCACAAGGTAGCTCGCAAGCGCCTCATCCACCTTCTGCATCCCCCCATAGCAATAGCTTTGAGCCCCTGCGAGATTCGTATACATCGAACTGTTCCGTGTATGAACTCTCTCAGAGGCTGGCTTTTCCCACGATCTGGATACCTCGGCATGCAAATCGGGAAGGAAAGGCAAAGCTCGGCGCGGGGGAGTGACGCGAGCCGGCAGATAACGCTCGTCCAACATACTTCTTTTAGGACGGGCGCTTCTGGTCTCCGCCGGCCATTCAATATCCAGACGAGAGACAGCTCGCGCCACAACCTCAACTAGCTCTTCAAACGCCGGCGAGGAGAGTGGCGAAGCCTCCTCTGCCGGGTCAACACTAGCTAAGTCCATCTCACTATCGGAACTCGACAAAGCTAATGTTGGAGTCACAGCACGAACATCTCCCGAGGAGTGCCCGTGACTGGAACCCGTTTGGTCTCGTGAGGGCTGAGGTAAGGACGGACCCACCCCAGCAGCCTCAGCGAGATCCATTTGTGAACCCCAGGACTGAGAGCGCCGCAACGCCTCGGCCGCTGCAGGTCCCGAACCCCGGGGAACACTAGCCTGGGCGGCCTCGTTACAGACCGCCAGGCGGGAGCGGAGAACATGCAGAGAAAACTGCTCACAGTCTTTACAGCCGGCGCCCTCAAGAGCCGACCGTGCATGTTCCAGTCCTAAACAGATAACACACATTACATGTGTATCCCTGCCCGTTATAAAACGAGGACAGGGATAAACACACGGTCTGAAACTCTGTTCATCTCTCGCCACACTTTTCACACTCATTCTTTGATTTTTTAAGCTATCAAGTCTCAAAAACCACTCTCGCACAGACACAGCACGCTGAAGGCATTCAGAGCTGACGCGCCCCGGTTTCAGACGCGCTTTATGCTCTTCCTCATGACGTCACCGGCTGCGGCCGGCAGTGACGCATTCACACGCGTTCGCTTCTCATTGGTTGCATAGATCTTCACGTGACTCACGCAAGGCTATTTCCCCTAGTGCTTCGACACAGCTCGAGTTCCCTGAAAGGGAACTAATATTAAGGTAGATGCATACGAATGAACTAAAAAAAGCAATGCCAGAATCGACGGAATTAAAAAAAGCGCATCATGCAAAGCCAAAATTGCCAAATGGAAAGGCCTAGAACAGTGAGAAAGACATGTGGCGGCATGTCTTACTTGATGTGTGGGTTTGAGCTGTTTTCAGAGGGCCTTTGGGAAGAGGAGGGTGTCTTGTGGCGGTGGGCCAGTGAGCCTGAGGAGCAAGAGCCAGAGGAAGCAATGCCTGCAGAGCTCATAAATTACAGCCCTGCCTGCCTGGCTTTACATTAATGGATCCACAACTCTGCTTCTTACTGAGAGTCTTCTCACTTGTTCTCGTGCTGTGCATGTCTTCAAGGACGAGGGTAGGACGATTTGATGCTGGGCGGATGACAGTTTAGCTGTTTTCCTATGGGGAATTGTATTCATATTTGAAAATTGTAATGTATCGAATAACATGTTAGTTCATTCCTAAGCTGCAATGATTTTGACTGTCAACACTTGTTTTTTAAAGGAATAGTTCACCCCCCAAAATGAAAATTACCCCATAATTTACTCACCCTCAAGCCATCCTAGGTCTATATGACTTTCTTCTTTCAGCCGAACAAAAACGTTTTTTTTAGAAAAAAACATCGCTTCACTTTAAAATATATTTATTAACCCATTGCAGTTGTACGCATTACTTTCATGATGAATGTATATGCTTTTTACAGTTTTAGAGTTAAAACTCGGGCACTATTCAATGCCATTACAAAGCTGCGAAGAACCAGGATATTATTTAATATAACTCCGATTGTGTTCAGCTGAAAGAAGAAAGTCACGTACACCTAGGATTGCTTGAGTGCGAGTAAATAATGAGAACATTTTCATTCTTGGGTGGACAACAATTTACATTTCTGCATTTGGCATCTTGTTTTTATTAAATATTTATTTATGGTTCATCAAGAATCAAAGTACTTTGAGTTCATTGGGGTTTTGAATGACATGAGGGTGATTAAACAATGGCAAAATTTTTGTGTTAAAATATTTTCTTCTATCCCAGTTTAATGTGCAGAGGCAACACTATGTAAGCCTATTGTATGTTTAAACATTTGCAATGCGGTTTGGTCAAGCTAGTGATGCAGAAATGGCACATTTCAGCTTTAATACCCAATATATGCAGTACCTGCTGCAGATCAACATTATTTCTTGATGAAGTGGAACTCTCTTTTTTTTATCCAGCATACCTTGAGTATTTGAATCTCTCTGTGTCAGGCACTGAGCGGTGTTGAGTCTCACCGAAGGTCCTGATTATGCAGTTATGCTATGCTAATAGTGTTCTGCTGGGCCTCTCTGAAGACCTCTGACTTTAAATGCATAGACGTGGACAGGTCACGCAAAGGTCGCCATACTTTTTTTTCTGCTTAACTAATTAAAAGTTGCTGGATTCAGGCACTTTCTTTTTGAATGTGCAAATTATGAGGCAATTAATAGACAATTGTTTAAGTTTAAATCCTCTGAAATAATAAAAAAGCAATTTGTCTGCACCTACTTAGCCTCTAAAGCGAAATTGCTCTGTTAAATGCTATTAAATGGAGCTTGCTCACAAAGCTATTACTAATTTAACAAAATAACTGAAAAAATAAAGCTTTCTCAAAAAAGTGCAACACTCAGCTGGCTGCAAACATAACAATTTATTACGGCAGTTAAATGGCAAATTAGTTGTTGTTTTATGAATCCTGGAGGTGCCAATAGTTTTTTTCAGAGATGCAGTTACATTTGAGAAAGATTTTACTGCTCTACAATACCACGTGTCAACAGTCTCCTCTCAGTCTTTTGAAGTAATTAGCTGTAATTATTTCAATTAGATATCACAGACAAATAATCATCACTTTGTAATTAGTTTATGCTTTAACCGTTCTGGAAACTGCCTCAAACGTTCAGGCATCATGAAAGTTTCAGTACATTTTCTCTCTCTTTATTTTCTCTTTGTCTCTATCCCCCCCACCCTGGCCCTTTTTCACTTGGCCGGCATACAGTGTCAAAGCAATTCTGAGAGCTGCTGTTTTCCAAATCGTTCTAAGTAATCCTTTTAACAAACTATATTCACATATGTGAATGTTTTTGACTCTGAGCAGATTTTTCAAGAGATAAGAACTTGGATAAAATCCGCCCTTGGCAAAGACCCAGGATATATGGGATTTCAAGTATGAGGGAAATATGGATAATAGAATTTTCTCTCATCTCTGTAGTTGCGTTAGCTGTGGATGCAGTGCCTAGAACTGCTCTGACTTTACGAGTTGCTGTGGCTTCAGAGATTAAAAACTCTAGTGAATCAGTTAGCATTTTTTTTAAGTCAAATAGAGCTGGAAAAATATCCAGATTTTCTAATACAGCAACATGATTTTGAAAGACCAAAATACTGATTCTTAAAATCATTTGATCAATACAGTATGCCACTGTTTAATGTTGCTACTGAATCTTCACTGTAAAAGATTTTGTAGTCTGAATTAAATGTAATGATATAAAAATTGTGCATAAACCAAGATATAAAGATAAGAAAGGTAAGATTTTGAACAAATTATTCTTATGAACTGGTTCTTTTTAATGAATCAAAAAGATTTAGTGCAACCAGTGTAGTCCGTTTTATGAACAAAATCATCTTATAGATTGGTTCTCTTTAATCGATCAAAGACCTGTAACACAACCAGAGCAGTCTGATTTACAAACAAGGAATTTATATGAAACGGTTCTCTTTGGTGAATCAGAAAAATTCAGTGAATCAAAAATGAATCAAAAACATTCAGCGAAATCGGAGAAGTAAATTTTACGAACAAACTAACTGATGGTCTAGTGGTTAGGATCCAGCATTATCACTGCCATGGCCTGGGTTTGATTCACAGTCAAAGAATAGTCATGGCCTAATGGTTAGAGAGTCAATAATCTTGATTCTCAACACCAGCAGGAAATGACTGAGGTGCCCTTGATCAAATCCCCAAACCCCCAATTGCTCCCCATGTGCCATAGCAAAATGGTTGTCCACTGCTCTGGGTGTGTGTCCACTACTTCTAATGTGGGTGCACTTTCTAGGATGGGTTAAATGCAGAGGATGAATTCTGAGTGTTGGTTACCATACATGTAATTATTTCAGTTACACATCATGTTCAGTCTTTAATTGATCAAAAACTAAAACATTGTAGTTTGAATCATGAATCGCTACTCTTTAGTAAATCAAAAAAATACAGTAAAATACATTCAGTGCAGTAAGTTTTAGAAACAGATGACTCATATGAACGGTTCTCTTTGGTAAATTAAAAAGATTCAATGCAACCAGTGTAGTCCGTTTCATGAACCAATAACTCGCATGAGCTTGTACTTTGAATGTATCATTCAAAACGACTCACAAAGTCTCATCACTTACTTCAAATGAAGGAACATTTAATATATTGCAGGATGAATAAAATGGCCTGTGAATCAGAATGGAAACCCTATAATTGGCATGAATGAATGACTTCATTCACTAAATGAAGGCTTTCAGGCCCATCTAACCTTCAGTGTTAAGTCTGTCTGGCCTTTTTGTCTGTTTGTGAGGAAAATGTGTGCACACTGTATCACATTTTGTGTGAAATGGGGACAGGTGAAGGTGAGACAAGACACCGGGTGAGGTGTGAGAGAGGGCCAGGAACCCAGACTAGCCAACGAGTGTGTGTGGGTGGGTGTGCGTTTGTGTGTGAGAGAGGCCCCTGGCATGGTCCCTGTCAGCAGGAGTCTGATGTCTGTCTACTCATGTGTGGAGCACTCATCATGGGCAATTAAGGCCGAGCGGGGGGGCTTGGCCTTCCCACTCATGTCCTTGAAGAAAGAAAGTAAAAGGGGGCAGGAAGAGGGATGGGGAGGAGCAACGCAGAGGGAGGGGTGGGAATTCCAGCGTAGTTTCTTGGAGCAGGTGAAGTTGAGCGTAATGCCTCCAATCTTACAGTAGGACAACAAAAGCCTGTCCAGGATCCATAGTGTCTTTGTTTTTCTCCCCTCTGGTGCTTAAATAGATTCTCTCCACAGGGTGATAATCACCATTCATTATTCACACTTCAGGCCATTAAAAGTCAATCTCGAAAACGCTGGAAAATGACCCAAACTATGGGACACTCGGTCTTGTCTTTGATGTTGTGTTGTAATTTTGCACAAATTGATATTCCTTTTCAGTGTTATTCATATAAGAAAGAGGATTTCATGAAAACACAATCTCTTTGGCTTCTAATTGATGATTTATTAATTTCATGTTCTGGCAGAGCTGGAATGAAGAATCACTTAATATTTAATTTGTCATGCCTATGCACATGCCAGGAACATGGAGAAGTGTAAAAGATGGATTTTTTGCAGTGGTAAGATGATTATGACCCTTCTCACAAGAATGTTTTAATAATAATTACATGTTCTGCAGGTTTTTAAATGATGATTAGTGGGTGTTTTCCTAGTGCCAGTGTCCTTGTTGGATGATAACAAGACCTAATTTTTGGGTTCACTTTAATGCACTGCTTTATAAAACATATCTAGAATAGAGGGTGTTTTCGTTATGTTCTATTTGCATGCAAGAAAGTGGGATAGCAGACTCGAGATAGCACATAATCCCCCTGGAAAAAAGCGAGACTGCTCAGCGGAATCAAAACACAACAAAAATTTAGAATAACACATGAAAGCAAAAAAAAAAATATGTTCAAGATCAGGCTTAGGGCAATTCTCTCATGCTTAATTGAAGGACTTATTTTATGCCTGTAAAGATTTATCACCCAGCATTCAAATTGAGGGAACACATGATCTTTCATTTATACACTACCTTTCAAAAGATTGAGGCAAGTATCTTCTTTTGCTTTTGTTCATCAAGAATTGTTTAAATTTATCAAAAGAAACAAAAGAAAAATAATGTTACAAAAAAATCTATTTAAAATAATTAGTGTCCTTTTGATATTTCACATAATCTTGAAAAAATGGATCACAGTTTCCACACAAATATAAAGAAGCACTACTGTTTTCACCGTTTATATCAATTAGATCAAATCAGCATATTATAATTGATTTAAAATTATGTGACGCTAAAGTTTGAAGTAATAACGATGAAAAATCTACTTTGACATCACCGGAATAAATACAATTTTAAAATATATTAAAATAAAAAAACATAATATCAAATTGTAATAATATTTCACAATTTTACAGTTTTTACTGTATTTATAATCACATAAATGTAGCCTTAATAGCATAATAGACTTCTTTCAAACATATTTACTAATCTTACCAACCCAAAACATGGTGTATATTTCAAAAATCTCACATATATAATATGACATGTTATTTCCTTTTACTTCAACTTTAGTTCTGAAAACAGAGCAGACAGAAAATTACTGGTTGTCAAATTTAGTTGAAATTTTACTTTTAAAATAAATGTTTGGAAATATATTTAAATTATATTATATATATAATATTATATTATATTGTATGCTAAATAAATTGAACATGTCTAACCATATAAAAAAAGTATAGAACTAGTAAACTTTAAACTTTCCTTACTTCACCTATAGGGCTTTAAAATGAATCAGGCCTCCATTCTTGCAACCAACATTTTAAATAACTCCTTAAAATCCACATAGTATCACACGTGGTGTCAAGTGGCATTTGGAGCAAGAGCCTCCTGCTGTCTGTAGGTTTCACCCAGCTGATGGCTGTGGCCCCGGGAGATTAACCTATATCTGTTAGCACTAACCCTCATGCGCCTCATCGTTGCAGTTGTATTTACTCATTAGAAACAATGCTGAAGAGTTAATTATAAACCAAGCAGCTTGCATTCTGCCTTCTCTGACCCAGTTCTCTTTCCTTCACTCTCTTCCTCCCTCCCTCCCTCTTTTTCTTCCTCTTCCTTGTCTCTCTCCTGGTTAATGAGCGCACTTCATGCTATGAAATGGTTGCACGATTATTTTCACTTGATTCCGACTGTGTCTTGATGAAAAGGCAATTTCTTCCTTTTGTGTTCTCATTCATCCTGTAAACGTCAGGACTCTGGTTTGATTTCTCCACTTTTCATCTAGAGAAATAAGAGAATGTGTGTGTGTATAAGGCTTTGCTGCACCAAATGGAGGTCGTAATGCAGTGTGAATGGTAACGGTGGTCAACCTAGGTCATAATATTCTTTTGAGATGGCGAAATAACTCACTGTGACCTGCTGAGAAGTGTTTGGCAGACCAATGAGATGATGTCCACACCTTCATTTTCATTCTTAATGACTCATCTACCTTACCATGTCTTCCTCCGGTTCCATGACTCCAGGCTTTGCCTTAATAATGATCTCACACTGGCATAGGTGTGATCAGGGCTGATATGGCATTCTAATGAAAGGCTAGGAGAAAATCTCAAAGGCTGGAGTAATGGGTGACTTGACAAGCTCTTTATGTAACACTCATAGGTGGATTGTGTGAGGCAGGGGAAAGCTTCTTGTGATATAATGTGATATGAATATAGGTTCATATGAGTATGAAATCAGGAATTCCAGTTGCATCTGTGGGATATTACAGCCTTTAACTACCGGTACCTCAAATCCAAACCTTCATTTCTACTGTTGTGATGTACTCAGTCTGCACAGAAGAAAAAAAAAATATTCTGTCTTAATATGCATTTACACATGAACAAACTGGTGAAACAGAATCCAGAAACCAGATTTCATATCTGGGGCCTGTATGGTGACGGTTGGTGAACAAACTCAGGGTTATGGGATTAGTTTTGAGTTGACAAAACCAACTTTTTTTTTGTACCATTATGCTGATAATTTCGTTGTCAACTCAGGCTTTGATTCCTGATTTCATGGAGGCACATGAAAGTGTGACATGAGCGAAGAGCCAAATCGCATTCTTTGAAACACAGAAAAACAGCGATTCACTTCATGTGAGAGTGTCAGCACAATTAAATGTTCTCTTTTGATGAAGATTAATAAAAGGAAATATATATGCATTTACACAGCGAGAAGAAAATAACTTGCTATATCAGTGCAAGGGAAAGTTGTAAAATTTTTGTAGTTATATAGATTGATATCGGTATAAAGAAACTTGAACATGTAAGCTTGAATTTAATTTGAATTTAATTTTTAAAGTTGTATCTATCGGTTCTAAATTTTATTTATATTACGTATTATGAATATATGTATATTTATATTAGGAAAAAGGTATGAGAGGATGTAATGTATCATGAGAGCATTTTTAGACATAACACAAAGCCCTCGTGCCATCCTCATGAAGTCGGTTTCTGACAGTTTAGTCAGAAACATGCATACCAATAGCCTACTGGAAGTCATTTTGTAGGGTTCTGGCAGTGCTCCTCCTGTTCCTCTTCGCACAAAGCAGATACTGGTCCTACTGCTGGGTTCCTATTCTTCTATGTTCCTGTCCAGCTCTTCTCTTATAATGGCCTGTCTCCCAGTATCTCCAAATCTAACCTCCATACCAAAACCTCCTTGTGACAGTACGTATACATGTGCCAATCACCCTTGATTGGGTTGCAGACACTACCTCATGCTACAGACTATCAAAACACAAAACTAAAGGCAAATCAGTCAGGAAGAATTAGGAGAGAACAATTGTCTAAGGATACCATTTGCAAATTCTTTCCATTTTAGGGGGTTGCCATGCTGCTGCATCTCCAGTGCACCTGTTGTCACTTTTATTTGCACCAAAGCAGGTGAAACTGATTCGCAATCACTTCTGCTTCCTATTTTTTTGACAGATTGATATACCTGGAGTAGAATTGACTTGGTGTTAGACTGTGATGATTAAGTGTCCTTTAATTTATTTGAGTAATATATATATATATATATATATATATATATATATGTATATATATATATTACTATTCTTAATATATTAAGAATAGTATTATTATATATATATTATTATAATAATACTATATAATACTATTATTATATAGTATTATTATATAATATATAATACTATTATTATATATATATTCTTATATATATATATAAGAATAAATGTTTATATGGCATTTCAGATATAGAAGGGAACCAACCTCCATCTCTTAAATAGTTGGCTTATAGTAACACTTTTTTAATTATTAAAACTGGCTTTCTCTATTTCTTGCAGCTATTTTACCCACTGCTGTTGAGCTTTATTATGGAAACCAGATGTGGAGAAGCAGTGGTGAGTATCAATAAATACCCTCATCAGCTCAGTGTCTGACCATTTACTCTACACATATTTACCTGCAAATCAGTTTTAAGTATCCTTCTTGCGTCCCTGAATATAAACCCAACAAAGAAAATCTTTTGATACTATCCACTGCTGTGCCATTTTGTTTGCTTTTGTCTAGCCTGTATTTGTGCTGTATTACACTTGGCAAATAAATCTGAATCTAATTCAAAATTGTATGACACTTCACACCTTTTTGTGTTTGAGATCTCAGTTAAAATATTGGCTCAGTGGTAGTTGTCTGAGGGAGTATTTCAGTTTGTAGTCTCCAGTGACGATTGACCTCAGACTGTGGCTCATAAGGTCAAGTGAGCTAAACGTTTGTTTTCTCGCACATAGAGCGCTTTGTCCCCTGACTTACTGTACATGTCACTGCATTTATAGTGTAGTTGGCCGTCATGAGCACAGAAATGACAAGGTAACTGCTCTCATTGAATAGAGTGGATTAATTTGAGATGTTTTTGGTTGTGCTGCAAATATACAGTTTCTTCTTTCAAGTCTTCTTTTGTGCACTTTTTTCTAATTAAACTGTTTTTCAGTATAACAGTTTAACTCTTAAATGTACTAATGTTTCGGCAATCATTATTACATATTCAGGTCTTTAGCAACCCGGATCTATTTTTAACACGAATGGTTCTATAACTGCTGCAATTGTATAAAACTCTTTTGAAATTTCAATAACAATTACTACAGAAAAAATCAAGCATATTCTGTTACCTTTTAGAACTTAGAAGGGTTCAATTTGAGCATAATCAGTGTCATTGTCAGAGATAATTTCCCCATTTTATTTAGCATTTGCCTCAGCATCTGACTGCTTCTTCACCAGCTCCACCTTCAAATGATAGTTAGTCTAATGTTTGATTTTGTGCAGTACTTTATCTGCAGTAAATCGCTGATGTTGGACACATTGTTTATAATAAGTAAATTGAGAAATAATAAGATGGTTGATGTCTAACTTTATCCTCCCCCTCACTCATTTTATAGTGAATGATGTCCCGGGTCTATAAAGACCCATGGTATGCATTTAAGGGTTAAGGTTGAATTGAAAAATTACTGTCTGACAAAGGAGTTCACATGGTCAGTGTCACAAATTAGGTTAGATTTTAAAAGAAATGTATTTAAAAGCAAAGAAACTTGTTACAACATATTATTATACATTATTTTTATACTGTATTTCGGAGGAGTGCCAATAATATTCTGGTGCAATGAAATTGTAGATGAGTGTTTGAGTCCGAGAATCATTTCCTAGTATCCTTGTTCATTGTTTGAATTAAATACTGAGAACGATTCTAGCAACAACTGGCAGCTGTGTGGGTTTTAAAAAAGCCATTTGAACTTCTAAGCTGAAAGAAGAAGGATATTAATCTTATAGGTCGCTAGATGTAGAGGCTGGAAACTTTGATTTTGTGTATTTCTCTGATACTTTACTTTTCCAGCATTATACTTCTCCTACATTATACAGTATTCTTCTCACCCCCTCACTCCTGTGGCATATGACATCCTTGTTAGTCTCATGTGTTTTCAGTGGGTGTCGTGAACCTATAACACCAAGTTTGTGCTGTTTATTATAGAACTAGGAGCTACCAAATGTTAGAATGTTTTAGAATTTTTACCATTATTTAATTAGCCATTTACCGTATTTATTTTAGTTCTATATACATATAGAACAATTGCTTTAATCACATTGCATAACTTGATACTTAAAGTTGTTTATTCAGTGCTGACATTTTGTTTTTAGTGCTTTCACTTGGCAAAGTGAAACTTAACCTAAGACACATTTTCATACAACAGAGACCCTTACAATTTGAGAAGATTATGAAAAAGTGTCATTGTCTATTCATCATACTGTCAAATGAAATAGACATGGAAATTTAGGACTAGTTGACTGTATCATAAAAGAAGTGAACTGATGTGAACCAGTGAATTAAGGTGTGCTTTGTTGTTGAGATATGTCTGTGTAGAAAACTGTATTTTGTATTTAGGAGGAGATGAAGAGTCTCCTGTCTAATGTGACTTAAAGAGGGAAAAAAATGCATATCAGTGTAGAAAGGTGCTGTTAAACCAGATTATTCCCCTCCTCTACATACAGAACAACCTGAAACTGCCATGTAGAGCTGAGCAGCTTTACTGTGCTTTTTCTAGTTGCTGAAGTGATTAAACTTCATGGTCGAAGGAATTACAATTTATTCCCCATGTGAACTGATGCAACTCTGTGGATGAATAGTTATACATGTTCATGTGACATGCTTATTCAATATGTGTGTCAGTTCAGTTTGTTTGCACACAATTTTAAATCATCCGGCACATTGTTTATTTTGTCCAAATATAATCATTTATTTATAAAAAGCACTAAAATCCATACATTCACAAAAAAAGTACATATGATTGACTATACCTCTTATATGATAGGATATAGAATATAAAAAAAATTCTGAGGTAAAATTAATTAAAACTAAATATAAAATAAATGTATAGTTTTATTCAGCAAACATACATAAATTGAAACTTGAGATGAAAACTTTAAGCAGTTTGGCATAATCTTATATTTTTTTCATTGTATATTATATTGAGGGTCCAAGCACCAAACCTGCGCACCTGTTGTAATCATTGGCGTCCTTACTATTCTTCCGCTCTGGAAGTCTATGGCCGGCCATAGAACTGCTTGCGGGAAAGATGAAATTTGGCACACAAATCTCAAATCACACACTCTGAACTGTCACCATAGCAAATTTGTAGTCTGTAACTCAATCCATCTAGCACCACCAACTTTCCAAATTTTCACTCATGTTTACTCATGTTGAACCATAAGGGCTGGAAACAAAATATTTTTTTCCTCTGATTCACTGGCACATATTGACTTAATTGCACTCTATATAATTTTCAATCATGAAAAGTTGTCCAACGTTTTAAACTTTGCTTCTACAACTCCTAGGCCCTTGCACCGATTCTCATAAAAATGTAATCAGATCTTATAAAATTGATTCATTGATTCGTTTTCGAATCACGACCATTTTGGGTTTCTCCCAATTTGAAAATTGTTGTAAAATGCTATAGTTTACTAACGCATTTGCTTTTGTTCCAAACATTGGTTTGTGTCTTCGGCACAATGCCTTGATGGTATTCAGAAAGTTTTGGGGCAGTGTCACCTTGTGGTCAAAAGTTATAATGAAATTTCCCAAAATGCTAATAACTTCTGATTAAATTAGTCTATTGTTGTCATACAACGGGGAGTGAGAAGGATACGAGGAAACACGGATGCAGCCAAACTCAATGGTTTTGGCACTCGATGGTGCAAAAACACGGAGAAACATCAACATGCACAGAAAGTCAGAGGAACACTGACGGACACCGACAAAGACAAAGGAACACAGGAGCGTATTTATGGATAAACATGGGATTTGGCACCAGGTGACGCAACTTTGGACGTGATTAGACACAGACAGGAGCATGCAGGACTGGGAAGATACACAAGGGAACCCGGATGTCACAGACGTGACAAGACTTTGAGAATTGTAATGAAGCTATATTAATAGATCCCTTGGATCACGTTGAGAACATAGATTCCAAAAGTCATAGTTGATTTCACAATTCCCGTCCACCCTTTTGATTTTCCTTAAAAGCCTACTTTTTTTAATTCCTCCTAGACCGTTGGTCCAATTTTCATCAGAGTTGAATGGTATCATCTTCTGATCATGCGGGAAGAAACATATTTTGCACACTGTAGCAACAAAATGAGGCACGATGCAAATGTTTAACAAACTTTTAATATGAAACAACTACAAAATAAAAGTAATGTAAGCAGTCTGTCACGGACGACTGCCGCCCACACAAACATAAAACACAAGGTAAAGTCCAGGCCTGATCCTCTCTTGTATACTTCACTGGCGTCGCTCCTCCTTTTATGCTTCTGCTCCTCCGTGAGATCCGAGGTGGCATGATATTAATCACGCCACCATCCTTACGCAACTCTCACATCCCTTGGCTCCGCCCTGTTTGCCACAATACGTGTTATAAATAATTAGACATTTTACCATAAATTATTATTATAACAATTTTATGATGAGGCAAGTTTTGCATGTATTTATTTTTGTGGTGTGACTATATTTTTGAATTGATCGTTTATGGTGTCTGTAAATATTACCTTAAATTTTTTTTACATTATTTTTTTTAAAGTATTAATCAGATATGCGCACACATGTATTGACGATATAGGGAAGATATGTTTTTTTTTATGTTTATACCTGACATTTTTAGAGTTGAATTGAACTGAATTTATTTTGAATTGTGAAAACTACATGAACACAGCATGAACACAGAGTACAAGACTAGAATACATTTTAAAATGAGCCTTTCCTTTTTCTTTACTATAGACACTATATGCCATTGACCCACGTATCACTATATGTGTGTGTTTGTTTGTGTGCATGTGTGTGTCCAGAGTTGTACTCCTGTGCTGGGAGTTGCTGATAGGTTTGTCCTCTCTTTCATCTCTCTTCAGTAAGGTAGAGAGCCCCTTAGCTGTCAACCACCTCTCCATTATATCATCCCTATAGTTCCACAACCCTGCATACATACAGCCTAGAAACAAGTAAAAAGTAGTCCAGGCATCATAACCGATCAGTGCATTGCACATGTAACCTTCCTAGCATCCTAACCAGAGCTAAAAACAGACCAAGAATGGCATAAAAAGTGAAGCGTATGTGTGGCAGTGTGTGCCATCCCCCTTCCTGTTGTTCAATTCATCCATCCATCTCAGAGAAGCTGCTGAACTCCTACTTGACCACTGTTCAAAGCTCCCCATGCCTTCACAGACTGATTTACTATGACAAATTAGCTTTCCACCCCAGGAAGGTTAGCTTGTATGTGCATGCACACACATTTAAACAAGCTGCTAGCTGGTCAGGGGTAAAATAATCCGCTGTCCTTTGGTGCGTAGCACTGTAATAAAGCACAGGGGAGGGAAGTGGGAAGGTTAAGATGCCGTTTGGCTTCACTCGTCCCTCTCATATCACATCTGACGAGAATGCGCCACTAAAGATGCGTTGGAATGTGCTCATTGATATGCTATACCAAGACTGCATGTTTTAAAAAGAGATTGTTGTACTTGATGTTTCTTTCTACTTAATTGGTAAATTCCCTCGCAATTTTTGTTTCTACATCATTTCCCCCCAATATAGACTAAGAGCCAAATTGAGTCTTTTGGAGAAACATTCATATTTGTCTTGAAATAATCAGTATGAGGGAGCCAAATAAGATCATTAACCTTGAGATCAAATCCTGTTTGTTTATTCCTGCCAAGTTCTTTAGCTCAAGGAAAGTTAACAGGTTAGTATTGCATGAAGTGTATTGCATGGATGATCGAATTTTAAGATTGTGCTCATATTGATTATTTTACTCCCTTTCTGAGCTTAAACTGTTTTCTTGAATGTGGTCTGGCTGGTGTATGTCTGTCACAGCCTATAGAACCTTCTCTGGTCCTTTTAATATATGATGGCCTGGTTTTATTCCTTATCTCTTATACATTTAGGGAGGGATGGAAGGGAAAAAGTGGGAGGATGGGCTGCTATATGCTTGGATGGTGGCGAGGGGGAGGGGTGCGCTGGATTAAAATCTTGGTTGAAAACATCCGCATTAAAAAACAGAGGCAATGAAATAAACATCCCACCACCGAATGAGAAGACAAGTGGAGATAGAGAGAGAAAATACTCTGTAAAAGATGAGCAGAAATGGGGAAAATGAGAAAAGTGAGTGAGAAAGAAGTGGAATGAAATGAACTGAAAAAAGGAATATGGAATCTGTGGTGTGAAAACTGGTGATTGAGATTCTGGCAAGAAAACTTGTTTAGAAAAGCAAAATTCTCTACCAAACCACAAAGAGAGAGACATAAAGAGAGAAAATCTAATAGTAATTATAGTACATATTATTTCATCATCTGAAAAGAGACACATATCCACATTCAAGCAAATAGATGTACAGAAAATAACATGATAACAGCATATGGCTTTTCCAGCTGTAAAAATGATTTTAAAGAGAGTACAAATTACAATCTTTCAGATTTTAAGAGTTTAGCATAATGAGAAAAAGATGTACTAAATGTGGAAATGTCCATGGTTTATCCATGACGTTTTAAAATTGTATTCATTTCCATGACTTTTCCAAGCTTAAATTTTCAGCATCATTACTCCATTCATCAGTGCAGTGTCACATGATCTTTCAGAATTCATTCAAATATGGCGATTTGGTGCTGAAGTAAAAAAAAAAAATATATATATATATATATATATATATATATATATATATATATATATATATATATATATCACATCTCTCTGCTGGTGTGATCTACTTTTAACATTTACTAAAGAAAACCAGCAAACCATGGCAAATGTTACAACAGATTTAACAAAAGATTATAAAATTGTCCAGTAAACAATTGAGTGCACCAGCTTCTCGACGACAGGGAGAAAATGATAGAAAGACAGAGTGGAAATGATGAAGGAGTGAGAGCCTATTTTTAATGACAACTCTAAACTTTCATTGTACTTTCAGCTTTGCTTGTTGACAGTAAATAAGGAATAACCAACATTGGCACATGTATGTTGGACTACAGTAAAAAATAGAAAAGAATAGATAAATTGACTCAAGTAGATCAAAAAATAGAGCGTGGCGCTTGCAACACCAATGACATGGGTTCAATTCCCAGAGAAAGCAAGAACTGATTAAAATATCAATGTGTGCCTTGAATGCAATGTGTCACTTGAATAAAAGTGTCCGCCACATGCATAAATGTAAATATTTCCCATTCCTACCATTTAAAATTCTAGATATTACAGATTCTATAATCTACTGCAATGAGCTGCCAAATGGTCCTTAGTTGGGTAAAGGTATTCCACTCCAGTAAAAGCTTCTTTCTAAACAGTGCTGCAAATATGTTTCTTAAAAAATGCCTTGGAATGATCATGATGCCATGGTTGAGTCCACATACGAATGTTTTGAATCAGTGTGGAGCCAGATGCTGCCTGGTTCCGTTTACTATGATTGAGAGTGAAAAGGGCGTAGTGCACTTGGCAGCCCCTAACTGAGAAGAGGATGGAATTAAAATCAATACTCTGCATGATGAGGTGACTCAGAAGGTTAAAATAGAACTCGCAACTCTCCAATGGCTGCTGCGTGGCTGCTTTAAGATTATTAGCTGTCATAAGCTGAAGATCTAGTCATGGGTGTAGATTAAAGTAGGCTGTAGGGATGGTGTTACCAACTTTTGGAATATCCTGGACAACATTTGGGTGGTTTTCCTAAAAAAAAAAAAAAAAAAAAAACAGCATGCCAACACATCATCTGAGGGAGAGTTTGATGGAAGTTTGATAGAATACAGCATCTCGCATCTCAAATCAAAATTTTCATTAGTTTATTCTAAAAGTTCAGCTTTTGAGGAAATGAGATAAGAATTTGAGTCTTTACTAAATTATTACAAAAACCTATGCCTTGATCTTTATGTCTCCTGATAAGTCTATGGATGATTGCAATACTTTTTTATTAACTTTCAAACAAAGCTCTGCTGGCACTATGGTCAAGTTTAAGGTGGTTGTTTTGGGGTTCTACACTCTCTTGCTGATGCTCAATTGAAGTGATCTTGTATTTTCCATCTCAGCAAATAAGCTGATGTTCATTCCTCCGCCATCATCAATCCCCTCCAACACATCCCTTTCTGTCTTTATATTCTTTTGCACATCTTAGCTTTTTGGCTTTGAAAAGTCTCTCTCGCCCCTCCCACTCCTTGCCTTTTCCCCTGAAACCAAGAAACCAGGACAGCTCGGCGCTCGACGGGTTAACGCGCACTCGCGCTCGTGATTGGCTGCGGGAGCGGCGCTTTTAGAGAGAGGTAACCAGGCAACTTCAGCTGGAACAGCGGAGAGAAAGAACAGGGTAAAGGGGAAAAGAAGCGCAAAAATCCCATCAGTTTTGGTGTGCGATAGAAAGGATGTAGTCCAGGTCTGTGGCTGTATGTCCCCGGCATGGGAAAGTGGATTACTGCTCTTCTACAGACGGCAGAGACTGGATACGGAGTGATTGCGCGTGGATTTTTATCATGAGAAGTATGGGATCTGAACGCACTAGTTTAAAGGTAAGTGGGTTTGTTTGAAGGATGTGATTTGAGATGACATATGGAAAGAAAAACGGCCGTCGGTGCTGTTGCAATGAAACTTGTCCATGTGGAACGAGAGGACATCTCCCTGCGCTTCGGTGATGGAGTTACGTCGGTTGATTGTATTCACGCATCTAAAGCAATTGGACAAATATTATTAAACAGTTATGCCACGTTTGATTTGCGAGGAAATGAGCCGAACCAACTGCCACCAGTTGACGGTGATCATGCGTCCACGCGCGTATGGAGAGGAGCGGCGTTTGCTGCATTGACATCCATGTTCTGCCCTGCTCGACAGCGATTGATCAACTGAGATTTACTACAACGCACCGTATTTAACTCTTTTCCATTCACCAAGGAGCATTGGTCTCGTGTCTTTACGCTCAAGAAGTGCTATATGCTCATTTGAAACTGCAGTGACATATATGCTCGCTATTCCGCCCGGGTTAAAAATCACGAGTAGCTACCAGCTCAAGACACGGTAGCGTGAACTTTAAGCGTAATACGAGTAAAGAAAAGTGTAGATTGTGTTTGTTTGGTTCAGGCAGCATGATAGGTCCGCAGGGGCTCCGCGGCAGCAGAATCCCGCATTAATCGCATTGCTCGTGCGTGCGCGCGTGTGTGTGCGTGTGTGACAGGGAACCAGAATTCCGTTACTCGCACTCTAAGAATCTGGCGACTGGCTTGAGGCGGTCGTGTTGAACGCGTCGTTTTCTGAACGGTTGCGCTGCAGGGATATATGTTCCCACAGTGTTTGAACCGGTAAAAACGAGAGCGCGTGAGGGTGATGTGCTCTGACAGAGAACATCCTCTTCTGACTGCCTGTGGACCGCTGGTTGTAGCCGCACAGAGAGGTGTAGTTTCAAAACCAAAAACGGATCTCTCGACGCTTACTAAGTATAAAAAGCTTGAAAGAACACTATATCTCGACGTGTTACCTTCACGTGCGGGTCCACTAAGCGGAGATCGGTCTAAAGGACGAAAGCGCGCCGGTGACTGAGGTGTCCGGTGGGGAAGAGTTTACGATAGTAAAACCTAAAATAACCCACGTTGTGTTGACCAGCTAAACACACACACACACACACACACACACACACAAGCACACACGGTTTAACCTACTAAGTCATATATTGATCATGTGGAATGGTCTGTGTGAGGGTTTGCTTTGGGACAAACATTACCTCGATATAAAAATAACATAAGTCACCGAAAGTCCCTATTATGATAGAAAACAAATGTGTGTGTGACAGTTTCATAATTTATCGCAAACTCGTGACACAATTTCTGTGTGAAAATATAGGGAACCTCACAAATGTGCAAAGCAGAGCATCCATCAAACTGTTGTCGTCCTTAACCCATTTAACCAATTCAAAAGAAGCACTCCTGCAATCTGTTTTTCTCACACCAATTCTGCTCCTTACATGTTTCCATATTTGTATTGAAAATTCATACACAAAGGTATATTTTGTTTCTTTTTTTGTGTTTGAACTCATCCAGGTGCCAGGTGTTCATTGGCAGCCCCTCGTTTTTAGGTCAGTGGCTAATGTGTTAATATGTCGTCCATTTTTTTGTGTAGTTCAGCCTTCAATTTCAGTTTATTTCCATCTGAATGCTATTTAATTTTTGTGTTTTCAGGCAGAACTACCATTGTGAATTGTTTATAGTTTTATAGATGGATGGAGATAGAGAGACAGATGGGTGGATGTATAGACTGACATAGATATAAGCAAACAAGAATACATAAAAAAGGGGGAAATTTTTGTTTTTTCTACCATAATCAGGTCAGAGTCACTATGCCAACCTGTGCCAGATGGCTCACTCCCTCAACCGCTCATATTATGTCACTGAACTGCTTATAAGATGCCATTACTGTGGTAAAGGTGGTCTGTTCAGTGTTCTGGACTCTTCTGTGTGTAAGGCAAGTAGGCCTTTCCTTTTCTGCCTGAATGGGCCCAGCAGGCAACAGTGCATCTCCATGGAGACGGAACACGGAGTGTGGGAACCCTCAAAGCCAACATTGTTTTGCTCTCTCCTCTGTTCATTTATTCATTCTACAAGCTGGATTTGCTTTAAGGTAATGTAGAACTCAGAGGTAGGGTCTGAATCAAGCAAAATTAATACTAAAGCATGTTATTTTGGCCTGTGTGAATTCAATGGCAAACCAAACTAGCTTGTTGTTCTAGGTAATGTTTTGTTTTTAAACAAATGTCGGTATTGGTTTGGTATTTAAAGATGTGAAGAATGGCCTGAACGGACCCTTTTCAGAGCAGCGCCAAAGCGAGGGGACGAGGGATAGTCCTACCTTGTTTTCAGTGGCATCTGCTGTAACAAGCTGTATAAGGCTCCTAGATCACTTATTGTTTTCCAAAGAGCAGATTGTCTTGGTTTTTTTTAATTACCGAAACTTCTTGGAAACATTTTTTTGTGCAATGTTTCATCATCAGGACAATCCAAATAACAAGACTGAAGAGATGTATGTCTATCCCTCACAGCCTCGCTTTCATTCCAGTTAAAACTCAAAGATGGTGCTGCTGTGAATAAGGTCATGTCTGTAGGACTGTTAAAAGGAACGTTTCGGGTCATTACATTTAAAGTGCTAGTCATACTTTAGTTTGGGAGGTGTTTGTTTTAAAAGGAATCAAAGGATGATTTGGGTTGATGGCACTGCATGAAATGAAGCAGCTTGTCACCCTGGGGACTGGGGAGTGCTGGGGATTCCTGAAGTAGAGCTGTTCCGTGGGGATGTCCCTTCTTGGAAGTCTGTCCAGCAGAGAGAAGAGGCATTGACTGCCGTTCTTTGTCCTCGGTATTGATCTCTCTGTTCTGTGTGACATTATCTGCTCTTGCTAATTAGAGCTCAGAAATAGCCTCACCCACAGGATGGCATCCGACTGAAGACATGACACTGAGCCTGAGCCTGAGGGCACAGCTGCCACAGTTTTGGCCCAGATTTTTGCAGATCAGAAGATTTCCACTCAAAATATTCAAGTAAAAGGGATAGTTTTAATGCGAAGTGCCATGTATTGTCATTCTGTGCCATGATAAATGTCAGTAGAGCTCTAGGTATAAATGTAGGTATGTCTAGGTGTTGTGCGAGACACTGTTTCTCTATTACAAAACCTAGTGAGCTGCCTATTGTCTTCTAAGGTAACATCCTAAGGGTATTGCAACTTTGTAAAGTGACCACAGAGTAACTCACAGTTGATTTAAATAAAGTTAGTCATGTTTCTCAAACAACATCACAACACTTTAATAAGCGTAAAATGATTTATTTTCATCAGTACTTTTACTTTTTAAAAGAGATTGTTCTCACTAAAATAGGGTTGTAATTGTATGCATCTTTTGGCAATACTGTTAAAACAGATTGTTTTAATGTTTACAGATAGACCCCATTCAGTTCCATTATAAATGTGTCTCTGTAGCCCACATTTTTTGTGCATTTTAAAATGTGGAATGAGTGGAAATTCACTTTTTGTATTGAATCCAGAATATTCCTTTATAGTGCTACCATAGGCAGCTCGCTGGGTTTTAGACTAGAGCATATGTACACAGGTTGTACAAGGTGGAAGCAGAGGTTTTCTTTGTGCCACATGCTGCAATCCCATGCTGGCATCTGCCCCATAATCTCCTTAAAATGGCCACAATCTGTCTACACAGCTATCCTGGGCCAAAAATGACACTGAAACATCAGTCCACACATAAGCAAGCTCAGCATACTTTTACACATAGTCTCATCTTTTTCATGTTGCTTCTTTGTTCCAAAGCCTTTTGCTGATGTATAATTCAAACACTTGTTCACACTGGCCTTCTGTTCTTGTCTATTGAGCCTGCTTTCAAGTACATAAGTAACATACAGCATAACCGTTGCACATTGATTGCAGAGGACTGCAGATTCAGGATCTGTAGTCTTGACTATATACCTGCTTTTCATTTACTGCATAACAAGTGTCCAGATCCTCCTCTGACTATTCAAATCAGAATCAGATTAGAATATATATATATATATATATATATATATATATATATATATATATATATATATATATATATATATATATATATATATATATATATATGTGTGTGTGTGTATGTGTGTGTGTAAAAATAAATAAAAAAACTCACTCTGAATAGAAAAAATTAACTCTCTCTCTCTCAACGAGCATGCAGTCCCATTTCTCACTGCGGTATAGAGGAACGCAACGCTTCACTGACTCCAGCCTACCCGTAGAAACAAAAGGGAGTAAAAAGGCAGACAAAAAGTCAATGGTTGATAATTTAGCCCCACGAGAGCTTCGCACCAAAGCGAGTTTGATGTGCTGCGTTACAAACAAAGACGGGGAGAAATTCCGAAATGCAGCCCATGCAACAGTCTCAGTACATTAACACTTCAATTAAATTCATTCTTTCTACATTCTCATTTACTTGCGCTCACACTTTGACGACTACTCTCCCGGGACAGATTCTTTATTTGAGGTGCTTCTTGGCACTCATTTACATTGTTTTATCCTTTGCATCACCAGAGGCCATGGTATTGCGCCTTTTCTCTCGTCTGACATTTAAAGATAGTGAAAAGCATAGAGATGAGATGAAAAGAAAGCAAATCAATGACATTTTAAACCCGATTTTTTTCTGCGTTTTGCATATATTCACTACTGTTTAAAACTGTTAAAAGTCTCATATGCTCACCAAGGCTGCATTTGTTTGATGAAAAATACTGTAAAAACTAAAGAAAATTGCACCATTACACCCCTACTGATTTGGTACTTGAAAAACATTTCTTATTATTATCCGTGTGGTACTGCTCAATATTTTTACAGTATGTACAAAATGAATGCAATTGATTTTCATTTTCAACCTTTTTTTATCCAAGTTGAGCAAATGGCTGTTTGTTCTACTTCCAGAGGACAACAAGATTGCTGTCTCTCTTCTGTTGCTTAAAGAGATAGTTCAGCCAAAAATTGCAATTCCGTCATCATTTATTCACCATACATCTGGTTCCAAACCTGTATGACTGTCTCTTTGTTGGAACACAAAAGAAAATGCCGAAAATGTCCACTACAAAAAAAAAAAAAAAAAAATTCCGCAGAGAATGGAACCACATGAGAGTGAGTAAATGACGACCACATTTTCATTTTTGGTTAACTATCCCTTTAAGCTTTAGCTGTAAAATCAAAAGGAACTAAATGGCTCCCTTAGGTCCCTTAACCTAAGGGCCCGAATTGCTTTTTTTCTGACAACAAATGATATTAGATTAATTCCACTCTTACTGTCTTTTCATGTGGTTTAATCTGTTGTCTCTCTTCCACTGGAGAGAGAGAAAGAAAAGATTCAGCGTGACCTGCTCAGTGGGGCCCCAGTCTGCTTGTATATTAGAGTGGGCTTCAGCTCTTTAGTATGCGCAGGCCTCCCTGCGCACCATTATCAAGCTGAAATGAAAAGCCTGTATTTCTCCATGGTGGACAGAGTGGTGAGCTGCATAAAACTGGAGCGCTTCAGCTGTCATGTGCTCTAGAGAGAGAGAGAGAGAGAGAGAGAGAGAGAGACAGTGCAGTTGAATGTAAAGACAGAAACATACACACACACACAGAGAGAGAATCAAAGACGTGAGGTTTGCTCTACTAATGTCAGCGTAGATTCGTCAGAAATATGACGGTGTGCATATGCTGCCAGCTGGTGGTATTCTCTGTCAGATGTTAGCCTGAGGGCAAGACAAGCCAGGTCTGTAGTCAAACACTGGGGAACTGACGATACTTCGGCTGTCTAATGAGACAAACAAAATGGCTAACTTGGTTTTGTCATCATACTTTCTCTGTGGAATTCACAGAGATGTTAATAAATAGCTTGTCAAGGGCAGGGGTGTATGGAATCTGAACATGTAATTCTTTGAACATTTTGTATTGTTCTATCAAAACATTCATCGTTCACAGAGTTCTTCATACTCTCTGCTTGTAGTTTTATTAAACAACTCATGAAATGGTTTGATAAGTATTATTTTATTTTGTGTGTTGATGCGTTTTCTGTCAAATCTATTAGTTGGGATCACTGTGTTCTGCTAAACTGACATACTCAACTGCACTGTTGGTTTTTATTTAGATTTTTTTATGAATAATTCATGTTTTTCCTATTGGTTTTGAATGTGATTCAATAAATAATTCAATCAAAAAACTGTCTACCTCAAAATAATGTCAAGAAATATAATTCTATTTAGTTGTGAGCGTGCACAACAAATATAAAATGTAAGCAGTGTAGTCTGATTCACAAACAAATTTTCTTTTTTGAACCAGTTCTTTTTTGTGACTCAAAAACATACTGAGCGACCGGTATAGCACAATTCCAGAAACAAACGACTCTTGAATTAAAAAAGACGATTCACCAGTTGGAATCAGACTGAAATTAGTCTGCAATGTCAATTAAAAAATGGACGATTCTGATTGTTTACGTTCCTGTTTGATAAAGGATGGCAAGTAATAGTGGGATTCTAGCTAATATTGTATTGGAATCAAATTTACATCCCTTCAAACAAGAAGATTCATCAATATTTTTGGTCTGTTTTATATGGTCAATCTTTTTATGCTAGTACAGACTAAATGGCCTCAAAACTTAAAGACCTGAGGTTTTTCTAAATTTGCATGCTGTCATTTAATGAGGAACAGACTTTGCAACCATTAAAAAACTACGTTTTATTTAATATGTATGGTTATATTTTGTATAAATAAAGTATACAATGTTCTACATCTTCCATGTTGTCATTGTCATGTCATTTTTCGTGTACTACGTCATTGAGAAGCGAGCATTTTAGTAGGGAAGTAAGCAGGGTTGTACATGTTGTGGCAGGGAGGTGTGGCATTCATTTCTTCGATCGACATGGACACATCTGTGGTGTGATAGTTTGTCCAAGGTGTGTCAGCTGGATCACAGCTCATTTGGACCAGAAAAATCACACCAGTGCCAGATCCAGATGTGCCAACCGTAAGCATCCAACACCTACTATTTCAACCTTTCTCTCCTTCCCTCCCTCTGTCAGTCCTTCTCACTCTATTCTTGAACCTGGAATGTGTGTAGATGTGTTTATTCATGAGAATCAACATAGTAAATGCATCTGGACAGACAGAAGACCAGCCTTGAGCTCTGGAGACGAGGTGTTTCCATAATGATTACATGTCAAAGAGCTACAGAGTAACGTCTCAGGCGGTCTCCTGGCGTTATTGCCCTGACTGGGAGAGATTTCACTCTCATGTTGCCAGCAAAGCCTTCTGCCCTTGTACTGCAGGAAACTGATTCTGTTTTTTGAATAGTTGCCTGGGAAATCTACTCTCCGGCTTTGCTCGAAACGAACATACATCTCTCCAGAGCGATTGCTTTTCTCTTCTCCTCTGCTGCATGTTCTGCTAGAAGTAACTGCACTTCACCGTCTCTCACTTTCTCTCTCGCGCTCTTGCTTGTATGGGGAATTCCATCTACGAATCTGTTTTTTTTTCCTTCTCTTATCTCTGTGTGCAGGGAAGGATTCAGAGTTGTGTGCCGAAAAAGAGATGAAAGAAGTATTTTCCCTTTTTTGTGTTTGATATAAAGGCAAGGGCTTTTTTGCTTGTGATAACACTCAGACTCTCCGTCTCTGGAGCCCAGTCAGGGTCTAATGCGCAGACACTATATTGCACCCGTGCGTGTCATTGTAGAACGCATGTGTGTCTGTGTGTGCATGTGTTTGAGCAGGGGCATATTAAACTGCCATTCTGGCGATGCGTTGTGTCATGCTGAAACCACTGGATAAACGGCTGAGACTCAGCATGTACTAGAGAAATATGGACAGATAATCAGAGTAAGAGAGAGGGAGGGATGAGATAGATGGATGGAGAGAGTGTAGAAAGGAATAAGATGGCGAATCTCATCAGTAATTAATGGTTAGGCAACTGTGCATGAATGCACAAACAAGTAAATTATTTAAACGACAATTGGTTTTTTATGGGGTTGAAGATGGTATTTGACTTCACGTTCAACTTGCGGTTACAGATAAATATTAGCTTCTTCTGAGGTTGCTGTTTCCTTGAGTTCTAAGATTTGTTCATATAGATAGAAAAGATAGTAAAATGACATTTTCTTTATTTGCTCACCCTCATATTGTGCCAATGTCTATGAGACTTGTTTTAATCTTCTGTGGAAAACGTTCAACTCTTTTCTGTGGCATTCATTTTGTTGATCTCTGTTAAGCTCCAAAAAAGACAAAAAGCACCACAAAACCACAAAAGTGGTTCAATGTGACTTGTGCTCTATTTTGCAAGTCTTCCAAATTCATATGATAACTTTGTGTGGCATATAATTACATTTAAATTGTTTTACAGAAACTCTTTCTTGATACTAAAGCACGTAAGATTTTGTGTGTGATGCTTTAAAATTTCATATTAGAGCATTGGGGGAAAATATAACTGAAAAATGATTTATATTTTGCTGTGTTCCTGCTATATTTTCTGCATAGTCTACAGATCTATAATATAGCGCAGGGATTATGTGTGTGTGTGTTGTATAAGACCTGAGTATAAATTATTCATTATAATGTCCGCAAATTTTATTATTTCTTCATAAAAATAACCACATACAACACATACACAGTGTGTTTGTAAATACTGACAGAATTGTCAATTTTGGAACTAACAACTTGGAATAATATGTGTATCTTAAAATACATTAAAATAAGTAAAATAGAGGTAATAGGGACATTTCTTTGACATACAGTTATATTTTAGAACTGCAGTCTGTGTACACTCTTGAAAAATTAAAGAAACTTCCATTATACAAAAGGAATAGTGTTCATTACATTGTTAAATTATTCTTTACACTAAAACTGCACATTGGAAGGTGAACAAGAAAAAAATATATATTTTGGAACCTTTACTTTTAAGAGTGTGATCATTTGGTGATTCAGAAGATTTTGATGATAAATTTGAAAATTAATTTGTGGATTGTTCACCCAAAAATTACAATTCTGTCATTTTTTTGTGTACTTATGTAATTCTAAACCATTTCTTTTTACAGATTGTTTTGGTTACTTTAGACTTACATTTTATGGAACAACATTTTATTCTTATGTTCTACCAAAGAAAGAAAGTTTGGAATGAGGGAGAGTAAATTTCAGAATTAAATAAAGGTCAAATTGAAATACCTGTGATTGGATTATAGATTCTGTATTTTGGCAGTGCCATTTGTGATTTTGAGATCTCGTTCTTCCCATCCATCTCTTTATTTTCGGCCATCACTGTGTATAGTTTCTAAAGTGTTTCTTCTTTATTTATTTTTCTTAACTCTAGATTCAAGTAGCTGTCCAGCACTCAACACCACACGATCTCACACTTTTCCTCTCACAGACCTCCCAAGATTTAAAAAACAAACTCCCTATCCACATTATGTGTGTGTGAAACCATTATGATAGCAAGTCTTCAATTAGCTCGATGTGTTAATGACATTAGACTGTGGCAGATAAGAGCTAGGTTAGATGGCCCTTTTGGAATTGATGGGGTCTGATTAGAAGGTGGTGGTTTAATAATCCTGTGTCTTTAAATGAGATGCCCTCACACAGAGACGACTAAGACTTAACTTGTGCGTACGTACGCACACACATACACACACAGAGGCACTTGACAGTGAGATATTTGGATGAACCCCGACAGATTTAGCTAAGCCCCTCCCCAGTTTAATGACAGCCACTGAATTGGCACGCTGCTGATAGCAAAGTGGCACAAAGTGGGTTTAATGGAACAGGGCAATTCCAAAGACCATCAGGATTAAATTGGAGTGAAATGATTTGGGGGAATAGAGAGAGAGAGAGGAATAAAATTCCCTCCCCTTTACTGCATGATGAACAGAAATGGCAGCCCAGGGTGGCGTGATCAGTTAGAGACTCTCTCTCTTTCTCTCTTTGTGTGTGTATTTATGTGTATGTGTGTCTGTGTGTGTGTGTGACGATGAAAAATGTAGTGGAATGGCTTGTGGGACGGAGAGATGCAGAATCATTTAAGGTTAACCATGGAATTAAACCATATTTTGACTATGTTGACATCCATATTTTGAACAAATCAGTTGATTTGATAATGATTCAATCATAAAAACAGTCGTTTGTTCTGGTCTAGAATGATTTACTGTTACGAATGAAACCTCATAAAGACAGCCCTTGTTTTTTATTGAATCAATTGAGTTGGTGATCTTTATTTTTTAACAAATTAGATAAGTGAATCATTCAGTTATTCATTTATATAGACTGTCGCTGCATCCGAAATTGCATACTGTATTCTAGGTACAACATTTGGTTCGACTTACATTGTGACAACTCCTTTCCCATGGCCTTATGGTCCATTAAATATAGTAGGGCATCAGGGGACTTTTCCTCTACTTCAAAAATTATGTATTCAGATATACTACTCTATTGGAACACTGTTTTTGCATTCTATGTATTAGAGAAGTATTAGATTTCTGTCTCGGTGAAATAAATAAATCACTGTGTTTGGACCAATTGTTTGAGTAAACAATTTGAGGAGTCAGTATTGAATATAATCTGCAAGAGTCACTTAAAAGAAAACACCACATTAAAAGGTCTCTATATAAACCGAAATGGCCTCCCTGGTTGGTGTGATCACTTAGAGGCTTGTCTAGTGGGGGAGGGAGAGGAGCAGAATCATGTAAGGTTTACACCATGGAGATAACCCACATTTTTAACAGTCTTAACATCTGTCTGCGCCTGTGTGTTTGAGTGGAAGAGAAGAGCATTAGAACGCAACTGTAATTATTGGGAGTGTGGGCAAAGTGATTCGCCCTGGCATGGATGCCCAGTGTGGGTAGGGGTGGGTTATTTGGAGGACAGCTGCGTCCTCAGCGGAGGGAATGTACAGCAGGGGGTCTTTACCCTTCACATGGACTCTGCCCTTCCTGTCTTTTTCCAGCCTGTTTCGACACCTCAGCAAACCATCACGGCTTGTAGGAATATTATGTGAAGTCGGCACTGCATTATTTAAAACTGGTCCAGCCTCAAGGCCCACCAATTATTTTATTCATCACAATGGCTAAGTCTGTTGTGGTGAGTTCTATAAGAATAGTCACAGTCTGTGGAACTAGACACGTACTGTGATATAGATGGAAAACATGAGGGGTCTGACTGACTCTTCCAGTGGTTGCATTGTTTGTGTGTGTTGTAGATGTGAGCATCATAATGATTGTATCTGCCCATAAACTAATTGTGAGTGTCATATTGTTCTGTATTGTCACATTTATTTGTATAGTGCTTTATACAATACAGTTTGTTTTAAAAGAGTTATTGCTGTGTAAAAAGGAAAATAACCATGTTAATATTGCTAAATTAATCTACAGTAATCCCTTGCCACACAAGTATCGCGGCCTCAGTGCATCGCAGATTTTTCAAAAATATTAATAAAAAAATACTAATTCTAAAATACCGCCATATAGGCAGCCACATTGCGGAAAGCAGCGTCGTTTCATCACGATGTGAGAGAAACGGTTTCCCAGGATGCCAGACAAAGAGAGAAACTCTCTCTGAGGCTTTGTACACACACGGGCACTCAGACAAGACACATGATTGGTTCCCGGTGCGAGATCGACCAATGAGAGCACGAGTGGAGTGGGAGCCTCTTCGCCTCTCTCAGAAGCAAATGTTGACGATCCAGCGCCGATATCTGACGATGAGGGGTTTCCGGTCCCCATTAACCATGATAAAAGAGCGATCACTGTATTTAAATACTTAAATTTCAGCTGTAAAGCATCTACAGAAAACAGTCATTTTTTCACCTTAGTTCAGACTCAATTTTGGTTCAGTTTAGTTCAATGACATTGTCAATGTTGCAAAGTTCATCAATATGCTAGTAAATGAAATCGACTAACTTACTTTTTAGACAAAAATCTGTGTCTGTGTCAATTTTCAGAGCAAGTCATGGTGGTGGTATTTTTTTTCTAAATGAATCAGTTTGGATCATGAAATTAGAATGATTGACTCGGAATGACAATCAGTGGTAAATCAGTGGTGTTTGGGCAAATCACTCAATGAGTCACTGAGGAAGACTTGTTGCCTACTACTGTCATAACTGTCGTCACAGTCAGGCGACAGCATAGAGTGTAGAACACGTGTGTCTGTGTGTGCATGTGTTTGAGCAGGGCCATATTAAACCGCCATTCTGGCGATAAGGTGTGTCATGCTGAAACCACTGGATAAATGGCTAAGACTCAGCATGTACTAGAGAAATATGGACAGATATGTGCAGTAAGACAGAGGGATGAGATATATGGATGGAAAGATTGTAGAAGGAACTATGAGATCCCCAAAGGGATCCTCAGTGAGACTCGAGACTGTTGGCTCTCAGGTGACGCTCAATCACCCCACCGGCTCTCATGACATTTTCACATCCCTCGACTCCTCCCTCCTCACCGCAGTCACCCTCTACTTCTGTCTATGGGCTTTGTGAATATTTAACCAACTAAAATATTAAAAAAGAGCCTGCGACTAAACCTCGTAACACTTTTGGATACTCAAACTGTTGGTAAAACCTCATAACTCCACCATGCCTCTATTGTATGAATATCATGATGTGTCATCTTTCAGAATTTCCACAGCACATGTTTCAGATGTATAGTGTTTCTGTTTCACAGATAGAGTTAATCAGTGTTCTACTGAGACAATCCAAAGAGAGAAAAAAGAGAGAAATGAAGTGAAAAATGCATCGACTGCCACATTAGGTTCAGCTGAATTGCTAGTCAAACCCACCATGAATGGAACATTGAATTATTTGACCCTATTGCCCTAGATTCTCTTATAAGATTTATAATTTGCCTCTGATGGAAACAGTTCAGGGTCCATTGCTCCAATATTGCTGAGAGTTTAAGTTCTTACTGGTTAACTCTGCTCTGTTGTTTAACCACTGCTATTGTCAGTGCTGTTTTGTCAATGATACACAGGCAACATGTTCCTATTGTGAGAGACGGGTTGCATATACTGTAAATAAAGAAACATTGCAGTGACTGAAAACAGACAAAGAATGTGCTATTTTTATCATGAATTTGAGTTTATCAAATTAGTTAAGAAAAAGGATTTATTATACCATGTATTTTAAAGGAACAGGAATAGGAATATTTAAACACGCACACACACATGCAAAAGCCAGTCATGTAGGAAAAAAAGCATTTATATTCAAGAATTAATCTTGCATTGTTGCCTATGTATTTTTAAATGCTTTTTTTATATCAGTATTTTTTCTACTGGAAAATAAATAAAATATGTTTCTTTCCAACCACTCTTACGGTGTACAGAGAGAGAGTGAGCAGAACCGCTGGCACGTAGGCCACCAGGAGCAATAATAGAAGCCACAAAGTGATTTGAGCCTGAAGCAGGTGGCTAGTCTGGGGGTCACCGCTGAGTTTCACAGAAATCAATAAACTCTCCAGGCTGAGTGCAGGTAGGGAAGAAGGGGGAGGAGGTGATTCTAAGTGATCGGGTTTGAGGCCTGCAGGTAGGAATGCTCTTTAAATGAATCTGATTTGCCTGACACCATGGAGATGGTGATATATGCCACATCCGAGAAAGAAAGAGGTCTGCCCCGCCATTAGGTCTTTCTATTTGGCTCTAAGGGAAATGTCATTTAATGTGGCGATATATTAAAATAACAGTGTGTGGAATACCAATAGTATTGTCCCTGCTGCAAGCCGCAGAAAGAATATCCCCAATGAATGGATGTATAGTGTTTTTGAAGTGTGTGCTATTCTGTAACAGAAGCACCTGTAACAGATGCCTATCTTGCAGCCCAGGTTGCAGTGTTCTCTTATTCAAGGAAAAATGGTTGTTACTCATCATTATGCTTACTTTTTATTTTTGGCCTTACTGTTACTGCTATTATTAAGGAGAATAAAGACAGGACAGGAACAGTGTTGGGAAAATGATATAAAAGTAAAAATCATGGGAAATAATGATTTAAAAGTAATACATTTAACATATAATAATATATCTTTTGTGATCTATACACTCAGTTTAGTATTTCATTATTCCCCCTGTCCTTTTCTTTTAAACAGTTTGTCATTCTTCTTTCTTTCCCCATTTGGACAGTTCAATATGTTCATTTTGTGTAGACCTGCATTCTGGACCACCACCAATTTTCATCTCTGAGAGAATACAGTACAAACTCAGTACATTCACTTTATGCTCAATATGAAGGTGTTGTTTTTCTGGAGGTGTTTTGAAAGCATCTGTTAGGGATGAGAAAAGACCCAGGAGTTGTGGTTTAGATTGCCTCAAGCTCCCTGGTGCGACTTTGCTAAACTGTCCTGAATAAAACAGCAGTCAAAGCTTTTAAAAGGAATGAGGATTAATGACTCGCAGCTCTGCCAGAATCAAGATTCAGATGTGTTGCAGACTTACTGAAATGAAGGAACAACCATACAGTTTTAAAGCAACATGGCAAACTGATTATTTAATATAAAATAACAAAACAAATGCTTTTTTTGTTGCTTTTTTACGTAGCTTTTTATTTGTTGTGCTCTACAGTGGATATATATATATATATATATATATATATATATATGCTGTGTCTATATGCTGCTTTTACAGATTTTAAGTAATTATTAACTGAAAGTCTTGGAGGCATATTAATAATTTCATTTCTGAACCACTGTGTCTCAGTGAGACCAGTGTTATGAATTGGATCAAATTATTCTATAATATAATTTGTTCACAAATCGAGCATTGATAATGTAGCAAAGGCCAATACTTTCAGTGCTTAAATGCTTGAAATATAGTGTAAAAGTCATACGGACTACTTGGGCTCTATTATCATTTTGGAGCTTGGCAGCTTCAGCCCTCATTCATTTTCTTTATGTGGAAAAGAATAGCCTGGGATATTCTCCAAAATTCACCTTTTGTTTTCCCACAAAGGAAAGTAAGTCATATGAGTTTCACTATCAGCAGGCACAATTCTATCCTTGTTAACTCCAACCTATGGCTATTTCTACATAGAGTGAAAAAGAGAGATATCAGTGTAGGGCTCAGAAAGAAATGACTGTGGAGAGAGAACCGCTGTTCACACTGAGAGCACAGAGTGATGTATGGAAGGTAGAGGATAAATGATGGAGAAACTATGAGGCTCATGTGGAGAGAGAGATGAAAAGAAGAGCAGAGCTTGCCAATTTCATAAAGAGGTAAAGCTGAAGAGAGAGATTGGATTCATTCTGACTGCTAAATGAGCTCTTGAAGGGCTGGAGTGACAGGACAGATCCTCAGAGAATCAGAGAGAGTGGACCTCATCTTCACATTTCTCTCTTTCCATTTGCATGCCATCCATTAGTATGATAAATACAGAGGGAAAGAGGAGACTTCTTCCATGTCTTTCCCTTGCAGGGTTTGAGTGTTAAAGGACTATTTGATTCTCTAGCGAAGTATCTTCCAAGATCTGCTGAGTGCTAACAAGCTACTTTCGAACCCTGCCAACCCCCCTTTGAGCTCTTGTGATGGTATTTCCTCGAGGGAAGGGTCTCTGATTTCTACATACATACTGCAAATCGCTATATGAGTGCATAGCACTGTAGAAACTGTTGATACTGTAGATTGTCGATTGGAAGGCCTGATTATAGACATATAGTATAGGTAAAGATAGCAGGCTAATTGGCTTCATGTTAGCTTGCATTAAAGTGGTTAATTTTTAAATTAAATTTATAGTTACAGGCGTTCAAAAACAAAGAAAGCATAGCAGTTTGATTGACTTTTGAACTTGCTATTCGCCAGAGATTCCTGAAAAAAAAGAATGTTTGAAGCTTGTTAGCACTGATAATATTGAGAATTGTTTCTTGAGCTGGAAATGATCATATTAATATGATTTCTGAATGATCACGTGACACTGAAGACTGGAGTAATGATGCTGAAAATTCAGCTTTGCATCACAGGAATAAATTACATTTTAAAATGTATTACAATAGGAAAATACTATTTGAAATTTGAATAATGTTTCTTTCTTTTTTCTATTTAATGATATTTGAAAAGCATTTTAAAAAAAATTGCCAACCCCAATGTTTTGAACGGTAGTGTATCTGAAGATTTATTTACTTAAGAAGTAAAACATGCATAAGAAATTACTACTTTTCAATGAAAGTGTGTTTTCTTATCCCACTAGTCTAGTAAAGATTTTTTTTCTTCATCTAAGCATAAACCTCAGTAAATGTCCTGAGATAGATAATTTAAAGTACAAAGAAAAAAATAACTCGAATCCAAAATGTATTCTCAGACATCGAGTACAAGCTATATCATCTCACACAATGTTGCTTCTAAAGTTAATGTGTCTTGTTTTTAAGGATGTTTAGAATCAAAACAAGACAAAAATGCAAATTAAGAAAAGAGTGCACAATTCGCTGTGAATGGCCCTCCAGATGCACACACATTTGTAAACAGCAATGTTTTATAGTATTCTGCATTAGACCTTCACAAAGAGCTGCTGCCAGACAGTGTGCCTGGGCCATTACAGTGCAGAGACACAGAGATGCCATCAGACAGAGAGTGGTATTATTTAACCTGTGATTATGTGTGTGTGAGTGGAATAGAGATGACAGGACAGACGATTGGAGGTGTATTTGCCTGGCTCCAGGTGTTACAGTGCGTTTAATTACTCTCATGGCAGATTAACGAGACAATCCGCTTCCCGCACTCTCACACACACAAACTCACACTCATATGGGACTAATTACCTTTCAGCACTTAGAATCTACTGCAAAGCCATTGCGACTATTTGCGATTTGTCTTAGCATGGATGCACTCATACTCACACCATCATGGCAACCCAACTTATCGCCTCATAAGGACAGACAAACAGTCTTAATGAATAAACAGAGAAGTACATTATATTAACCAGCTCCTGCACTAGCTCTCGCATTCATCAAAACAATAGAGCGACTTCATTAGTGACTAAAGCAGAACACCCGGTCTGCACTCTTCCAGCTCTCCATGTTTCTTTTCTTTTTCTTTTTTTTCACTCACACACATGCTGATAGCAATAAAGATACTCCTCGTCCCCAGAGCGTCTGTCTGCGGGCGCTGCTACAGGTAACAGTGGTAACAACAGCAGCTTGTCTTAAGACACAAAAGATTTCATCCATATGGCAGAACGGGGAGTTGGGAATTAGAGGGAAATCTCAGATTCTGCACGTGTGTGGATTTGAAAAGGCTACTTTAATGTAAAGTGTTTCAGGAGGCGCAGAGAAAGAGCTCATTAAGTCAAGTATTCTGGCACCTCGGTGGCTTTCTCACACTGGTCTGAAGCTGGTCTTCCTCTCAACTTCCTCTGGGGCTGATGGCTGCTCACTGCTTGGCACAATGGACCGTAGGAACAGAGAGAAAGAAACATTTCCTCCAAAAGCTTTCAACCCTGCCCACTGCTCTCCTGTGCCCAAGTGCCAGAAAACCTTCTGAATATATCTTATTCAGTGTCATTGTCTTTTTTCTAATAAAAATGTTAAAATCCTTGAAAGTAGATCAAAAGATCTGAGAAGCACTTTGAGAGAGAATATTGTGAATTATTTATTTATTTTTTATAGTATTATTTTACCATTTTTAAGTCTAAAGATTAAGAGTAATCTTTCTTGAACAGTAAATCAGCATATTAGAATGATTTTTGAAAGGTCATGTGACGCTGAAGACTATTAAAGTTTTATTTATTTTTAATCCTACTGACCCCAAACCTTTGAGCAAAGGAGACATTGGAATTGAGACGCATAAATACACATCTCGCTTTCCTTTCCCTGGCAGATTGGCCGTGTTGGTTGGTTAGTGTGAGGAATGAATGGGCTTTTCCAGGGACAAGGCACACAAAGCTTTTTACCGTCTAAAGAACAGGAAGTGTGAACAAAGAGACAGACTGAACAGTTTCTGTCTGTTAAAATGTTTTCTGAATGAATAAACCAGTAAAGTGGAGATCTCACTTTAGCTTTCGCACCTAAACCCACAAATATAAATCTCATTCAGCTGATTTTTATTTAAGATGGTTAAATAACAGATCTATAACCTATAATTTGAAGTGATTTACGAAATTGTGAGTATTGACCATAGATTAGAATAACTATAAAGTTTGGAAAGGACATATTTGCTTTGTTTGTTTATGAGAAGACTTGTGTGATCAAACTAAATTCCCCATCATTCGCTTTGATGTGCATCCTTTACCCATTATTTAGATGCATTAGCACTACAATGAATCCTGTGTAAAATACTTACTTAATTTTTACTAAAATCATTTGAACACACATTGCCATAATGTAATTATAATTTATAAACTCTTAAGTAGGAACTTCCCTGTACGGCTTGAACGCATGCTTTAAATTCGCAAGAATTTTTTTTTTTTTTTGCAAGTAATAAGTGTTAAGTATACCGATGTACCAGAGTTATTTTGATAATTTTGATATACTCAATAAGCAGTGTCGAGTGTCCAAACATTTCAAATGTGGGCCTCACTGTCCTCATCCCTTCATCTCTCCCTTAAACTCCCCTCTATTCTCAAGTCTTTGAAACACTTGGCAGTTTCCCTTGGCGGTTTCTTGTACATCTGAAGCTTAACCCAGCTTCCAGAACAAACAGAAGCACATAGCATCGCAGACGGTACACTGAGATGTGGACAGTATGTAGGGTGAAGCTTCATACGTTATTTGTCGTTTTCCATTAGATGAGGATTTGAGGTGAAAGCATCAACTGAATGGTAAGTAGTTCATTTGATATCTTTCAGTTTTTTTAAGAAAGTAAGAGTTGTATGGAAAACCATGTGGGTCAAAAATCACCCACCCACACTATGGTGCTCCAAAATATATATAAAAAATGCATGTTATTCCAATATTTGATCAAAGGATGGGCCCGAGATGCGTCAATGGCTTGAATATTCACTCTAGAAATTGCTTCACCTTTAAGAATTAGAGCTTATGTCTGAATGAATGCCGAAATGACAGTCAAGCTTTAACCTGAGGGCAACATAAATGTATCTCTACAATCTCTCTCACTAGAAAGAAAACCCTCTAGAGGAGGAGGAGGAGAAGGCTGGGACTGGAATACATTTAACTCTTTAATAAGTCTTAATGCACATGAATCACCTTATCAGCACATGCCTCCAAGGGCTTCATCTCACTCTCTCTCTAAAGTTTTACAATCATATCTGAACAAAACTTAATGCGACCGAAAACTTTGATCTGCTATTGGAGCGTTTCATTAGACCCTGGGGTCTTTCCTTTTTAGGGTTTATTTTGTAGAAATGCTCACACACACACATTTGAGGGTTACGGGTCTCATGAGACATCTGATATGAATACATTGTACAATATATAGATACACCCACTTTTTTTTTGTTTACAATTCCTGTTCCTTGTAGATCTACTATAGGGTAATATATTAGGGTAATGATGGAATGAAAGAATGAAATATTTTTTTCCTGGCCAAAATGAGTGGTTTATCACTATGTGATGACTGAAGTAGCTAGGATATTCACTCACCCTCTCTCATTTGTTTATCCATTCACACAAATATGTTTTGCCTATTTGCTTTTTGCTTTCACCGTTTTTATCTCTTGGAGTTCAGATAGAAATGCAATTGGCTTTATCCCACAACACCTGAGCTCCAATTTACCTGCCAGTGCCTCCTGGATGCTCGCTCTGTATCTCCGTTTGAAAGGTTTCATGAATCCATATGAAGGTTTTCTTGAGTTTATGGTTTATAGGCTATAGTATATTCACAGTAGCCCCAAAACGTGTTTGTGGGCACTTAAGCCAGACATGATAATGTCTAAAGACAATTTCTTTAGTTCTATGTTTTTTTGGGCAATGTATTCAACAGAGATGGTCTTAATTAGTCATATGCATAACGGTCGGAGCCATGGTCTAGTGTTTAGCACAAATGAGCCAATGTGGAACTGATTGAGTGATCCCAGTTTAAATCTGGGTAATGACATGAGTTTGTCCTGGTACCCTTTTCTAGCAAATCTTTGTAATAGTAGTATTATTAATAATAGAATTCTTCTTTGATGCATCTCCTGTCCTGTCCTATTCAGCAGCCATATCACCCTGTAGCCCAAAACTGGTTGCCCACTGAAGGTAAGCAGGGTTGAACCTGGTAAGTATTAAATTTGCCCATTGGCATTGGTCCATCATGGCCTCCTAATAATCCCCATATACTGATTGGCTTCATCTCCTCTCCACCATCATCCAGGTGGATGCTACACATTGGTGGTGGTTGAGGTGATCCCCCTTGCTATGTAAAGCGCTTTGAGCTCTGGAAAAGCGCTATATAAATGTAATGATTCTTCTTCTTCTTCTTCTTCTTCTTCTTCTTCTTCTTCTTCAACTTCTTCTTCTTCTTCAGTGTTTGACATTGTTAGTTGATAAATTAAACTTATAAGAGTGGGGAAAGAATCAACAGGACCGGAAGTGGCCATAATGAAAGAAACACCCTTATTTGATTAGGTTATCAGTGATGTAGTAGATGTATTTAGCATTTACATCTGCATACTACTTGGTGGTCTCCACTGAGATCCTACTTATAATTACAATATTTAAACAAGCCTGTTTAGTTCAGTGAACCATTACCTTGTGGGAAATCATAAAGCATCTCAGTATGTGGTTGAATGTGAAAGTAATCAAAACTCATAGAGAGGGCAGAAACCCAGCATCACTGTAACGGTGCTAAATTTCACCTGGAGAAGCTGTTCCATCAAAACTCACAGAGGAACCCACTGGGCTTTCAAAATAGCACCGACAGTCTCCTAATCAAACACGCTCTCGCTCTCACATCCCTGTTTGGCCCTCTGACAACACTGTGTGCGACCTGTTATGTTTTACCCAATATTAACAGGATCCGTGGGTGTGAGTGCCGCATTCCTCTCTGCAGGAAACCACAGCTTTGGTTTCTCCTCGGGCCTTGTTTGCTGGGTTGCAAGAGAGGTAATCATGCTGCTCTTTTATACCACAGCAGTGGACGACTTATGACCCACGCATTAAATAAGATATTGTTGGCTTTAATTAAACCAGCATGGAGAGAGATATTAGGCGAATGAACAATCCCTGCTGTTCGCTGGCGATCGGCCACGCGTTCATTTGTGGATTCACAAGCACCTGGGTGGCGCGGGAACACGCAGGGAACGTGGGCGCTGTGCACATCGGTGACAAGAAAAACATCTAGATTTAGTGGGAGCTGTGGCATAGATTCTAGTTTGCAATGTGAAGACAGAGGTCTGAATACAACTTTTGTCATGTCCAGTGTTATTTTAGAATAATTGATATACTATTCTAGTGTTTTTTTTTTATATACGTTTCTATTATTTTTATTTTAGTGGTTTATTAAATATTAGTTTAACTAATTTTTATTTCAGTTGAGCTCCAAGGCCAATTTTTTTTTATTGTAAGTTAAAAGAATGTTTTAAGAATAAAATTCTGTAAAAATATTGACTAAAATAAAATGTAATTTATAAGAAAAAAAAACTGACATAATGAAATATTGGCGTGATTTAATAATTTTGTCAAAAGTTAAAAACTAGGACTAAAACAAAGACATTTGACACGGCCAGTGCTATGAACTATTAAAAAAAAAAAAATGTGTATATATATATATATATATATATACTGTCTCTACGGTCCTATTAAAACAACGGGAATAACATTTAAATAAACATTTGTCTTTTTTATAAATTTAAATTTATAATTTAAGTGGTTATCGTAACACCAAGTTGACTAGTGTATGACTAGTCTTTAAGAAAGCTCATTCCTCAGGTATGAAGATTTGGATCCACTGCACCAAATTTTGGTGTTACTAGATCTTTTCAGAGAATCATTTCGTTGGATTCATAGGATGCAAATCTCAAACCTCTGGAGTGCGTCGAACAAACCTGAGCCTGAGGGCACAGCGTGTGGGTGTGTGTGCGTGGGTATGTGTGTCACCTGCAGTGAAACACCGTCTGTGTGCATTTACTTGCAATGAAACTACAGCAGCAGCAGAGTGTGTATGCGTGTGTTTGTGCCGACAAAACGAGGCTGCTGTTTGTTTATTCCAGTCACATCTCATCCCTGCACCGTGCTGCTGCCAGCAGTAGATTCTCCCCTTTTCATGCCTGCTGCCTCTCATTGCCTGTGCGCTGGCTGCTATGCGCGGCACCATCATTAGCACACAAAGCAGGATTGATAACCTAGACTGCAGTGCCACTGGGCGAGAGAGAGAGAGAGAGAGAGTGAGTGCTAGCAATGTTCACTACCTAACACTCTCATTACAGACCACAGAGGAATATTTTACCACATCTAATAGTTTGTGTAGACTGTGTTTACACTCATGCTTAAAGCAACAGTACACAAGTAAATGGTCATAATTTACTTACCTACTTACCTATTGTTAATTTAAAGTTAGGCCTGGGACACACTAGATGTTTTCAAATCTTAATAGTTTTTTTAACTGTTGGAGACCATAGACATAAGAGCAGTTTCTACAGAAGATTAGCACTATAATCC
This sequence comes from Rhodeus uyekii, assembly GCA_037043235.1. Lineage (NCBI taxonomy): Eukaryota > Metazoa > Chordata > Actinopteri > Cypriniformes > Acheilognathidae > Rhodeus > Rhodeus uyekii. The sequence goes on along the minus strand of JAWRVZ010000025.1, from coordinate 789,817 downwards.
TCAGAATCCACACAATAGAAGATTCTTCCGTACCTCGAGACCACACCTGTTGATTGTAACATTTTCACAGTGAGACAAGATTTCACAGAAACTCACAAGATCAAATGTGACTTGAGGAGAAATTATGGAAATTATCCATATCCGTACTTCAATATGCAGTCATCAGAAGATCTTTCCTCTTGGATCTTTTTTTTTCTTTTTCCTCCAATGATGTGTTACACCTGGAAATATGTGATTCGCATGGAATAACAACAAGGTCTAAATGTGAAAGCTGGTCAGATATCATAAAGACTTCAACACACAGGTGAGAACTTTTAAAACAAACTTTTAAAACGTTCTTCACAGTGATATTTTCTAGGACACAGCAAAGATAATAAAAGTGTCTTCTAAATTGTAATTTTCCTCTGAGATGACAAGGACCTTCACACGGTGTGACACTCAGTTGATATATTTTATAAATTCTTTCGATGGTTTGTTTTGGGCGTGATTCCCCGCAGACAGTGATAATCTGTTTTGGACTGACTGTGAAAAAGAGATGAGCAGAGAGGATCTGACAGGAATCATGTCAGATGCTGTTATTAGGCTCTGCATTCTCTTTTAGTACAAAGCCAAAATGTGCCTTCATGCAGTAACGCATTATTTCTTTCTTATGCCAACGTACGTTTTCATTTTCCTTGATCTATTCAAAATGTTAAGGCCTGAAAGGAAGGATTTGTGCGTTATGATCAAGTGCATGGGACAACCCCCATCTATTTATTCATGTGATGGAAAAGCTGAATTTTCAGCATCAATACTTCAGTCTTCAGTGTCACATGGTCTTTAAATTTTGCTGCTTAATAAAAATTTGTTATTACTATCTTTGTTGAAAACTTAGTTTTTTTTTATTTTAGGATTCTTTGCATTGCATTCAATTTATAAAAAGGGACAGTAATAAATGTATTCAATTTGACTTGAGATTTATTAAATCTCAGTTTAATAAATTACATTTTCCCACACACCTGTAGACTCAGTACCATTAAAAAACAAAGAAATGTAAAGTCTAAATATTATAAGTGGATTGCAAAAGCAAGATTTGACAAGAGAGGTTTGAATACGCTAATTTGGGATAGGAAGGAAAGAGTGATAAAAGTTGGAAAAATATTAAATCCGTTGCTCTTTATCACTCTGATAAATGACAGTATTGCTCGCCAAAACAAGAGGGATGAGGAAAGTCAGAGCTGTGCTGTTATGCTCTAAATGTGCTGAATTCAAATTCTGTTTCAGCTTCACCATCCTCTGGTCCCACAAGTTCCCTTTCTCCATGTGATTTAATAGAGAACAATTCCCAAATGGAGTGTGTAAACCTGTTCCTTGTTCTCTGTTTCCTTGTTGACTCTACTGTACCGTCTCTCCGGTCTTCTCTCTGCCTTTGTCTTTGCGTTGTGTGACCTAACTTGTGCTGATGTAAAGGTTAATGGAAACAGTGCAGGGTGGTGCAAAACCCTGTCACAAACACTTTTGACACTTCATTGACTATCCATTCAGGATTACAAGTCTCTGAACAGATTACTCCATACAGAAATGCCACAATGACAACGTTGCTTGATATCAAAACACTATTACTCTTCATTACCGTCCGAATACACGTGAACACATTCACATTATTGTATAATTCCACTATTTGAACAGTAATTGATCATACTAGAAGCATAAATCTCCAAAGATACTGTTCACTTCAGATACCAGTACTTCCAGTTGGCTTTGTTGTCTCAAATTCTCAGGTTAATATTTCAGAGCTGATGCTCAGATTGGCTTTTCATTTAGCTTTTCCAGTGGTAGCTACTAAGCATTTAGTTACTAAGCGTTAACAAGAGTAACGTTAAGTGGTCTGAGTGGCTCTTGTGCTCCGAGTGTATTAATTTCCTACACATAAACACACATCGTCAGACTCACAAGTGAATTGGAGGGCAAAGAGAGGGTGAGCAGCTCACTCGGAAATGCTCTTTAGTATAGCTGAACTTTGAGATAATGGAGCTCACTGTCACACACACATTCTTAATGGGCTCTCTGTTTGTACTAGTGGGATACGTTTCCACCGCAATACCTGGCAGTCGTAATATTTGGCCTTGGTTTTTTAAGAAGTCCTGAACAAGTTATTATTATAATGGCTTTGAAGAGTGTAGGGTTGTGGGGAGGGGCTTCATTGCAGGTTTCTGAAGGTTGCAGGTGTGTATTCCTATTATGGAGTGTGGGATGACGGTCATTAAATGCAGCCTTGGCAGGTCTGCAAGAGTGTAAAGGCTTGTCTTGAATGTCCTTAAATGTAAACCATAGCTCCCTTTCTGAAAAAACACAAACATTATTTTATGTCATACAGTTTGTATTACATATAATGGTTAAAAGTAAGAGTTTGTAGACTGGACACTGTGTATTTGTAGTTGTTAGTACACAAAAGATAGGGCTGTGTATGTGACCTGCTTGATGCCTTCTTTGCATATCACATTACTTGGTTGAAATACGTTGGTTTAAATTAAAATGTTAAAACATGCACATATTCACACACTGCTCATCTCAATGTCATCGAGAGATGTTATATTTTTAAGTAATTGTGGCTTCTTCTCTCCAGCGTTCTCAGGCAGCATAATGGAGCTGACCTTGTTTCACAATATTTTTCTAATTAATTTTGTCATACATGATTCAGTCACAGCCTTCACATGCTGCTCAGTTTTATATATTCAGCCTAGTTTGCGTCTCTCTATGAGAGTATCGCCCTAAAGTGTTTGGCAACCTGTGTGAAGAGTAATACTGTTACACTTGATGTGAACTTGTCGTGTTTCGCATGAAATACTGCATCCATGTTTATCTGTAAAATAGGAATCGTTAAAATTTAAATTAGCATTTGATAAACATATATGAGTGTTGTTTTGTGTAACCTCCCTCTGTCTCGCTTTTTTCAATAGTTCTTCTTCTTTTGTACTTCTATCCCTCTAGTCTAATGCAATGAAATCTCTTTGTGAGGGTGAGCGTGAAATTTGGAAATGAATGTGAAAGTGGGAGTCAGAGCCGGGTGATTGATCCCAGTCAAAAGCCGTGTACTTAATGATTAGCAGCTTGCTCTGAGGCAAAGGTTAAACGCTCCACAACTAGGAGTGATAAAATGTTCTTTAAGCTAACCAATTATCTGCTCTTGGTGCCCCATAAAATATTTAACCATCTGTTATCGACTTTAGATTAGAGAGCAATGGAAGCTTCCTTAGAAGGCCACATTTGTCACAGATGTACTTATTACTCTTGTAATGCGTATTTTATAATCAGATAGACTGAAGTTTGCTACAATCTTCTGTTACATAAACAGGACGGGTGACAGGTACTGTCTAGAGTAGACAATGCACATAATGTAAACACTTAAATACCTTGGATACAGAATCCAATCAGTTTTAATTGTCATATTTGAAATCAGCACATCAAAACATAATAAATAGCACTTTTTTATTATCTTTGAAGGAGATGGTTCTAAAACATTGGAACCTACGGTATTTATGTAATTCCAATGCCAATGGATCAAGTTAAAAATGTATTTTATGTATTAAAATATAGTAAACTTTGTTGCTTTAGCTCATTTTAATTAACTAAATTGAACAGCCAGTATAAAAAAAATGTGAGTTCAATTGATATTTGTTGGCTTTTGTGGTAGTTCAGATCTTAAGCATTATATTGTGCTAGATTTTGCAGTAGATATCTTCCAAAACTCCACGGGGAGTAAGTGTTTTTGGAATTATAGGATAATTTGTTGGGCTAACTTCCAAATAGCGCTCTGTGCTCATGCCGCATCTCCAAGCCACTGTTTGGTGCATTAGACAATTAGCACATCCTTAACACCTCAAACGATAAGACGAGCCCCCTAGTGTAGTTTCTTGAGATGTCTTATTTTCCAGAGAGTGGCAGACAGGATGTTGCAGATGTCTCCATTATTTAACGGATTCACTGATGCAGACGAGATGCAGGCTGACACAGACGGGCAGCTGTTTTGTTAGTGTTTTCACTGCTTCAGTTAGAGCCGAATGTTTAGGAAATGGTGTGGAAACCAATGGCGCAAAGGACATTTCCTGTGAAGCCCCCTGGGACACAAGTCCTCGAGAACGTACTCTGTGAGAGCATTTGTTTACTGGATTGTAGAATCTGACAACAAGATTAAGTGTTGTGAATGACTGATGATACCATCCCCCATTAAATATATACTTTTTTCAGCTCTGGAAGATACAGAAGATTGAGTTCAGCTGTCCATCACATTGCATTACAAAACATGTGTTGGATATTTCTTTCTTTTTTTCTTTCCTTCTTCCATTGGTTGTTTTTCTCTTTTCTCAATTGACATTTACAGTTCATTTTGACAGACTGCCAAGTCTCTGGCCCTTTAGATGTTTATGACCCCATAGAACAGGAAATTCTTTATCTCTTAAGCTCGAGTGTCTTCCTAAGTCGACAACTCCACTGACCCTGCTGGAAATGGACAAAGAGGATGGTCATGTATTGTGTCTTCATGCTGTAGCTGATGTCTGTGATGTCATCATTAAATTTTGAAGTAGTGAGATCTAAATGGCTTTTACTGTTTTTAGTCAACAACTGAAACAAAAGCTGTTGAAATGTGGTGTGTTCATTTAATGTTGAATCAACTGTAATTATTTAAGTTGTAAAAGGGTTTTCCTTAATATGCTTTGGAAATATTTAACCAATTTAAAACTATTTAACAAATATCTCTGACCGGTAGTAAAGTTGCGTGTAAATAATAATAATAATAATAATAATAAAAAAAATAAAAAATAAAAATAAAATAAAAATGAATCAGCGCTTTTGTAATTTACCCAATATTGGGTGACTGAATGATGTTTATAGTTACAGTAGCTTTTAACAAATGTAACCATTGTGGAAAGACAAAGTCATCGTAAGAGCATTTTATATGAATTATTTCTAGTTAACATGCCTTACGATGTGACATCTGGAATACTTTTATACAGCATTTTGCTACTTTAAAAAAAAATTATATTATACATTGTATTATTATACATGTAAATAATAATAAATAAAAAGTAAAATAAAAATAAAAAACGCTCAAATGGGGGTTGGTTGTGCTCACCAAGGCTTCATTTATTTGACAAAAAATACTTTAAAAAACTAATATTGTGAAGTAAATGAAAAATGTAAATTGTTTTCTACCAGTACTTTAAAATATTTTTAAATCAGATATGTATTTATTAATACAAGTTGCAATAGTTTATGCACCAATGTGTATTAAAACTGCAGTATGAAAGTTGCACTATATTTATATATATATATATATATATATATATATATATATATATATATATATATATATATATATAGTGCAACTTTCAAAATAGCAGTTTTAATACACACTGGTGAATAAACTTGTATTAATAAATACATTTATTTTTTTCCCAAGTTTTTAGACTATATATATATATATATATATATATATATATATATATATATATATATATATATATGAAGAAGTGTAAAAATCATTAAACCTGCTTCATCCAATGTTCATATATGTTCATACAATGTATATATATATATATATATATATATATATATATATATATATATATATATATATATATATATATATATATATATACACTGTATGAACATATATGAACACTGGATGAAGCAGGTTTAATGATTTTTACACTTCTTCATAACATGCAATTATTTATTGTGGTGTGCATGACATTTTTAAGCCAGTCAAAACAATGAAATGAAATGTCATATTACATTTAGTTACCAACAGTTTATATATCGATAAACCGCATTGTAGGACTCACAAGTGTCTCTATTGATTTCACAATACTTATTTTTGTGACTGTTAAATGAAACCAAACATGACAAGAAAGACTATAAAAAGTAACAATAAAATGTGTGCTGTGGGAATATAGAACATTTGTGACAAAATGACAGATAGAGGTGTTTCAAGTAGTCAGAGATACAGAGAGAAATAAATACAGATTTGGTGACAAATCAAGTATGATAAAATCATCTAAGTCCAAGTACCATTAGTAATGTTCAATTTGTAAACGTAGGTTAGAATTTCACTGAAACATGCAAAAGCTCAGCTGAGAGATGTAAATGAATTTGAATGGCCTGTTGAGAACATTAATCTCAATTAGTGTGGGAGCAAGAAACTGAACCAGGACACATGAAATTACAACAAACATGCTAATTAATGTACTTGATTGGGAAAAACACCCATTTGTGCATATGTATAACTATTAGAACAGGATGTAATATGCTGCATGTTGGGATAACAAGCAACAAGCATGTGATGACTTAAAAGGACCATCCAATCCATCCAGTTAAAAGAACCAGTAAGTCAGACTTCCAATCAATATAAAAAATAAACCACTTAAAAACAGGGAATGAGCTTAATTTGGCCTCAAGTGTTTCTATTTTCTAACATGAAGTGTTTGGTTCTGGTACACAAGACCTGTGCGTGAGTGAATGTAGCGGAAAACTGAATAAAAGAGGGTAGATAATACTAATTAAAGCTGGTTGGCTTCCAAAAATGGCCTGTTCGCTATTTTCCCATTACATTCAGGGGAGGGAGGGAGAGGGAGAGAGAGAGAGAGAGAGCCCTCGCTTCGTTCATTCCCGTCTAAAACATGAAACGTGTGGAATTCCCGTGAGCCGAATTGGGTAACGTTTGATATCTGCCGCGGCTGTGTTTCTGTATATAAACGAGAAGAGAGGTGATGAGGAGGAGCGAGAGGAACGTTACAGAGAGATGCAAAGCTCTATTTCAGGTTCGTTTCTCTGCAGATTTGGAATAATGATTTGAGTTTGTTTATTCGCATTTAATGAACACGCTGCGAATGAGTTGATTTCATATTTCGTTCACACACAGCAACTGTATGTATTCAGCTGTTCTGGCAGTTCATTGTCAGGTCTTCAATGAATTTTGATGCCTTATTTCTTTTGAAATGGTGTTTTGGGAAGGAAAGATTCCCAAAATAATTACAGGAGAATAAAGTAAAATACACACCCCTGCTGCCCACTCTCAATTTCCAATACAGAATATGAAGTACCACCTAGGTCCAGTCTGAGAGGATTGATGCAGGAGGTACAGTTGGGCTTTTTTCAACACATTTTTTCAGGTTAGGCGAGTCTTTTATGCAAACACAGACAAACACACCACCACACGTGGTGCTGTGGCAGGTGATTAAGAGTTGTTTTTTTCATAAGCTGTGTTATGACATATGTTGGCTGTTCTGAATAAGCAGAAGCTTTGCTCTAATCCATGACAGTCTGAAAACCAGACAACAGTGGCAGAAAGGAAGAATGTCACACTACCCTTTCTCACTCTTACTCTTTCTTTCTTTCTCCCTTTCTTTTGAAGTTCAACCAACAAATCCATTAATCAATCAGTCAATCAGATTTTTTTTTTTTGCTTTGTTTTCTGTTCATTCATTAGTTGATTTGTTTGTTCAGTAAATTTGTTTGTTTGTTGGCTGATCAATTAATGATTGAAAAAAAAATGTATGTGATTGGTTTGTTGGTTGGTTGTGTCAGGTATGAAGAAGGGATGAGGCAAGGAGTTATGCTCAGGGAAGTAGAGCTTTTTATGAAAAACAATGATGCAAACAAAACTACCCTGAGGGGAAAACATTGCAAAACTTGACTTGACTAAACAAAAACAAAACTTGACTCAACTCGACCGACTTGACTGGACTGGACAAGATATGACACGTAACATTTCAGAGGCAACGAAGGAGCACAGGGAGAATAAATACAGAACAAAGAAGGCAGGTAAATGAGGGAGAACAGGTGGGGCAAATCAAACAATAGCGAGGAAACAAGACAGGCAGAGTTACACAATAACAGGACAAAACATGACACGAACATGCAGTCATTGCAAAGCATGTGTCCAAAAGACAACAAGACAGTGTGCAGCCAGTGAAAACACGGCACAAGATAAGACATAACATGAAAGCACGTGGCTGATGTAAACATGAACCGCATGGTACACAACAACACACGCAGACAAAAGAGCTTACAGCTCGAGGACCTAGATACTGTACGCACTCACATAACATGACAAAGAAGACACACACAGAGCATGAATGTCTGAATCCCGACACAAAACCCGAAAATGAACAAGACCGAAGTGCCGAGATACGAACACCACGCCCCACACACAAGACGCAGACAGGAGAGATTGCGACTCAAGAACGCTCGAAGCCGCATGCTCACTCAAAGACCAGACAATAGGGCAGTGTCAGAACTCTGTCACAGAAACACTAGAAAACAAGACTGAAGTGACAGAAACCTGACAGGTTGGTTGATTGATCATAATAAAGTCATATTATGCAAAATTCACTTTGAGCATAAGTGTGTCGACAGTGTGTGTACTCAACCACCATATAATGGTAAAAATCCACCCGCTCCTCTTTTTTTAATCCCCATAAATCATAAGCAGTATATCAGAAGAAGCCATTTGCAGATTCTAGCATTGTGATGTCACATTGCTTAGGCTCCTCCCCGATTGGGGATGGACTCATAGACCCCACCCTGAGTGAGCTGTACACAGTCTGCTATGTTTATCTCTCACCAGAGCATTTCACAGCAGCATTCAAGTAAGAAATGTATTCTCATTATAAATACTAAAGTTCAATGAATATTTTCCACTTTATTTTTGTTTGATTCATGTTAACAGCATTTATAGCAATAAGCACTGTATAACACTGCTTGCACTTTAATACACATCTAATATACATCTTTAATACACATCTAATATACTTTTTTTTAGCATTTATTTAATTTAATTTGCTTATTGCATTTACAGTGCAATAAGCACTGTATAACACTGCTTGCACTTTAATACACATCTAATATACATCTTTAATACACATCTAATATACTTTTTTACTTGCCGATTACATTCACAGAAATAACCGACTGTATTTTTGCTCATAAGCTTGAACATATTTTACAATTTTAGTGCAGTAAGACACCCAGCTTTCTGTCTGCGTGCTTCGGGTTTCTCGGGTATCAATAAATATTTCAACGGACAAAAAACAAACATTGTTTCCAGAGACTCATCCTTTTTGTGGTTCCCCAGTGTATAATGAGAGAGATCTAGTTTTGTTGTCAAACTCAGTTTTATTTTTGATTTTCAAACTAATTCAAATAACTCTTATTTCACATGAACATTCAAAATTAGGTCATATTGAGTCTTCTTGTTCTAAGATCCCTATTTGAAGAGTTTGTGTATTTGAAGAGTTTGTGTATATGATTGTCTCCAATTAACTTGCACAGGATTTAGAACACAGCTAAAACAAGATGATTGACATCTCATTTCCTTAACAAATCCTATTGAGTTGTCTGCTCATGTTTTTGAATGCGTATACCTGACAGCCATTTCATTTCCCTTCCTTTTGGGTTCACAGTTCAGTTTGAAAGTTTGGTACCAGCTCTATCACATTTCGCTGGGAAGCATTAACGGTAATCCATGAGTGCTTTAGATAGCGCAGATGCCAAAGTCACTTAAGAAGCCTCCTTCCTGTGGGTGATGAATATGGACCAGCAAAACATGCCGACTGGCTTTACTCATTTGGAATATGTTCAGCCAAACACAGAAGATAAGAGCTCCAATGAGAATCACTCATGGCACACCAACCGCTCTGAACACCATGGTCTGAAACAGAACACGTCCATCTGGCCTGGAACAATTAAAGCCAAATAGAAAGCAATAGAGGAAACGAAAGGGCGAGAGAGAAGCAAGGGAAAACAAAATAGCGGAGGAGGAGTGGGGGAAAGGTTAAGTGGTCTTATCAGTTACTACCCATGATGCCACAGTGATGGGCGGCTCGTGATGAGACAGCTGGGATGTGTTTCTGATATCTAAAAGGCCAACCAGAGAGATGATTGGCAGACTGCAGCATAAGAAAGGAGTGCGTATGTTAAGTGGATTGTCACTCCGGTTGGGAATAATGAGCCTGGAATGACACTTTAGCGGGATGCCTCGGATCAGACAGCGGGAGAACCCGCATGTTCTTAAAAAATGAAACAAAAAAAATCCTCATGCATTATTCAGAGCCAGGATACTTCTCTTTTTTCCTCTCGCCTCTTCCTTTTTGACTAGAAAAGAATTAGTGCTTGTGCCATGCTGATAAGTGTACTGTGCTAAGTACTACTTCCTCTGTGCATCCCAAACTTCCCAAGCGTTTTAGAGGATATGTAGCATTTATTTAATTTGAGAGTAATATAATTTGAGGACATATAGGCAGTTGCATGCAGTCAGATGCATAATTAACTGAGCTCACTGTACAGCCTATTGAAAAACTGTATATCTCCTTATATATTTATGATCTTTTTTTTTATGTAGAGACTAACGGATTTAGCTGGAGGATAGGGATGGAAATCCCTGTGAATTCTTGTTAAAATTCCAATTTCATCTTTATGATTCTAGTTATTTAATGGTTCCTTTATAGTTCCATTAAAATATATTTGAATTTGAGCAAGACACATTTGAAATATGTAATTATTTTGCCAAATATCTGAATAATTTCAATAGGGAATATTAATAACTAAGAACAAAAATGTGGTGACATTTCATAATGAGCTTCTTTAAAAACCTTTAAAAGTTCAGTTCACTTAAACGTGTCATCATTTTCTCATTACAAACATGCATATATTTTATTTCCTTGGGTCACAAAAGCAGGCATTTTCGAAATCAATGGAATCCAATGAAATGGGAAAATAGGAAGAAAACATGAAAATGTTACCAGTTCAAATGAATTTAAATAAAGCATTTTAAACAGCATTTTATTTGACAATACATCTGATTATGTGCTGTGTCGTTGTGTGTGTGGAAACATCAATGCTCTTGGCTCGTACAGGTACCTGTGCTGAGGTGTGTCTCAATGGCAGCTGCTCTCATTGGGCTGTAAGATGCCATGTGCTCTGACAGTGCCATCTGTGCAACGAGTACCAGATGCCAACCTGTCCCAATCATGTCATGCCAAGGCCTGTACATACCCTCTACAATCACCACAAGTAATGAATCTAGCGCCCTGTCACTCATTAAATACACATTCTCAGGGAAACAAAGGATTGTGTTTATTCTGCAATGTTTCACACAGTGGGATGCTTTGATCCTGTGTGTGGGTCGCTTTAGGGTGGATCAATTGTCAGTCAAATGTCAATGAAAGGACAGTTCACCTCAGAACAGTCAAACAGAGGCAGATGGATCACATCAGGCCATAAAAGAGCAACATACTGACCGATAGTCTTGTTGGTAATGCATTACAAGTAACGCGGGATATGTAATCAGATTATGTTTTCAAGTAAATAGTAAAGTAACACATTCCTTTTAAATCTGCAATAAAATGGCTGGGTTACTTTCAAGTTGTTTTCCCATTTTTTCACTGAAATCAGAAGTAAATGCAGAGTCTTTGTGCACTGTGAGAACATGAACAGGTTATTGTCTAAAAAACTAAAAAGCAAGACCAACCCAGGAGATAAAAGTAATGCAAAACTATAATTTGTTACTTTTTAGGTAGTAACACAATTGATTATACATTATTTATAAAAACATAACAAAAACTTTGCTAAATACTGCCAACTGTCTTCAGGTCAGACTGAACCTTCAATTCATCTGACAGACAGTAAAATAACCTTGAACAAACTTGAGTCATATTCTATAATTTGTCATTTTTTTCTGTTGACCTGGATATCCAAAACCTTGCTAATGCTCATGATTTTATAAAGGCCACTGCAAAAGCAGCCCAATGAGTCAAAGAGTGGAGTCACCATGTGTGTGCGAGAGGAGATGGGCGCTTTAAAAGGGAATGCATTATTCTGAGTCATAGTGGCAAATCAGATGTACAAGAGAAATAATTTGCTATCTGAGAGAAAGACAGATACTGAGCATTAAAAGAGGTTGAAATGGGGGGAAAATGTGAATACAGTGAGAAGGATAAGTCTTTAATAGCAGTGGTTCTCAATCTTATTGATTTTTAAAAGAAATCTCATCTTGTTAAAATATGGGATATGTACTACCGTTCAAACATTTGGGAAACAATTATATTTTTATTCATCCATGTAACAGTAGAGCCTTTAAACACAATCTATTTTAGAAACCAAAAAATGCTGTTCTTTTGAACTGTATATTCACCAAAGATGAAGTTTCCACAAAACTTTTATTGACACAGATAATAAGAAGAGATATTTTTGAGAACCAAATCTACACTGAAAATTCTGCTTTGCCATCACAGGAATAAATTACATTTTAAAATATATTAAAATAGAAAAAAAATGTAATGGTTCACAATATTACTTTTACAGTATTTTTTTATCAAATAATTGCACCCTTTGTGAGTATACAAGCCTTCTTTAAAACATTTTGAAATCATTCTGACTTAACTTCAACTATTTAACTATAGTGTAAATTAATCTTGTTATGTGCTAATATGGCTAATACTATTTTAATATGTGTTGGAGTAGTAAATCACACTTATGTTGATGTTTATATGTTTAAAAAGTTGTCAGTTTCCAAACAAGAATGTCAGTCATGTTGAAAATGCTCCATTTTGTTGGATTTTTGCAGTTCATTAAAAAATCTTTGATTTTTAAGAATGTATTGGTTGTACAATGAGCAACTCTGTCTTATGTCAGCGTGTAATGTAACCCCCCCCCCCCCCCCAACCCCCTGCCCCCCCTCTCTGTAATAGGCTGAACGGTGCTGGTTGGAGTTCAGAGAGAGGCTTTATTAGCTGTGGTCCAAATAAGATGAAACATGAAATGACAGGAACAGACTGAGAGCTACCATGACCCAGATTTTGGTCACTTTTGTGTGCAAGACTCTCACTTTCTCTCTTTCATTTCCCTCGCCCACGCACACACACACACACACACAGAAAAAAAAAAACTGAGCATAAACGTCACTAGACTTTCATCTCAGCCCCCCTAAAATTCCACGATTAACTCAGCTGTCAGCACCCTTAAAAATATGATTATCTCTCTTTACATTTGCTGACAACAGTGGCAGCTGTAAGATATCTGCGGTTAGCCAAGTACCGTACATAGAGTAAATTCCTACTTTAATTATATTATACATTTATTTTCAATAACAAAAAAAGAAAATCCTTATGGGAGACCCCAAAAGGCTAAAATGTATTGTAGATGAAAACTAGACTAGAAAATACTATTTGGTAGGATGTAGACTAGAGAATTGCTTGTACATGCATTTGTTCGGTATGTGGATGTTCTTTTGATTGACAAGTCTGATTCACTGTGATCCGACTGCTGCTTTGTCAGGTGCGCTGTTGAGTGACAGCGCATGTATTAGTGTTATCTGCTGTATTCAAATATTCAGAATAGAACCTGTGACATATAATTGTTCGGCATTTAATCCAATTGACATACTAAAGCACATTTCTTGTAGCTTCTCAAGTAATGTTGTCTTTATCTAAATATCCCAGTGGCAAATGTGTTGTGCTGGTATGAGTTTTTTTATTTAGATAGCGGAGAGGGATTGAATATGTAAGAGGAACTTACATATTCAGGGCACGTCCCAAACCTAGGAAGGTGAAATGGGACTCAGTACAGATGGCAAGGGGAAAAGAGAGCAGAGCCTGACATGTCCTGTCATTTACCCAGACGGTACGCACGCCTGTGTAAGTGAGTGTGGTTATCTGCATTTTATGTCGGAGAATAGCTGTCACGCGCTGTCAGTTGTGGAGAGGCTAGTAATGACACATATTTATCTACCCATATGTGCATGAATGTGGGTAATATTGCATTTAAACACTTAGAATTTCATCAAAGGAGAGAGTGGTTGGAGCTGTGGCATACTGGTTTGCGCACATACTCAGATACCTGTACACTGAGCCATGGGTGAGCTCATATGCATGGTACGGGTTCATTTGATTGAGTTTCCACTCTTTTTAACAATGCTGAAGTGTTCTGGTTAGTTGCTAGTTGGCCGGGGTATTATGTACTATTACTGTATTATTATGTGTTATTATTTTCAGTTTAGTTTATTAAATTGTTTACTCGTTCATCCTTTATTCTTGTTTTCTTGTCCTCCAAAGTTTTTTACTTTCAATTTATTTAGTTTTCATTTCATTTTTTCTTATATCTTAGGGCTGCCAAAGTTAATGCATTATAACTAATATTTCACAACCTTAGATTTATCATCACAATCTAATGTTATTGCCATCCTGTGACATTTTTATGTTTATTTCAGGTGGGTTGTAAAAGTTTTAAACTTTATAATATAAAAACCTAAAACTACGATTAATTTGTATATCCATCCATCCATCCAATTTTATATTCAGTTCAACTCAGTTCAAGTACTTTTCTGTTAACAGTAACACTGCTAGGCGATTGCTATAGTGTTCTGGGTGGTTGTAAGGCTGTTTGGGCTAGTTGTGGTAGGTTGCTTACTTGCCAAAATCAAAAGAGCCAATCCCCATGTCTTAGCAAACGCCTGTAGTAAAGCTTCAGTGTTTGTCTGAATAGAATGTCCTGACTATTTGACCCCAGCTGGTCTGTAAACGGCAGTGTCAGCAGGGTTCCTATAAGACTGAGATGTGGTCCGCGAAGTGAGCACTAGCCCCGGCACCCACAGCCGGCTGCAACGCCTGGCACGGTGTGCCTGTTAGTGGTGGGTGATTTATGGGGATTAAGCTGGCTTGTTGGCAGCGTGCTACTTATGGGCATCCAATTTACTGCATGTTTCCTCCTCCTCCTCCTCCTCTTGCCCTCCTTACTCTTCCATAGCTCCGTGGGTGCTGTCGTCCCTGGCATGGCAGATGATCCTTTAGACGTAGCAGGATGCACAATTCTTTCAGGAGCTTTTTATAGAGCGTCAATTAGTCTTGGAAAGCGTGAAGGAATATTCCGGATGGATTTGTAGTAACGGCAGTCGTCCCAGTAGAAGTGGGAGGCACGGAATAGTCCTCTGCCATGTTGATGTACAAGTTGTGTCTGTTGATGTCTGTTGAAGTCCATCCCAGCTATGGAGTTTTGCTGCTGAACGATAGAAGCTCAAGTAATATCAAGAGAACGTAGGTTTGAATAGTGTGACCTTGGTAAAGAAAATCATTCTTTCCATTATGTTATCTGCCGCTGGCTGTGCATACTGACCTGACATTGTTTCAGAAAAACGTTTCTCATTCTTCCAGCTCCTTGAACTTCACTTTTTTTTAGCAGTTTTCACACTTGATTTGATTGACTTGTCCAAATCGAAGTTTGATTCCATCCACTCCCATCTGAAGGACTCCTTGCTCTTGTAGTATTTAGTCCTACACCAAGATATGGTTGCAAATGCATTTATGTTTACCAATTTTTCTAACTTTTTGTTTAATGTATATTATTTCTTACAGCTGTTGTTAAGAGCATGAATTAATGTAGAAGAAGACGTTAGTGTTCTAATTCACTATGTCAGAATTTTTATGGTTTTTACAATAAAGACAAGTATATGAAGATTTGCAGATTTCTTTAGTGTCAAAAGGCATTAGCATTAGTTTATCAAGAAGGGGTTAAAACAGGTCAGGTTTTAAAAATGTATCTTATATATTGTCCTCCGTTCAGATGCTTTTTACACACCCTTAAGAAAAATTTTCAATCGTGTGATGAAAATAATACAAAATCAGCCTAAATATAAGTATACCAGCTAATCACTCTGACAACCTACTGACTATTCACTTATGATAAATTTGAATTTTTGGTTTTACTACCAAACATTAACGCAAAATAAACACATTATAGTCTGCAAATATTATATTATAATATGCACAACTGTTCAAAAGTATCAGGTCAGTATGATTTAAAAAAAAAAAAATTATTATGCTCATCCAGCCTGTATTTATTTGATAAAAAAATACAGTAAAGTTTTTGTTTTTTTTTACAATTAAAAATGAATTTTACAATTTTATTTTAATATATTTTATAATGTAATGTATTTCTGTGATGACAACGTTGTCAGATGATCCTTCAAAGATCATTATAATACAGTGTCTACTCCTAATTTATTTTATCGGTGTTTCTATTATCAATGTTAAAAGTATTTGTACTGCTTAATATTTTTGTGGAAGCAGTGTTAAAAAAATTGCTGGATTCTTTGATGAATAGAATGTTCAAAAGAACGGGATTTATTTAAAATAAATATCTGTTATAACTCACTTTTAAATAAGTGAATGTGTTGAAAGTATTCATTCATTAATTTCATTCAAAAGAACTACTGAAACCAAACTTTTGAATGGTATATTGTGAAATGTTTAAGCAACACAGTAATGAAACATCCAATATTCGATAGTACGCAAATTAAACGTCATCGATAGTGATTCACTGTGGCAAATCAGGTCGAGTTGGAATCCCTATTGGAGTGCATATGACTCCATTAGGTGGTTTACTGGTGCCCATCCAAGTTCACACACAGAATAGATATGACAGATAAGAGGATAGGAGATACATTTTTGCATCCATGCAGAGTTTTTCAAGGTTTTGGTTTGTGAGCACATCTACTCACTCCCGCAGAGTCATGTTTTATCCCTCCAAACATTTCACTCAGTTCTGAAATAAACTGATAAAGAAAAAACACAAAAGGCAACCACAAATGATTTACTTCAGTGTCTGGTGGCTTGGTCACCACTTTTCATGCGCGGTAAACTTCTTCAGCTCACCCACTTTCCTCACATGCTCTGAATGTGTGGCGTGTCCCAGAGGAGACCTTAGCCTAGATATTAGAAATATCTCCAGTGCCTCAGGAGAATGATGCACCAAACCTCGCCTTATGTCTCATGGAGGAAGAGAGAATGGCAAATAACAGAGAAAAAGATTTTGTCTTTGTCTTAATGAAAAAACTGTCACTAAGCAAATATGTTTCTTACAGGAAATGCAACTTGATTTATTTATTTGTTTAATGTGAATCGTTAATTGAGTGTGTTAAGAAAATATAAGGAAGAGACGATAAGAATTGGACAAAAAGGTCAAACCTGCTTTAAGTCCATAAGCTTAAGCTTTAAGAATCAACATGTGTCGACTGCTGTGCCACATTTTTTTATTCTATATTAGTTTTTTTCTACATGTTTAATACACAAAAGGTGAAGCAAACAATGGTATTTCCCCCTGAAAGTGACAATATGACATTCACAGATTTTCAGTGGAGGACAGTGAGCCAGCTGGTCTGAATAGTATCAAGGATTATGCGATTCCAGATGTACGAAGGTAAAGAGAGAAGCTAATGAAAAAGGAAAGAAAAAGGCTAGAATGGGAAAATGTTTAGTGGAGAACTCGCTCTCCCTCTCTCCGAGAGATAATGGCAGTAATTGGACTGACTCACAGCTCCTCTCTGTGTGTTTCTCTCAGATAAAGAGCGCTGTGTGAATCTCTGCTGCTCTGCGACATGCTCTCTCCATTCGGAATTAAATGTTCTGCACACAATGTGCGGCGCGTGGCCAGGCGGTGGCTGAAGCTCAGGACTGGAGCTCGAAATGAAATGGCTGTTTAAATCCTCTCGGCGGCGGCTTACAGTGGCCACTACCCTGGCCTGCTGAGCGGAGCCCGGGACTTTAGAGGCTTTTTGCAGACTAGCCTCTTAAAGCTATTACGCTCAGAACTGATGTGTTTGGGCTTTAACTTCGCAATACATTTTGTTTTTTTGTGGGGCAGACTAATTCTACTGATTTACTGGTATTAAAGCTTTACATTTCGGATGTGGGCTTGGAACTGAGCTTCTAAATCACATCCAAAATACTCCATATCTACACTGCAAGTAAATCTGATACTGCCATATATTTCTAAAGGATTAGTTCCCCCCAAAGTGACAACTGACACCCCATCACATTCCCAATCTTCAAGAATTTTATATTATATATTTTTACATGCATTTCAAATTTTTTTTTATTATATTTTTATATTGTACATATATTTATTAGTTTTTTTCGAACATTTATTAACATTTATAAGAATATTCAATTGCTTTTGTTTATACAGTGAAAGTCGATGGGTTCCAAAATATAGAATTGTTTATCCATTTTTAATCCATTTTAATTTTGTTCATTGATATGTTATTGTAGTTTTTTTATTAACTTTTTTTTTATTTTATTGTGTTTTTCGTATATATATATATATAAAATTACATTTATATTAAATTTTACATTTTTTAAACAGTTTAACCAAGAACTAATATATATATATATATATATATATATATATATATATATATATATATATATATATATATACATATTATATATATGTGTGTGTATAAAATCAAATTTCTCTCATTAATTACTCACAATGAGACTGTAAACAGAGACTTACAGGTTTGAAACGACATGATTGTGAGTAAATGATGAGGGAAATTTCTATCTTTCTCTTTTTTTGTAGATTATATCATGGAAGGCCATAGACTTGTGTCCTACAGTCAGGTTGTTCTGCTGTGTTATGTCTTAGAGGCATCGACTCATCCCAGTCGATACATCTCGAGGTGTATCGATTGCTAAGTAATGCCATGTTGTTCGGTTGGCCTGTCTGAGCAGTTAGCAACGGTCCCTGTGGTCTCTTCTTCGTCTGATTGCTGTTGTGGGGTAGAGCGCAGTGAGGTGGAGCGGGTTTTGATCTGCTGATGGCTCTGGCACCTACAATGATGCTACAGTGCCACTGAGGCCAATTAACACATGAAAGGTGCTTCCTACTACCCGAGAGAAGAGGGCTTCTTGCGGAAAGGAAGGAGGCGATGGTGGAGGTGCACAGGAAAAAGAGCTGGCACTGTTTGCTCATGCAATGACAAGGTGAGAGGCGAACGAGAAGGGAGAGAGAGAGAGCTGATGAAACAATTTAGTGCTTCCTCCTGTCTCTTTTCCGCTGCGGGGAGAGGAAACACTGCGAGAAAACAAGCCAAATCCTCCTTCAGAAAGAGCGTTGTCACATTGAGGAACATTATTAACATCAACAATATTAGCATTTAACATTTTCTGCAAGTTGTCATCTACAGGGCTGTCAGAAGATGTATAGCCCTCTAAAGTTTTGTATTCCAGGTTATTCTAGACTTGGTTGTCTTTCAATCTAAAGTGCAGATTTGTAATGTCTTTGTTTTGTTTTTAGTATTTACTGCATATTTGCGCAATGATATTTCCATTTAAGTACCAGTCAACTTTAAAAACTCTATAATATTTACACATTAAATTCAAGTGAGTGTCATTAAAAACTTTAAATAAATGCAATAGAAATGTATTCATTGATTCATGTATACAAATATGGTTTATTAATTTATAAATATTATGAGGGTTTTTGGAAGGTTGCACAATATATTTTACAAGAAATCTCATTCTTGACAAAAGTGTTTAAGTAAGTGTTTCAATAATTTCATCTTTTTTTCTTTTTTCTTCATTATTATGATACCAGGACAGATGATAGTATGGAAGCTTGTTCGCACCACTGAATGAAAAATAAAAAAGTGACTTTTATCTCATAATTCTTAGGGGTTCTCTCGAAATTGTAATTCACTTTTGTTTCCCTCAGAATTGGACTGATATATACACACTCATTATATTATACAACTCATTGTGTGAATTAATTTTTTTGGTAATTTTATGTGTCATGTTATGAGATTTCCCAATACTATGGATGCATGGGTATTACAATTATACCACAACACTTGTGTTAAATGAATTCAAAATGTCTTTTATCTCTTCCCTTGCAGCCCTTGCTGGGAGTGAATGAGATGCCGTGTCGAGGCTAGAGGCAGCGGTGGACTGTTCCCGAGTTAGTGGAAAGCCCCTCTAGATGAGCCAGTCACAGCCACCCAGCTGCACGGTAAAGGAATAAGGATTTAATATGTCAACAGAGGCCGAGCTCCAGCCTGCTGCCAGACCCAGCGTCAGAAAGGATTCCAAGAAGAGAGGTATGAGGCCCTCATACGGGCGCATGTGTAAACAGACAAACACACTCTCATGCCCGGGGGTTTGTTCAGTCTGTGGGGGTCGGCTTTAAAATCACAGGCATACTGTGCAGATACTACACACACAAACAATCACACATGCACAAAAACATAGTGCCTCAAATACAGAATGTACCTGAAGTCTTGTTTGTAATGTTTGGACAGAACTGAATGATGTGAATGAATATGTTTACCAAGAATATGTTTACCCTTTTTTAGATAGATAGATAGATAGATAGATAGATAGATAGATAGATAGATAGATAGATAGATAGATAGATAGATAGATAGATAGATAGATAGATAGATAGATAGATAGATAGATAGATAGATAGATAGATAGATTGATAGATAGATAGATGTGTTTTAATGGCTGAATTGATTAAAACAATTGTTTTAAATGATGAATTATCAACTCATCCATCCAATTAAGCTCATCAAATGTATTTATTATATGTCTAATTCTCGAATTCTTTAACTAAAGACGACTGTTCTTCCATGAAAGTTAACGTGAGTGGGATAAGTCCCCAGTATGGTATTTATATTTTTTCAGTGTGTCTTGAAATACACATTGATCTTTCGTTTTATGCTTAAAATTTACTATATTTATCATTTGCCATATTTTCCTCTCAACCTTGCTGTGGTTCACACAGTAACGGTTACTCAGACAGATGTTTGGTGACGGAACCAGTGCCAAGGGGCCTGTTGGTCATTGTATGGGCACCGTATAGAGGGGACAGGCTGTTGCCTCTCTTGTTATAATGAGTCTTGTTGCACTGCCTTCTTGTAATGCACCACCTGTTTCTTAGCGGCCACATAATGGCGTTTTGTGCCAGGCCATGAGCCCATGAGACCATAGCGGCACAGCTGAGGGGCGTAGTGACACCAGATGTCCCATAGTGCTAGGAAATGGAGATGAAACAGTGAGAGCAGTGGTGTCTCTTTCTGAGTTTCTGAGTTTACATAGCATCGGATGTCTACGAACAAGTATATGAATGTTATGAACTTCTCACCTCTTTTAAAGATCTATCAACATAACGTCATGTACTATTTCTTAGGGTATGGTTTATGAGATCTTAAAAATTTATTTATGAATGTATTAATTTATGTGAAGGTTAAGCGAGATGTTCACAAAGCATATTATGGTGTATATATAGGTTTTATACAAGTTTGTTTGTTCATTTATTTATTCATATCTCACGATGAATTGAAACATTCACAAAGCATGATATATTTAGTTAGTGAACGTCATAATACATTTAAATATTTAAAAAGCTTGTTATTGTTAGCATGCTGGTGCGGGAGGATGAATGAGGCCACGTCCACACGATGCCGGTGCATTCCCTATCCGATCATAAACACGCCGTCGGCGCAAGAAATATCAGCGTCCACACGAGACCACTAAAACCGACTGATAACGGTGTAGTTTATATGCCAGACCAGTATGGGGCGCTGTAATTCTGCCACAGATAATACACTATACACAGAGAAGAAGACTTTGAGCATGCACATTGTTGTTGCTGTTCAGTGTTGCCAGATACCTTTGGTCACGTCCGACCGGGAAAAAATGCATTGGGCTGGTTGATAAAATTTGGGATGGTTTTTGATGCATAAAATCGCTCAACATTTTTCATTATTTATAAGAGTACACACTTTGGGCTAGTATTTTTTAAATGGGAGGGTTTTAAGCTGTAGTTGGGCTGGAAATCTTCAGTCCAATCTGGCAACACTGTTGCTGTTACTGTGACGCAGCCGACATGTGATGTGATGACATCATCGGTAAACAAAAAATATACGGATTGGCCGTCCACACGAGACCGCAAGGACCCGGTAACAAAAGAGAGCGGATTCAGTCTCCCAAAACGCCGGATGCGTGTGGACGGAACGCCAATCCGATAAGAAATGTATGCGGATGCAGTGATCCGCGTCTCCGTGTGGACAGGCCCTGAGACAGCAGAATAAACTGCAACAGGCTTTTATACAAATGTCAATGGGGAACAGGTGACGAGACTAAAAAGAAGAGTGAATGACGCGACAGGTGAAAGAAATGACACAGGAAGCACATGGAAGGAAACAGGAAGTGTGAAAAGACACACATCAAGACTGTGAAAGTTATACAGCAAAGCAGAATTTTAAATGTGTCACCCAGAAGCTTACAGAAACTACAATAGTAATATAATATTTGTACTGTGCAAATGTTTTGTAATTTGTTTTAGAACTTGTAAAGTCAGGCATGTTCAAACTTTTTTTGTTTTTACTTCAAAAAAAAAAAAAATTATATATATATATATTATAACTTTTTGGAGGAAGAAGAAGTAAAAAGAAAAATATACATATATCCAGACTAACATTTAAGACCAATGGTACCAGCATCTGAATAGGTAGCACCACACATGTAATATTAATAATATTATACGTTTTGTCTATGGGAAATGCACATCAGACACAGACTTATATTATTTAACAGACAGCATGTCTGAAAGAAATGCTTTTGAAAAAAAAGTTTTGTGTGTGCATATAAACTGCTGTCAAGTTATATGAGAATACAGAGTCTTTCTTTTTAATTTATACCACAACAGTATATAAGTGTTTATAGAAATCTTAAAAAATATCTTAAAAATAAAAATTATAAAATTATTTAATCAACACTAATATTGTAAAACTAAAAAGTCAGTACACTATAGTTATAAAATTAACTAATAAATCAATTTCCATTCAAAGGGATGGAAACTGATAGGAAAGGCATTTTTTTGAAAAGATCGTGTGGCTTCCTCTAGTGTAAAACATTAATATCACAACCGTCTTTCATTTGCTTATGATGCATTATATACAGAGGCTTCATCTGGTGTTATAGTGCATTTTTTTCTTAAAAGTTATAACCACAAATAGGTAAGTATTATAATGTATTGTAACTGTTGTTATGATTATTTATCAGACGATACAACAATTATAAGGTTGTTTATAAGGCATTATGTGTGCATTATAATGTATAAGAGTATTCATAATTCAGGCTTTTTTGTCTTTTTTTATTGCAGAATGTACACAACAAGACAGGGAACAACCAACAATGTAAGACATTTCCATTGGGAAAAAAATAAAATAATTGAAAATAAAACACAAGGATTAATTTAATATTACTTGTGAGTTTTGTCGCTGCTCACACTGCTGTAACTCACTTGCTTGTTGTGTTTATGCAGCTTTGCTGTTTTGTCCATTATTTAACATCATAAAAGACAACACTTTTGAATCATTGCCTGAATTAGTAACATCGAGAAAGTTGTTAAAAAACAGCCTATATTGTGGTTCAAATGAGTAGCGCTGTTCTGAGTTTAGCGCATTAAAGGTTTCTCACATGCGACAGGAATGGCAGCGCTTATCAGTTATCAAATTTTTGTTCCTGTTACACCTGGCCACCTGCATGATTTGCATGCCGGGCCGTATTTATAATATGTTTTAATATTCAAACTGTAGGCCGTTTGAAATTCATGTCTGGCCTGGACTCTGGGCTGTAAGTCTCAAAGATACAGAAATGATACACTTAAGAGAAATCAAGCGAAGAATCATCTGATATCCACTCATATCAAAATCAATCATCCACTCTTTTTACATTTTTTAAATAGTCTTTGTAGACCATGTTTTATGGTCAAAGCAGATATATAAAAACAACAGTAAAAGACTAGATTGTTAACCTTTCTTTTTTATCCTATAGCAAACAAAAACAGATATAATGATGCCCCAGAGGAGGCACATGCACACAAATATGCTATTCCTGTCAATTGCTTTACCTTGAATTTTAAGCACTAAATAGTGCTTAACAGTAGCCAGCAACATCCACCTGTTTCTTCACCATCTTCATAGCAAGCCTGACCTGCATCTCCGTTCCCTATGGAATGGATGTAATTGCACCTTCTGTCTTTATCCCCAGAAACCATTTGAGCGGAACAAACTATCGTGAATCCGTCTGTTTAGGACCACAAAACATCAGTAATCTGTAGCTAATGACAACGACCTTCCACCCCTATGGGAAGCGGTTAAATATGACCTACAGCATGCAGTTAATGACACCCTTCTCCTCATTCAAAGAAATGATCTGATCCTCCTATTAGCTGTTCTCTCCATACTGTACGTGCCTTACCCAGAATGCAACAGTAGCCAGTAGTGGAGCCTTCTGCTGTTGTAGCCCATCCGCCTCAAGGTTGTGCGTGTTGTGGCTTAACAAATGCTTTGCTGCATACAGCGGTTGTAACGAGTGGTTATTTCAGTCAAAGTTGCTCTTCTATCAGCTTGAATCAGTCGGCCCATTCTCCTCTGACCTCTAGCATGGGCATTTTCAAGTCATTTTCGCCCACAGAACTGCCGCATACTGGATGTTTTTCCCTTTTCACACCATTCTTTGTAAACCCTAGAAATTGTTGTGCCTGAAAATCCCAGATTGTTAAATACTCAGACCAACAACCATGCCATGCTCAAAATTGCTTAAATCACCTTTCTTCCCCATTCTGACATTCAGTTTCGAGTTAAAATTTTCTTAACCAGGACCACACCCCTAAATGCATTGAAGCAATTGCCATGTAATTGGATGATTAGATAATTGCATTAATGAGAAATTGAACAGGTTTTCCTAATAATCATTTAGATGAGTGTATATCAATCTATACATGAATCTATATATATATATATATATATATATATATATATATATATACATATATATACATATACATATATATACATATACATATACATATACTACTTGCTACTGTTGTATTCTGGTTAAAACACATATAGTATGGAGAGAACAGCTAATAGGAGGATCAGATCATTTCTTTGAATGTGATTTTATTTTTATAAAAAAAAATTATGTATTTATTATTGTGAATAGTTGTACAATTTATTTTCTTTTATTGTAATTTTATATATATTTTAAAAAGAGAGTCCACACAAAATAAAAATAAAAATATGTGATCATTTACTCACCCTCACGTTGTTTCAAACATGTATGCATTTATTTATTATGCAGAACTAAATAAAGATTTTTTGAGGAATGTTGGTAACCAAACAGTTTTAATTGTATGGAAAAAAATAAAAAAATGTAGTGCAAAGTCAGTGGGAACCGAAATTGTTTGATTACCAACATGTCAGGTTTGGTGAAGGGATGAGTGAGGACTCAATGATGTGACGAAAGAAGGGCTTTGTTGATAACAAAATTACAAAAAACACAAACAAAATCTACCCGGGGGGGAAAAACAAGACAAGATTTAACTTGACTGGATTTGACTCAATTTGACTAGGCTCGACTTGACATGGCGACAGGAAGGGAAAATTTGACAACAAACCAGCACAGGACAGCAAACACAGGGAGAATAAATAGTGAGCAAACAAGGCAGGTAACGAGGGTGGACAGGTGGGACAGATCAAACCAAAAATGAGGAAACGAGATGGGTTACACAATAGACAGGGAATCACATGATACAAGACACACACGTTGCAAGCCATATGCTCAGACAAAAACATGACATTAACACGCAGCCAATGAAAACACTCACAAGCTCCGTGTCCACACAACACAAGTGGACATGAAAGCACGCAGCCAGCGAAAAAACATACTGCGTGCAACACATGACATGACAGCACGTGGCAAAAACCGAAAACAAGAACCGAGTGCTACACAGAATACAATTCACGTGGACAAGAGAGCATGCAGCCCGAGCGAAACTCGGAACCGCACATGCTCACATGACAGGACAGAACGCAGAGCATTAGCGAACATTAGTTTTGTGCGCTCACACAGAAGACAGAACACATGGAGCGAATCCCAAAACATAAAACTGAAATGGAACAGGACTAGAATTGGGATCGAACACCATGCCCCGCACACAAGACAGATAACATGAACAGGAAAGAATTAAATAAAATTCATACAGGTTTGGAATGATGTGAGGGTGAGTAATTCTGTCCTGCATGAATTACATGTTTACTTTCAACATGGATGTACGACTATCAAAATTCAATTCAGTTCATTGTTGTGTCTCCTTTTGATGTCCAAGGTAAAATGGGTTTCCTTAAGAAAAATCTGTTTAAAAGCAAAGATTTAGACAATAAAGACCACCCACCATAACAGTCATCAGGACACTGAAGTCTCGGGATTACATTGGCATAATGACATTGGTACACACACGCTGAGGTTTTAAACATGCCGCTAAATTAATTGAGGAATAATGAAGCAGGGTTTTATGTGCAGTTGGGTCCCGGAGGTCCATAGAGGGAGAGCATAATAATAAGGAGCCAGCACACACACACACACACACACACACACACACACACACTCACACGCATACCACAAACACACACCATAATAACACTTTACTCTCTCTCTCTCTCTCTCTCTCTCTCTCTCTCTCTCTCTCACACACACACACACACACACACACACACACACACACACACACACACACACACTCTCACACGCATACCACAAACACACACCATAATAACACTTTACTCTTTCTCTCTCTCTCTCTCTCTCTCACACACACACACACACACACACACACGTGTGAGAGTAAGTGCTCTTGGGGCAAGGTGTAATGAATATCAATGTCATTAGGGCACATTAGAACACCGCAACTAATAAATAAAGCATTCACTGCAGCGTTGATGAGCTCATCCCAGCTGCATTATCCCCCTTTTGCTCCCAGTCCTTATTTTTTCTAATTAATAACACAAATAGAAGTGAATTAAGCCCTTTATTTAACCTCAGCAATTGAGGAAGTGACAAGCGGCTAATGTGAAGTGGAACGTGTGTGTGTTTTCATGTTCCTGAAAATGGTGTAGTAAAAATCACGAGATAAAAAAATGTATCCATAATCATACTGTGAAATCGAAGCAGGCTAAGACATTTTCTTCAGTAACACTTTATTTTACATAGATATCATGTACTTACTATTGTAATAACAGTAAATTATGTGTAATTTCTAACAAGTAACTCTACACCAAACCATAACTCTATAATAATGCTAATTAATGTTACTCAATACTTAAATTCTCAAGACATAATATTCGTATGCATTACTATTGTAGACAAAAAAATTGTCTTTGGTATTAAAACACTGTATATATAGCTTTTGTAAGTTTTAAAAAAAAAGGGTAGGAAAGTGACACTGGAGTTAAAATGGACACTGGAAAAGGATTAGAGGACAAACAAGAGGAAAAAGAGTTTGCTTTCAAAACATGATGACTGCTGTTATTGTGTTCACGATCTTGTCAAGATCTTCGATTGAAGTCCTTTGAGTGTATGAAAGAAAACATATTTCACATATATGCTTCCATAGTAAGATTCAACATTGTTATCAGAAGCGGGAGGTGGAATGTTTTCTCTATTGTATTTTTGATGTTGTCAGATTCACAATACATTTTCTGTCAAACAAGAGCTTTAGTGGTAGAGGCACGTGTAAGAGCACAAATTTAAAATATATAGTGCATAGAGTGTCAGTGAGTGTTATGTTATTGTTCGATAGAGATACCGTAATCAACAGAACAGTGTTTAATTGATTTCGTTCTGAATTGAGCTCTGTTTTCCTGGATTGGTCTTTTGTTGAAGATGTGGATCACTGTCAGAGTTGACATTCTGGGGTTTATTAAGCTGAGACAGATCATTAAGCTGTCCAGATCTCTGTCTCTGTTCCATATTAACGTCTCTCATTCCATCTTTTTATCCAGAATTCCAATTTTTTTTTTTTTTTTTTGTGCCACAAATCAGTCACTGGCAGGTTTAGATGGAGGTTGATTGCCAAAGGGAGGGCTATGGCTGCTAAACAGCATTTCATCAAACATATGGACTAAGAATAAAACTGGAAAGAATTTTCAAATAGAACTGGAATAAAACCAAAGCAGATCTATTTTCTGTGCTTCTGGTTAGCTGTCATTGGCATTGACTGGTATATATTATCTCCACTCTTGTGTGTTATTCAGAACTGAGGATATATTTAAAATTCCAATTCATATTCTGAAATTGAGTTGAGAAAACATGGTGTTGTTTAATTTGTGTATGAGAAAGGAAAACTGAAATGCAATGACGTCAGTGACATTTAAGAAACTGCTTTATTTTTAACTATTATTGTTTATTATTTTTTTATTTTTTAAATCTAGTACAGTACAAACATTTGGGGAATATTCAACAGAAGTCTGTATTATTTCTTTTTTTCTTTTTAATGTTTTTGGAAGTCTCTTATATTCACCAAGACTGCATTTATTTGATCACAAATACTGTAAAACAGTAATATTGTCAATTATTATTGTAATATATAATATCTAATAGAGTTTAAAATGTCTCTAAAATTGTTTAAAATTGTAAAAAATATTTTTGGGATCTTGTCTTTGAACAAAAATATATCATACTGACCCCAGTTTTCAACGGTATATTGGTAAAGATGACAATTTAAAATGAAGCAAATGATTCCATTTTAATTTTACTTGCTATATTAAATTTCTATTTAAACATAATGAAGTAAATAATAACACAATGTTTGGCATTTCAGATTTTGACTGTAAAGTATTTTTAAAAATGTTGGCACACGCACACACACAAATATAAAATACTTTACAGTCAGTATCTGAACTGCTAAACATTTTGTTATTATTTACTTCACTACTTTACAAATATATATATATATATATATATATATATATATATATATATATATATATATATATATATATATATATATATATATATATATATATATATATATATATATATATATATATATATATATATATATATATATATTGCCCCTTCCTAATTTATTTTATTTTTTTGCATGTTTGTCAAACTTAAAGGTTTCAGATCATCAAACTAATTTAAATATTAGTCTAGTAATTACAATGGCCGGACATTGGTTTTCATGGTTTTGAAATTCAAAGTTTAATTTATCACAGCAAGTCTTCCAGGTCCTGAAGCAGCAAAACTTATTTTACTGTTAGTAGGATGATCTTTTTCTGAAACGCGGTGTTACTATGTAATAGGACACACACTTTCCACAAAAAGTTCAAGTTTTGTCTCGTCAGTCACAAACTGTTTTCCCAAAAGTCTTGGGGATCATCAAGATGTTTTCTGGCAAAAATGAGACAAGCCTTAGTATTCGCTTTTGCTTAGCACAGGTTTTCGCCTCGGAAACCCTGCCATGGAGGAAATATTTTCCCAGTCTCTTTCTTATGGCATGAACGCTGAACTTATGCAATAAACTTATATGAACCATTGTGGATGGTTTTTTTTTTTTCATTTTACAAAATGCTGTAAATTTATTGCATTGCTGGAGTGTTTATGTGTATTTGCTGTGGTGTTCTGGGTATTTGTTACATGGATATTTGTTAGCATTACTATACTGGTTGATTAGGGTTATTTTCTCATCTTATATTATTGAGTACAGTCCTTTTTTCAAGTTTTGTCACCTATTTAACATCCACCATTTTATTATCTACCAGGCAAGACTGCCTGATCACTCTGATTATTGAGACGATTCATGTCTGTAGTAGCTTGTCCTACACTGTCCTGAAGGTTTAATACTTGGCTTGGGGAGTGTTTCAGTTTTAAAAGTTGTCAATGTTCAGTCATAGCCTAATGGTTAGAGAGTCTAACTGGTAAACCAATGAGCAATGGTTTGATTCTGCCAGGAAATGACTGAGGTACCCTTTAGCAAGGCACCTAACCCCCAATCACTCCCTATGCGTCACAACAAAAATGGCTGCCTGCTGCTTCAAGTGTGTGTCATGGTTTGCAATGTGCAGTTTACTACTCCTAATCTGTGTGTGCACTAACTTGGATGGGTTAAATGCAGTGGATGAATTCCAAGTATGAGTTACTATACTTGGCCTTCACATGTCAAAAGCTGGTTTCATTTGTGTCATTTTGCAATCTCCTCTTCACACCAATAAGCTTTTAGCTGTCATATGGTTAAAATTATGAAATTTGTAAGACAAAAAGGTCTAAGGATAGACTTGAAGTTCTGACAGGTCTCAGGAGGGAGCATATGGTGTGCGGTGATTAAGACAATGAGGAGAGATTTGGAGCCTTTTGTCACAGTGACACAGATGAAGATCTAGACCCAAATAAAGATCTTATATTAGTAATTCATACAGATACCCTGTGATATGCTTTAGAGACAGACATTCCTGAGCCTAAGGGCAAAGAGGAAGACACCAGGCTGATGAAACACTAATGAAATATTATGTCAAGCTGTCTGTGACCCAGGTGAAGTTTGCAGTCCTTCACGAATATAGGAAGTTTTCAGTTTAAATTTATGAATTAGCATAGCAGTTGTGTTTAGCCCTCATGCAGAGCGGCAGGGGCGCAAAAAGTGGGCATAATTAACTGGGATACCAAAATCATGCTGGCTTTTCAAGCAATCAGGTTTGCTAATGCAAATATTGAATTTGTATTTAAGAAAACATGATTGGAAAGGTTTATAGGTGTATAAAACAATGTGTTTTGAGCATTTGGTCAATTGCAGTGCAGGGTATGGACGAAAAAGGTGATGTGCTTTTCTATAGTGAATATTAATGCTATATTAGATGGAAAACAAGAGCAAATGGCTCTCAGCCCTCATTATCTGAGTTATTGCCGTTACTTTGCTGCATCCCCTGACAGCATTTAGTTGCAGTATGCATAATTGCTACAGTATAGCAAATACAATTCTAAACAAAGCAAAGAGGTCATTCAATTCAAGATAATGCGCATAGTGCAGAGGATTGAAATTGTATTTATTTTTTTTTATTTTTTTGTTTATCAAATAGCTGTGGAAATTTGAATATCTTGAGTAATAACAGTATTTATTGTTATTTTATTATATTTTGGAGCGCCTTTTTTACCTAAAGAGAATTTTATTTGTTTTCCCCCAATAAACATACACTTCCGAGGTCAGTTTTTGCGCTCTTGTGTTTCTCTAATCGAAATGGCATTTCATTTATGTGCTGTCAACATTCTGATCATACCCCCAGCCCAGAGGAAGCACAGGAAACAATTTAATTTTGTAATGTTTTATATCTTCATAACCTTGACGTTTGTTTTGATTGCCCGAGATTGTCTGGAACGACCCTTCTTGAATCAATATACATAGAATGATGTGATAAGAATGTAAAGAGACAGCAGAATTTTCTAGAGAGCACACAATGACAACAGCACTACTCTTGTTAAGTTTAATTTCCTCATTCTCTCTTCTAACCTTTGTACAACCTCTGTGCAATAATGTGTAATGTTCAATGAGACCTTTGGCACTGTGGTTGTATAACTGATATGATGACACAGAAACAGGCTTATATTTTCAAGTGAAAATATTTCCCTCGGAGGCAGAGGAATCAGACAGTGTGCACTTTCCTGTGGGGATCCTCACGCCCCATTCACTTTCACCCTCGGGTTTCTCTCTCTCTTGTCATCTCTCCTTCGTTGCTGCAATTAAGTGAAAATTTATGTGCGATTTTTCCATCTGACGATCAGGGATAATCACGCCATATTACAGCACAGCCTGCTGAGATGGGTAAGCAAACAGTGCGCAACAGAAATTTAATCTGAGAAATTGTTGCATTAGACTGCAGTTATGTGTTTAGGAATTACAATTAATATTTGATTTATTTATTTAGGCGTGTATAATATTGATTGCACAAAGCAAAAAGTATTTTTGACTCATTTTCACGTTCAATTTAACATCTAGAAACAACAAGTTGAGTGGCTCTTAAGGCCGGGACACACCAAGTCAACGGTTGTGAGGATCTGTCCTTTTTTTACATGTTCTGTCATGCTGGCTATAGTCGGATGCTGTTGTTTTTAGATTTTTTTTGTTGTTGAGAAAATTCATCATGTTGAATCGGCATTGAGCCGATGGTAAGAGAGAGAAGAGAGCTGTTCAGCAAACAAGTTTGTGCACGAGAATAAAAGAAAAATTGATGAAAGTGAGCAAAGAAGTCAAGATTGTACAGTCATCTTACCTGAGCATTCCAAAAGTGATCATGCTAATCGATATTCAAAATGGTAAAATGTTTCTATATCCGCAGTTTGAGTTTCGGTTTCTCTTTTGGAATAACAAGAAAATAGACTATTGATACCTGCTTTGTAGACAGATATTTGATTAAATACAGGTGTAGAACACATGTGTTAGTTGACACTCGCCATTTTCTTCTCTATTGTAATGTATTAAGGTATATTTGGGTTGGATTTCCAGCTAAATTCAGTCTGCCTTGACAATTAATTAGTCATTACTGTTTGGCTTCTGTGGCCCATGTTTCAGATTAGTTGCTCCATTCATCAGAAGCAAAGCCACGAAAGTCCTGTCTCTGAGGAATCGGCGTATCTTGGTGACGCTGTGTCTCAGATGAACTTGATTCTGGGTTGAGAAACAGCTAAAGCTTTATGTCTGGCTAATTTATCAGTGCATGACTGAACCTCCAGTTTGAAGAGAATGACTGAATGTCTTGGTGATTTACTATTCTTCATGGTTCATCCTCACAGAGAAGCCGCTATGGATGGGTTTTACTGATAAGATCTTTATCGATTGACCAGTGAGCTGCTTTTAGTGTGAGAGGTTTGTAAGACATTGTATGAATGTTGAAGGGGACAGTGTGGTTGTTTGGAGAGGAGTGAATGCTGGATGAAAACACGGCTTGTGTGGAAGTGTTGTGACACGAATCAGGCTGAAGATAACCTAGAACAGTTTAGAATACCTCCAAAATTTCGGTCAATCACCCTCTTACACACAAACATACACGCACACACTCACACCACATACACAATAAAACCTAGAGCTGTCCATGACCAGAGGCGAGCTGACCTCAGGGTATTTGTTTATCACACATAATCACACAGAGAAAGATAGCCAGAAAATGAGAATGTACTATGCTTACTACTTAGAAAGCATGTTTAGGCTTCATGCATGCTCCAAACTTGAAAAATGTTGTTACATTGCTTGCTGTACGCACAGTATCGCTGCTGCTTAGGGTTGAAATGTCTGGTGAGTGGAACTAAAAGGTTAATGCTCTATAGCGTTTGAAAATAATGCACCACTTACACTAAACCCTACCCTAAAGTGAACCAATAGTGTTAACAAAGCAAAACACATTTACTGAAGCCATTCATGCCTTTTCAGCTCCATTCTAGAAGTCATTGAACTCTTTACTATGACTTGTGTTTCACAGGTTTAATCCCAAGAGTAGTGTTGTTCTGTGTGAGCTACCAAGCAAGATTACTACATCCGAAAAGCCATGCATAGGAAGCTGGTCATGTGATGCAAACATCAAAATGTTAAAAATAAGTCTTATTCATTGATAATCTGACCATATGTTTTGTGAAAAGGAATAAAAGTTAGTTTTTCTTCCACTGGAAGGAAACATCATGTGAACGAGAGGTGTGTTTGTATGGACAACAAGGTGCAAACTTGTGGCACGTGTGGCCAATATATACAGTGCAATGGGAATGCATTTTCCTGATGGAACTGGAGCACAGTGAGAAAAAGTGTAACTGGACTAACCAGTAGACTAATTTCATTGGACAGCTTCTCAAATGTTTGTTTGGTCAATCTGAAATGCCTTAGCCAAAGTCTGTTAAAAAATTTGCAGTACTGCCGATTGCATTAACTTCCATTTTTATTACAGATATTTCTCGCCAATAGGACGGATACAATGCTTTATTTGCAAATGCTTTAGACGATGTTCCAATTTTGCGCTCAAGATAAATTCTCAACTTTGGATGGAAGTATAGGGTGTGTCTTAATCAGCTCCATAGGTCCCTGGTTTGTGAATCAGTATATAGTGTACACGAATTTAGGCACTCGTAAGGACACATATAATACAGTGGAACCCGGTTATGTCGACGGCAAAAAAGCATTGAGATAACCGATGATTGAGATAAACGAATGCCAATATGGCAATTTGTTTGATGAAGCGATCAGCATGCTATAAAAATATACATACACTGTATATGTTTGCTAACAACAAAAGACATATGTGCACCAACTAACCGCAGAGATTTACCAGTATACAATAAAAAACACCTTCGGTTTTCGATACAAACCTTTAATTATATTCTCCAACATTGCAAACGCAGTTTCATTCACAGCGTAAACACAGTCACAACACAAATAAAGACAGTCGCTCATAACACAATCATTTCGCTCTGACACATTTCAGAAATATATTGTATACGCGGTTACTATGGTTTCTTTACAAAGTCTAAAATGCTTTTTGCTTTTTGACTTTAACAGTCTGCTTGAAAACAAATACTTCTAAGCTTCTATGAGTAACAACGTCAATGTAATCTGGGAATTCCTGGACTGTGATGGCGAACTCCTGTGCCTCCTCTTCCAAAATAGCATCTGTAAGGTTTGATTTTTGCGCAGTGAACTAGGTACGATCTTTAGTCTCTGGGATCGAGATAATCAATGTTAAGTGGCAAATTTGTCCCTCTTTTGTGCTCGAGATATCAGGGTTCGGCGAACTGATAAGAAAATGCGACATAACTGATAAGAAAATGCTAAGACAATGAGAGAACTTGGTGGTTCCACTTAAAAAACGTTGAATTTTGCGATTGAGACAGCCCTTAAAATGGCAGACTCCCTGACTGATTAATACTGAGGCATTAGTAGGCAAATTCTTTCTGATTTGTGGTACAGACTGTAGCCTCACCCAGAGATGTTGTTATTCCAACCCTGTTAAAATTCAACACATATTGCTTTTATACACTTCTGTGTTCATTTGATTTTGTAAGGCTAAATGGAGGACACACAGTCAAAGAACGAGTGTGTGTGCAAGTTAGGTCAAAAGTGCATATCCAAGCATGTATGTATTGCATATTATCAGAAAGAACTTCACATATTGCTGCAAAGCTCTGAATACAGAACATAAAGAATTTCCATCCATATCCACCCACTAACTCACAGAGTAGGTGAATGTGTCGTATAAACAGAAAAAACCTTTGGCTTTCTTCATGAATGTATCCTTCAACCTGCAGTTTATTTTATTTATATATTCTGACTTGGTAACTTCACGTGGGCTTACATTGGCATATCGATAAATCCACACTTTCAGTCAAGAGTTCACTTTAGCATCAACACATTTTCTTTTTTTTAAATCTCAAGTAAAACTTGGTGATAGACATCATCTTTATTTTAGTGTTACTCATATACAATTACCGTTATTATCATTAATATTATATATATATATATATATATATATATATATATATATATATTTTTTTTTTTTTTATATATTTTTTTTAAGTTTTAGTCATTTTGTTTTATGTATTTTATTTACTTCAGTTTTAATTTAGATTATTTTTGTTTAATATTTATTTAAAAAATTTTTTATTTTTTTTCCGCTTTGTTATTTCAATTAGTTTTAACAACCTCATTAAGTTCTGACCTTTATAGGGTTCTGAAATTTTCACATTTTACTTCAAATCTGTAGAAATGAATGAACAATATATATATATATATATATATATATATATATATATATATATATATATATATATGTGTGTATATATATAAAAGTCACTGTAATTTGGACATTCTTATGCCATTCTCTGACATTCATTTAGAAATCAACATTGAAAAACATGTTGAGTTGCCTGTTTCCATCTCTGATTGTGCAGCTTTCAATTCAGGCATTAGCCAGGGCTTCTGTCATTTTCAAACCTTTTCAGCTCTCTAACCGATCAAACAAAAGCGCTACTTTTCATAATGAAATGATTCTCTGCTCTCCACTCTGTATTCTCTCATTAGCCCCGTTCTCTGATATGTTTTAATAAACTTCACTGTCATTTACAAACTTGTCTAGCTGATGCGTTCACGTCAGTGTGTGTGTGTGTGTGTGCCCCTGTGGACATGTTTGATGCAGCTGTGTGTGCGTGTGATGCATTTATTTGGTGGCAGCCTAATCAGATAGCAGTAATTGTGTTTACCCTGCTAAGGGAACATGTGCGCAGTAATTGGTGCCTTGATTAGATCCGCCGTGGCTGTGAGGCTGCTATGCAATCTCCTATTAAAAACGCATTGCATTTAAAATAGGACACGTGGGCTGTGGCTGAATACTATTAGATTTTCAGAAACTCCACCTTCTCAGTGACAGTGACGTAGCGAAGGGAGGAGGTTGGGAAGGATCGGTTCTAAACGTCCCAAAAACTAAAAAGTAAAATGACAAAAAGGCCTCAAAACAATGTGCTATAAAATGTAATGTATGTAAAATGTGCTGTAAAATGTAAAATAAAATAGAATTTATTACTGTGAGTGCCAAGCTGAATTTTTACCATCATTACTTCTGTCTTCAGTGTCACATGATCCTTCAGAAATCATTATAATATGACAATGTTGTGCTCAAGGAACATTATTATTATTATAGCCCCTGAAGGGACGTGGTGGTGGAAAAAAATATTAGATGGGAGTAAAAATAATCAAAAAGTCAATGTTTTTGCAGAAACTGATACATTTTTTTTCCAAGATACATATTTCATTTCCTAAATTGTATTTTTTTTTTTTTTTACTTTTGAACGTTATATAGACATTTATACTAATGCTTGTTGTAAAATGTATTTAAAATTTTCCATGTGTTAAATTCCATTTATATCTTATGCGTATTTTATATAGAGCTGATCTGAAGTCTTTGAAGAATGTGAGGAATCTTTCCACCTCACGGTATGGGTTCTGCTTCACTCTATTTGTGAAACTAATTGCCTTGTAATTAAAATGATTCTGAGATGTGGTGAAGTCTGCTCATGTTTATCTCTTCTCCTGTCTCTCTGCTTCTGAATCTTTCTCTCTCTTGCTCTCTGTTTTGTCTTTTTCCTTCTGGGTTCTGAGGGACAGTTGATGTAGAAGGGTAAAGATATCGGCCCAGTGTGTGTGTGTGTGTGTGTGTGTGTGTGTGACGCAAGCAGCAGCAGTTGGCTGTGAGTGTAATTAAATGTGAAGGTGGAAGAGAGAGGAGTGAATTGCAGATTCATTTATCTTCTGCCAGTCAGACAGATACGAAGAGTGCATGTGAGGATGGCTGGCAGTTAGTCATGCAGCGTTGGACTGGAATATGAGTGATGGAGTTTGCTGATTGAACTTCAGAGGGGGGTGAGAGAGAGGGAACTACATGGGTACAGTGTATTGTGGTAGAGTTGAAATAGTTCCTCTCTCTTCCTCTTTCTCTCTCCTGAGTTTCGGAACATGTTGGACACAGTTTGCAACAGAGGTGGGGCTGGTTACGTTATCTTCATAACCACTCTTCTGGATAACCATGCATTTGTGCCAAGCCAGCTAAGAGGACCAGCATGAGTAAGTGCTGGTTTGGTCACGGTCTACCCGGTGGAAATTCTAACTTACTTTGCCAATGAAAAAGAATTTGTAACAATGTAGTCTTATATTTTTTATATAAACATAATGAGTGCTGTAGGAGTGTCTATTTTTGTTGGTCAACCTCAAAGTTAGCATAGCATTAGTGCAGTCCTTCAGACTGATGGCCAGATTTCATTGACCAAAGACCGCCGAAGAGACCTTCTGACTGACAAGTAGAGCAACCATTCACAGTTCATTTTGTACAGCTTCATATTTGGAGCCATGGAAATGTAGTAGGAATGTAGGAATTGTACTGATTATATATTTCACTACATTGAAGCGTTGCTACTTTTAATAACCAGACAGGTTCCTTCTCATTTAGAGATTTTATTGAGAACTAACGGATTGCTGTTCTGGCTACAACCCACGCCATACATAACAGAAAAATCAAAACTATCTCTGCTTCGGAGCCCTCTCTCATCCCTTACACTCAACTCTCTCTCTAGCCCCCCTGAAACCCTGCCCTCTTAAAGTGACAAGACTGTTAACTTAAACTTATTGAACACATCAGATTAACTAGTTCCTTCAACATTTGT
Source organism: Rhodeus uyekii (assembly GCA_037043235.1). Taxonomy (NCBI): domain Eukaryota; kingdom Metazoa; phylum Chordata; class Actinopteri; order Cypriniformes; family Acheilognathidae; genus Rhodeus; species Rhodeus uyekii. Next base: position 751,976 of record JAWRVZ010000025.1, on the reverse strand, counting down.
AACGATATTACAACGTGAAGAATAGCGATGACAATTAATGCAACAACACGAGGTAAAACCGCTGTAAATCACTTGTGTATATTATCTGTACAGAGTTATAAATGTTATAGTATGGTTCTCTAAAAGTGTATGGCCCTTTTAGAATGTCATTACGCCCTGGGTGCTGGACTGAGAACATTCACATGTAATCATATTCACAACAACATATAAATTTAATGCACTGTGGTGAATGATGCATGCAAACTGAGCGACGCTGAGAGAATGAACGGGTTAAGGGGTAATAAAGGGATCTTTTCCACGCAAAAATTCACATGGGCGAGGGAATATTTTTCTCCTACACCGATTTGACTTTCCATGCTCGTACACCGATTTGCTTGTATACTAAATCACCCGTAAACCGAGGTATTACTGTAAATCATAAAGAGTCTAATGTTTAAAGAGTCTATGCTGTGAACTTTACATACTTTTGAAAATCCAGCTTTAGTTGATCCTGATACGTGCTCTGTCACAATTGTAAACATGACATATTTCTTCTTCTATGTGAGCCTCCCTTGTGACTAAAATCCAACAGGATCTGAGACCAACAAAGGCTTGTGATTCTTACATGCTTTGTTCATCATGAAAATCTTCACAAAGTTTTTATGAATTTTAAAGCCTAAATACAATCAGCAGATGTAAAAACAAAAGTGTAGGCTATAAATGAACTGCATCACAGTCACATGACTTCAATGTCATATCACTAAGCATTTTTCAACTCTTTCAGTATTTGTTTAAAAACATTTTCCCTGAAAAATTGAGTTAGAATACTTTGCAAGAGTGCAAATGTAGACACAACAAGGCTGTGAAAGCGGACTATTGAGTAAGTGAGTTTACCCTTTGGTGTATGATGTTTAATGTCCCTGACAACCTCTGCAGTCCCACTGAGCCACTTGTTAGCAACCGCCTTTTCAAGTCAACTGAAAAGGGTATTTTACTGATGTATTTTTTGTTGTAGAATACAACACAAAAATATCTTGAACTTGTGTTCACTAAACTGTATTTCAGATATTTAACCAAAAACTCATTCAGAAAACCTGGTTGACTTTTGGATCGTGTGACCGGAAGGGCTAAAATCAGAACTTAAGAATCTTGCTGGTTTAAGCTTGTCGCCCACCCTTGTCAGTTTGTTGGCTGGTGTTAGAGGAGGACAATTCAGTTTGGTTGCCCAGCTACAAACCAGCTTGGGCAGGCGGAGAGACCACCTTAAACCAGTTAAGACCATCGAACCATACAGAGGGTTTTGTGTCACTGGGTACTAATACGTACAGTAACACAATGCCACAATTTTACTCTAATTTTTCCACATTTTAGATTGATCCAGCATTAGGTCCAGCATGAGTTTTGAAATTGTTCCATGCTGATTGTGCAGGTTTGGTGCTGGTCTAGCTAATGTACCAACACAGTTACAAACTTCCCATCAAAACTTGGTTGGCATATGTTCTCTTTACTGGTACATTGTGGAATATCACCATTGTTCCTTCTGTGAACCTTGAGTAAAGCCCAGCCCACTCGCATCTCTGTGTTCCCTTGAGAGATGCGTTTTATGAGTGGACCCCAGGACATGCCACACTCCGGTCAGCATGTCAGATCACTGGTGTGATTCAGTGGCTGGGTTCACTGAGAGTGGCGTTAGAGGACATAAGAAGGCTAAAGTAGAGCTAGCAGGGGATAAATGCTCTGACACACACATTCACACTCACAAACTTTGAAAGTTCTGCTCTGCTGACTCATAAGTACTGGCCATTCTTCAACCCATCTGCTACTATCTGTCCTTCTCAAGACAGGAAAGGTGGGCACTTCTTTCTCCTTTCTGTCCATCTACCTGTTTTCATTCTCTGTTCACTTCCTCAATCTTATTTATTTTGCTCCATTCAGACAAGATGTGTGATTTTGTCAAGTTGATTAGTAAGTAGTTGGTAAGTTAGTAAGTAGGTGAACCCTGGATCAACGTCCTTCTTGCCATTTATGCTTGCAAAGTCTGTTGCGAAGTGTCCTAATTAGGCTGGACACAATGAAATGTAAAGTCATAAATCACATATTTTCTCTGTTGACCTTCTATGTCTATGTCTGTCTTCTAACCAGCCACAACAAATGATGAAAGACACTCAATTATAATGTTTTTATTTGTATTTATTTTTTTGTGTTACATCACAGTTGGGCTCAGCAATAGGGATTGTTTTATGCTTAACCAGTCAGGTTTTTACTTTTTTTATTTTATTTTCCCTTAAAGTTTTTATTTAAAATGTTTACACAAATGTTATTATATTTTAGTGTTATATTGTACAATTTGGGGTTAGTTGTTATTTTAAATAATACTTTTAGTCAACAAGGATTCATTGAAATTATCAAAGACTTTTAAATTGCTACAAAAAAGTTTTGGAAATTATACAGCTATTATGTGTTATATATATATTATATACATACATTATTTTGTCGACAAATCAACAGGATCTGCAACAGTAACATATAATAAATTACAGAAAACCAAACGGTTACATTTGTAAGGCATAAAAATGGATATTAACAATATCAAACAAAATTCACATCATTTGTCTGACTGGCGAAATTGTCACATCACTGCAACATTCAGTGAGATCAGAAAATTACTGTACTTGATGCTAGAAACTCTTGTATCAATTAAGCAATCTAGCACACTTCCACGGTCCTGTCAATCATTCCATAACTACTTTCAGCATGGTAACACTATTCTTTCTAATCAGGATCCCCAGAGATATCTCAACTTGTTTCGCTCTCATGGTTCCAGCCTGAAGCTGTAACAGTGTCTCCTTGTTAGGCACCTCATATTGATTGCCTATACACTTCCCACAAAGAAATGTATTCAGTAGCATCTCTTAGGGCACTGTCTGTCTGTTCAGTGTTATCTGAAGGCTTTTATCAGAGGTGGTCTGAGCTTCAATCAGTATCGTATGGAGATGTCAAATGTTAATTGTGGGGTCAGGAGTTAATTGGCTAGTGTAGGGCTGTGTGTAGTCTTTGCCCACCTACAAATTATAGTCAGAATAATGAAGTGAGCGTTTTGTCCAAAGACATCTAACTGAAAGAAGCTAGCCAGTAGCGTTCCCATTCTTTTTAAAGGGTCTAACAAATGAAACAATTTTGATGTTGAAAGTCAAAATGTTTGTTTTTTTGAGATGTTAAGGTATTCCATTAATGATTTGAGCTCTAAAAGATGTCATCATGCCACACAACAACTGGGGAATGAATTGCATACTGTCAAGAGAATCCAAGATGGCCAATATCTGTGTCCATTTATGAATAGGCATGCAGACATACTGGACAGAGGTCAGGTCATGGCATGTCTAACATCCCGGGAAGAAAACGCACACAAATGCACACAAGGTCAAAATGGGTTATTTTGTAAAATGCACTTATATAACTTCAACCACCACTATTTTGGAAAATCAGTGTACTGCAAGTTTCAGAATATTACAATTTTTAGAGTTGTAGGATTAATTACAATAAATCCCCAAAATGATCAGCCATAATATATAGATAATGGATGGCTCTCGCTAATGGGGTGAATAGTGGGACACATTTCCTTTTCAACATCATTAGCTTGGAACGACCTGGTGCAAATTATATTTGTAAATTAAGAAACTATCCTTTTACAAGGTTTCTGTTGGTGCCTTGAGCTTACTGTAGATTTGTGTGAGTGTGTGTGACTCTTGGCAGAGGTTAATGTGCTAACACACTGGCCATGTGGTTTGAGAGAGGAGTTGGCAGCAAGTAGAAGCAGGGCGACAGGGAAGGCTATGACAATACAGCGAGGGGACAGAAATGAAGCATTCACTTTGACCTGAGCATCTGCTACTTTCATTGGAAGAGACTGGCAGGTTGACAATAGAGTTCACTCTGAAAGCAGTTGTGTAGAAAGGACTTAAAAGTTATCTTCTCACAACCTCAATTCAAACCATTTGAAGGTGAAAACATGACATATCAGTGACTGGCACATCTAAACACATATATGGAAAATGTGAGGAATGACAAACTGACAGCATTTCACTCAGGAACTTTTCCAAGCATTGTCTGTCAGAATAAAAGTTGGTGTTGGACACATTCATAGTAGAGTAGTTGTCACAGTGTGAAAGTGAAAGTATAATATGGTATCTTAGATGTATTTAGGCATCTTTACCAAAATAAAAATTCTCTAGTCTGTACATTCATACTTGTGAAAAACATGAACAAAACTTTCTTAAAACATAAGCACCATAGCTAATTTGGCACATGCTAACTGCTAAGCTATAGCTCTTACTAGCCTCTACATTCATATTTTTTCAGAAAATAGGAGAAAAACTGAATGATGACTAAAATGAATCAGTAAATGTTGATTTGAACCAGTTAATTAAAATGAAGATTATGATTCAAAAGCCTTGGTAAAACGAATCCACATTTCCAGCGCTATATGAGAGAGAGTTAGGAGAGTGTTGTTTATTGCCTCAGCTTGCTTGGTTGCTCGATATAATGAGGCTTAAAATAAGTGATGTAACATTTTGTCATGCTATACTGGTAATCGTTGAGAAAAAATAGCTTGTTACTGAAAAAGCTGTTCTATTTTGAAAACAGCTTAGCTACTGAAAAATATAGTTGCTAATCATCCAACACCATAGTATCTGATTCAATAATTTTACTATGCTACCACCACACAGTTTTTATGTAGAAACTATGAGCTTGTCTTTACACTCTGACCCTTTCTGTCCATTGGACATGAGTTTGTCCCTCATTAACAACTCACCCTTAGCCCTCTGTCATGCACAGCACATCAGAATCGCTAAAGAGTCCTACACAGCCTATTGTAAGGTGCTCTACCTGTCATCATTGTTATGCTAACTTTAGGCCTAGTGCTGAGTGGCCCAGAAAAGGTCATTCTTAGTATAATAGGAGTCATTGCTTGTTGTCAAGAGAGTTAGCCTCTATAGACCTCTCAAAACCAGTTGTCCTCCTGTAAGTATTGGGTCACCGTAATTTTGCCAAATAAGACTTGTTCCTGGATCAACATATTTAGAACATTTAGTCCTACGCCTACCCTTAAACCTAACTTATCCCTAAAGGGGATGAGACAGGTGAATAACATTGATGTAGAAGCACCTAACCCTGGTTTTAAGCCAAAACTTGACATAAACTCTAAACTTGTTCCTCAAATCTGATTAGCTAATTATTGCAGTGTTCTTCCAGGATGAACAGAGATGTTGGTCCAGGAGCATGTTGTACTTGGTGACGTTCTGCATAAGGGCTGATGCACGATATCGTCCCTGCAAATACCAGCTTAGCCAGGTTGGAAGACAAGCTATACCAAATAGCATCAAAAGTTTTTTGTTTTTTACATATATATTTTAAGGACGTTTTTATTCCTTCGGCAAGTTAAAGCGAGATCTTGCATTAAAAATTAAAAAAGTGTGATATTGAACAAATCTGTCTCTGGAACAACTTGTAGAGCATTTACATTGTAGTGTTTTGCTTCTTTAAGTCTGGAATGCTCTATATGTATTTTGCCAAAATTGTAGTTGGATTCTTTTTGTCTGAAAATATATATTTAGTCCTTGTTCACTTAGAAAAAACAAAAACATTCCAGAAAAACACACTTTTGTGACTTTATATTGCAGTCGAACCATACCAGAGTTTTTTTGGGGGTGGACTGAGACTCATCTTTTAGGGGTCTTGGTCTGCTTGATTGGTTTGGATGGCAGCGTTCACACTAGTGACAATGTCTTTAATTGTAAACAATTGTCATCTCAGCTTTGGTGAAGTTTTTATTTTTTCACTTCAACTTTCCACAGCAACGAATTTCAGACCAGTACATTGATTCGGCCCATCAGGTAACATTTAAGTTGCTGTGTTGTCAATAAAAGCTGGGAGCTCTTATTTTTGCAGGCTGAATGCACACTGAACATCTATTTAGGCTTGGGACAAAAGGCCATTGACTTGTAGACAGCCCATGCACTGTGGGAAAAGGTCAGTGAGTGGGTGCTAGTCATACCTGGTAAACCTAAATAACCTGCCATTGATTTCTGCTGCACACTGGATGACAAGCAAATCAAAGGCCCCCTAAAGTACATTTCAGTGCTCACAGGTGCAGAGCAGCTGTCAAATACCTGCAGTTGCTGTACAGCAGTGTAGACGCCCTGCTAAGAGAGTAGCATGTGCAATTTCTTTACCCATGTTATTCTTCGTGGTGTTTAGTCGTGTTGTCTGGGATGTCATTATTTTGATAGAAGAAACTCATCTTTAAAGGTTTTGTTTGAGCAAACATTCTTTAGTCATTTACTTTATTCCTTATCTGGAACAAAGAAGATATTTTAAAGAATGCAGTGATTTTTTTAAGCTCGGATCTGTTGCATGGAAAATAATAACCAGTGTGATTTGAAAGAACCATGATTAATTGATAACATTGTTTTTATTTTTGACTATTCTCTCCTTTAAAAAAATCCTCTTTCTGTCTTTTGACAGTGGGGGAATCAGAATAAAGAGTCTCAGAGTGTGTGAGCGAGTGAAAGAGACAGATAGAGAGAGAGAGATTGATGGCTATGTCTTGTGAATTCTGCACAGACAAACAGGATTGGAGTTTTTATGGACGTGTACAGGGTCAGGAATTGAGCAGACGAGCAGAAGCTACACTGAAACATGGCTGCCGCAGGCTGAGGGAGTTCATGGATGCGAAGAAGCTTCACGCTCATTTCAATAGCAATAGCACTCTATCACGGAATGTGATGTGAGATGGTGAACTCTCGCAACCTACACAAGGTTCATAGCATAGGCTGTTGTTTAAATGAGTTTTTTTGTTTTGTTGTAAAGACCGCCCATTAGTAATGGATAGACTTCCAGAATTGGTAGCATTAGTACACAATGAATGAATTGAACTTGGTCAGCAACACAACAGCACAGAAATATTACATAATAAATAAACAATTAAATAAATGACTATTGCACTATTCGATCAACTGTGCGTGAGATGGAACAGAACGCGGAAAATAAATTATACCTGAGAAGGGCTATTACTTTTTAGCCTGTTTCATTCATCCCCAATTATGGGATTCAATTAAAGACAACAGTAACAAAGGCTCATTGAAAAAAATTACCTCATCTATCTATCTATCTATCTATCTATCTATCTATCTATCTATCTATCTATCTATCTATCTATCTATCTATCTATCTATCTATCTATCTATCTATCTATCTATCTATCTATCTATCTATCTAACTGGTTTTTATTTTTTTTCTTGTGAAAGTTTTTATGTTATTTATTTTACTTGCTGAATCACCATTTATACCTGGAGGTTGTGCAGTTTATGTGTCTGACAAAATGTTTTTCTGAGTGATGAACAAGGACAAGATATGCAAATCAAACTGTAGAACAATCCTAAAAGTTTCCCACAAACCACCCAAGGCTGCATCTTTACGAATCCTCTATTCCCTCTGGAACAAAACTCAGAAGACGCACTCCCACAAAAGCATACATTCAAAACGGTATGTGTATTCACACAGGCATACACGTACAAATAGACACACTCTAAAAGCTTTTTCATTCGTCTCTTGCTGATAAAAGAGTCATAAAGGTCTTTATGTGTCTGACTGTTATGTGTATATGTTTTTTTCTGGTCAGACTTCAATTCCCTACCGACATATATTCTAATCTCCCCTTTTTGACTTTTTCCCAACAAACCGCAGAACTTTTCAGTAGCACTGCTCTGGTAACTTAGAAGACTGACCTTGACACTTGGAAAGTGTCTCTTCGCAGCCTCTTCACTGCTTAAACACTCTAATGAGTCATGTGTATCCTGCCAGGACTGAATGACCTCAGCTCAGCCTCAGGTTAGACCTGCACCATGCTGATAGTCAGGAGGTCACGATGGCAGGACAGGGGAGCACTGCATCAGTGCCAGCTTACATTACTGCAGCACTGCCCCCCGGTGACTTCGTTCTCCACATGTACCGGTATTTGTAACATATTCCACTTCTATAATGTGATACAAAGTTTATTTAGGCTTTCCTGTGGCTTAAATGGTAGAGCATGGCACTTGCAGCGCCAAGGTCATGGGTTCTATTCCCAGGAAAGGCAAGAACTGATTAGAATGTAAATGTGTATTTTGAATGAGTCGCCGTGCATAAATGTAAAAAGTATTTAAGAATAAATATTGGATTTTTAAGGTATATATATATATATATATATATATATATATATATATATATATATATATATATATATATATATATAATATAATTTGTATAGTTTATTTATCTGCAATAGAATTTTGTTCTATGAATTAGGGTATTTAAAGTTTACACGACAAAAGCGTTTTGGTGGCCGGAAAACACAAGCGTTTTAAAACGGGTTTCCAATTGCAAGAATTGAATGCGATGACTTTACCATCTCCATGTAAACAACAAAAATGTGAATTTGTGAAAATGATGATGTCATGTGCATGCATATTACATATTCACGCATACTTATTATGTGTTCACGAGGTGTTTCTTGACAAAATGCTAGCTATTGGCCTGGCATGCATATACAGTAATACCAAAATCCGTTCCAGGGCGGAGCTCGTAGCTCGAATTGCTCGTATCTAGAATCATATTTTCCCATAAGAAATTATAGAAAACGTCTCGGGTTACGTATGTAACCCTGGTTCCCTGAGGGGAACGAGACGCTGTGTCGAAGCACTAGGGGAAATAGCCTTGCGTGAGTCACGTGAAGATCTATGCAACCAATGAGAAACGAACGCGTGTGAATGCGTCACTGCCGGCCGCAGCCGGTGACGTCATGAGGAAGAGCATAAAGCGCGTCTGAAACCGGGGCGCGTCAGCCATGAATGCCTGAAGCGGGCCCGGAGGCGCCAGGAGCTGAGGCCAAGACACAGCGTCTCGTTCCCCTCAGGGAACCAGGGTTACATACGTAACCCGAGACGTTCCCTTTCTGGGAACTCGAGCTGTGTCGAAGCACTAGGGGAACGCTATGCCAACGCCACCTCAGCGACGTCAGCATCCGGGTGTGTCCCAGCTCACTGAGAGAGCACCCTGGTTCCCGGGGCGGCATCGAGGTCTAGCTGGTAGAACCTCATGAATGTGTGCGGCGAGGACCAGCCGGCCGCAGCACAAACATCAGACAAGGCGACTCCGGAGAGGAGAGCCTTGGATGCTGCCATGCTCCTAGTGGAGTGGGCTCAGACCCTCAAAGGAGAAGCATGTCCGGCCGACTCGTAAGCTAGACAGATAGCCTCGACTATCCACCTGCTTAGTGTTTGCTTAGAAGCTGGAGCCCCCTTAGGGGTCCTAAAGCCAACGCAAACGAACAGTTGGTCCAACCTACGCCAAGTGGCAGTCTTGGAACGTAAGCGTCCAGTGCTCGCACTGGACAGACCTTGTTCTTGCTCCTGCTCATGATCATCAAATGGGGGAGGGCAGAAGGCCTGCAGCATGATAGACCGAGCCACCTCAGTGGGAACCTTGGGGATATAGCCTGGCCTCGGGTGGAGAAATGCCTTTCCCATCCCGGGCGCAAACTGAAGACATGAAGGGGCCACTAAGAGGGCCTGAAGATCCCCGACCCTCTTGAGCGAGGCGATTGCCAGCAAAAGAAGGGTCTAAAGAGAGAGGTACTTAATAGAGATTCCTCTAAAGGTTCAAGGGGCGGCTGGGACAGGCCTAGGAGTACCACGGACAAGTCCCAAGCCGGCACCCTGGTCTGTGCCGCAGGTCTCAGCCTTAGTGTACCACGGAGGAAACGAGTGACTAGGGGGTCCCTGCCCAAGGGTACCCCACCCAGAGGTACGTGGCGAACCGTTATAGCAGCCACGTAGACCTTCAAGGTGGAGGGGGACAGCCCTGCCACAAATCTTTCTTGCAGGAACTCCAGTACTTTGCCAACTTGACAGGTTACTGGGTTCACCTGCCTTTCACTACACCAAGAAGTGAAGAGCTTCCACTTCAGGGCGTAGAGTTTCCTCGTGGAGGGAGCTCTGGACTGAAGGATGGTCTCAACAACCTCGGCTGAGAGACCGGCCTCTATGAGCTGGGCTCCCTCAGGGGCCAGACCCACAGTTTCCCAGAACTCCCGGGAGCAGAGTGATGGGAGGAAAAAGCGTACAGGCGTAGCCTCGGCCACGCCTGTACCATAACAACCCGCCCCAGAGGCCCTGGATGTTTAAACGAAAGCCACAGAGGGCAGAGAAATCCTTACGGAGGCAAACAGGAGACCTGTGCCTGCCGTATCTGTCCCAAATCTGCTCCAAACAAGGGGACCAAGGGTTCCAGCCCTCGGGGAGAACCCCTGGTTTCCAGCCACCACTGCAGGGGTCTCGCACACAGTCGGCCCCATGGAATAATCGCTGGAGCCGCTGCATGGACCCTAACACCTCAGAGTGTCTCACGTGAGTGGCTGCCCCTCGATACTCTTGACGGCTGAACGAAGGCTTGAATGCGCTTGGGGAAGAGCCGAGCCAACATAGCCACTGAGTCCCAAAGACTCCCAAGAAAGTGGTTCTCTACGTGGGAGAAATAACACTCTTCTTGGTGTTCAGCGTAAGAGTGTCACTCGTCGCTTAACAGCTCAACGAACGGCCTGGATGCTCTCGGGGAGGAACCGAGCAGACATGGCCACTGAGTCCCAAATGACTCCCAAGAAAGTGGTTCTCTGAGTGGGAGAAAGTACACTCTTCTTGGTGTTCCGCCGTAAGCATCGACGAGAACCAGGAGTTCTTCCGCATGCTCAGGGTGCGTGGGCATCGCCCCGTGACCTTGATTGCGAAGCGGGTACCCCTCAGGGAGAACCCCCGGTCTACACGGAAGCACTGATACTGGTACGCCTTCCCCCCTGAAGGCGAACCACAGGAACTTCCTGTTGTGGAAGGATGGGAATGAGGGATTTATATGTCTCTGATGTCGATCGTGCCGGACCCGTTATAGGACCTAATCTGTACTACGATCCGCCTGAGCGTCGCATCTCTTCGCATCAATTTAAGAGACAAAAATCCAGAATGAGCCGCAACCTTCCATCCTCCCTTCGGAACTATGAAGTAACAGCTGAAAAGCCCAGACTTGCTGTTCACGAGGGGTCCATACCCGATGGCCCCTTTCGCCAGCAGAGTGTCTACTTCTTGTTCCATGACCAGAGCCTGCTGAGGGCCTACAGCAGACTGTAGGACCCCCGAGAACCGGGGTGGTGAGACCCCGAACTGAATGGTGTACCCTAAGGTGACCGTGCGCAGGACCCACTGAGAGATACCGGGTAGCCGTGACCACGCATCCCGGAACTCTACTAGGGGAACCAGCCTCCCGGGGCTGGCCTCTGGTGCTGATAGCATGTCCACCACTGGGCCGGGATTTCCGGATTCCCGGGTGGAGTGCTCTAGGACCCTCCTCGGAGGGGGTGGTTTTCCCATGGCGGGCTGACTGGTCAGCTGCTCCAGGGATACACCACCTTGTTGCGGCTTGGCGTCAGGGCCGCTTGCTCTTAGCCTTCTTAGCGCTCAGGACAACCCTCAGATCGCCCCTCTTGCCAGAGGCTTGAGCCTGTCGACCCGACCCCCCGGGATTAACCGGAGGAAGACGGGTGGCGACACTTCGTTTTTGAGCGGCCCTGTGTGAAGAGCTTTGAGACCTCCCTTGACTGGCGGTCTCACGTGGAGGGCGGCGGGGAATAACTTTACTGAACGACACCTGCTGTCGTGCAGCCTCCTGAAACTTGTCGACAACGCTTTTTACGGCGTCGCCGAGCAAGCCCGAAGGGGACAGAGGAGCGTCCAGCAAAACAAATTTGTCCTATCTTTCATAGCTGACAAATTGAGCCAAAAAGGTGTCTCTTCGTAGCCACCAGAGCTGCCATGGAGCGGCCGACAGAGTAGGCCATCTCCCTAGTGGCCCGAAGAGACAGATCCACGGTCCGGCGCAGCTCTGCCACTGCCTCCGGACCGATACCGCCGCCCTCGTTGAGGTCCCCAAGCAACTCCGCCTGATATGCCTGCAGCAGTGTCGTGCCGTGCAGACACGCTGTGGCATGACTCGATGCGGAGTATGCTTTCCCCACCAGCGCCAGAACTTTAATGGAGGACGCAGACTGAGGGACGAGGTAACTCGCCCTCATCCACTTTCTTCAACCCTCCATATCAATGATCTTGAGCCCCACTAGATTATTATACATCGTAACATTACGTGTATAAATTTTCTCGGAGGCTGGCCTTCACCAAGATCTAGATACCTCGGCATGTAAATCAAGTATGAAAGGCATTGCTCGGCGCGGGGAAATGACGCGAGTCAGAAGATAACGCTCGTCTAACATACTTAGGACGAGCGCTTCTGGTCTCTGCTGGCCAATCAAGCCCCAGACGAGAGACCGCTCGCGCCACAACCTCAACAAGCTCCTCAAACGCCGGCGAGGAGAGTGGCGAATCCTCCTCGACCGGGTCAACACTAGCTAAATCGATCTCACTCTCTGAACTTGATAGAGCTAGTGTTGGAGTCACAGCACGGGCATCTCACTCAGAGTGCTCGTGACTGGGACCCGCTTGATCTCGTGAAGGCTGAGGTAAGGACGGACCCACCCCAGCAGCCTCAGCGAGATCCATTTGTGATCCCCAGGACCGAGAGCGCCACAAAGCCTCGGCTACTGCAGGTCCCGAATCGCGGGGAACACTAGCCTAGGCGGCCTCGTTACAGACCGCCAGGCGGGAGCGGAGATCATGCAATGAAAAAGTTCATCCCACCGGGGCTCCGAACCCCGGTCTCCTGCATGATAGGCAAAAGCACTATCCACTGTACCACAGTGAGCATGCATATAGAACCTCTCGCAGTCCTTACAACCGGCACTCTCAAGTGCCGACCGTGCATGCTCCACTCCCAAACAGATTACACACATAACATGTGTATCCCTGCCCGTTATGAAACGTGGGCAAGGATAAACACACGGTGTGAACCTCTGTTCATTCGCCACATTTTCACACTCATTCTGATGATTTTTAGCTATCTCAACTCAAAATCACTCTCACACAGACACAGCACGCTGAAGGCATTCAGAGCTGACGCGCCCCGGTTTCAGACGCGCTTTATGCTCTTCCTCATGACGTCACCGGCTGCGGCCGGCAGTGACGCATTCACACGCGTTCGTTTCTCATTGGTTGCATAGATCTTCACGTGACTCACGCAAGGCTATTTCCCCTAGTGCTTCGACACAGCTCGAGTTCCCAGAAAGGGAACAAATTAATCCGTTCAAGATCCGTAACAATGGGGGGAAAAAAACATGTTTTTATTGGTTTAGGCACACACACAATTATAGTACATGTATACAGTATAAGGATTCGTGTGATATCAAATAAAAAGTGGTTTTAATTATACGTTTTTACACTCAGTAGTGGCAGGTGCGGAGGAGGGAGGAAGGGAGGGGTTGGTACGGAGACATTTCGTATCGTAACTTACAGGAACACTACATAACTTACGTAAACTTAAATTAACATAACTGAATAGAATAGTTGAATCGAATAGTTTCCGTACCTTTATTAACTTTTTTTCGCCTGACCACCCTTCTCTTTCACTTTCACTTGGCGCAGACCTGTTAACAAAATACCAATCGAGGGAGATTTTTTTGTACATCGTTGTTGTGTAAACATACCATATGTCAGCTAACAGATATTTAGCAACAGCGTTACTGTACATTGTCCTGTAGTTTAAGTTCAGCTCTCTGTATCTCTGTATGCCAGTTTATCTAGTTTTCTTGTTTTAACTGCTGAGATGCTCACCATAAAATTGTATATTTGAAAATATGAGATGCCTTAGCACAGAAATTACCATCATTCGATGCATAAGGCAGACAAAATTAGAAACATTTCAGAAGTTTATAATTCATCATCTGATTCGTTGAATTCGTCAAGATTTCCGGGAGACACGTGTTGCATTTGTTAACGGTCTGCTTGGAAACAGTCGCTTTGATTCCAAATATGGAAGAAGAAAGCTGTAGTGTTTACAACTGTGACAACGAGTGCTTATCTGGATCAACTAAAGCCGAATTTTCAAAAGTAGTTTGTTTTTGTATGGACATCAATGTCATCAATACATTTTTATGCCCATAAACATGGTTGACATTGGCTGCTTTACATTTCTGTCAGACGGACTCTTGGCTAATGTAAGCTGTGATGGAGTCCAGACCTTCTTCTGTCAGTCAGAAGGTTTGGCTACGTGAGACTATAGAGAGTTGCACAATTATATTATTCTGGTCGTATGGTGCACAGTTCAGCATTTCAAATGATTCTAAATAAATAAAATGTTTGTGTTTACTCTTTTTTTTTAATTAACTTTCATTTTGTATACAGAATTGATGTTCATGTTCTGGATGATCCTCATCCTCAGGTTGCCTCTCTGACCACATGCTATTAAAGAGATTTAGCTTTCCAAAACACCTGCTAGGAATGAGAAGACAAAACATGCTACTACCCAAATAACACACTTTGGGTGTTTCTCAACCCACCGCATTTGGATGTGTTCTGGAGTGAGGTTTTATAATATGAAGCAAGTCTCTCTTTGGTCTAAGTTTGCACAAATTATTGATTGCAAATCACATGATGTAGAACCCTATTATTCTTTTACCTGCTGCAGTTGAGCACTTTTGCTAGGACATAAAGAAAGGAATAAAACAGATGCCACTGACATTTTTTAAGCAGATTGTGAAAGTTTTGTTCTTTTCAATAGTTAGGTAATCACAAAAGCAGTGAAGCAGAGCTAGAAGACTTGGACTGTATAGAATGATGCTAATAATTTTTGTTTATACAGTATTTTAATGCTCCAAATGAATATTAATGTGAACAGAAATCCATTTAAAGCAAGCTGAATTCATTTTCAATAGTAGCTGAGAGTTGTTATGAACATTGTGATCAGTCCATCAATAATGGCTTGCTACTCTTGTTTGGATAGACATGCTTAAATAGCTTAGCTTAGCTTAGCATGAAAAGCAACTGTAGCCTAAGGGTACTATCCCTGCTAAAACCATTCTTAAACCAGTCTTAACAACTTTGTGGGTCTTAAGATGGTCAGGTTTGATGATTTGGAAAGCAGTTGGAAGAGCAGGGTTAGATGTTTAGTTATGCTGGAAGTTTAAACCAGGTGAGACCAGCAACGTACTTAGTAGAGTAGATTGTGCTTGGCTAAATACGCATTGCTGAAAAGGAGCATTAGAACTAATCTGCATAATTTGTAATATACCAAGTTTGCCAGGCTCATGTAAATAAATTAGTTTAGAATCAGTTTAGGCTGTTTAAAATGAAAAGAACACATTTTCTACAAATGACTAGCTTATACTAATGGATGCAAGTCCTCATTTAGGCTAGCTATAGTAGGCTTTACAAATCAAATGTGAAAGATGAAGATGGAATTGTTAGACTCTCTGTTCCATTCTATGAGTGCGTAAAACATGCACAGCAGCATTTTCCATCTGATAAATTGGCCTTTTTCTCAGATATGGCAGACAATTGAATGAAGGGGCTGGTTGTGTTGAGGCACATCTAATCTTCTTGCTATATGTGCTGCGTCTCCCTCAGGCCTTGTTGGCTGTTATTAAAATGTGCTTTTCCATCAAGACAGGACCCAAACGTACTTACAGTCTCAGTCGGTTCCAGTCTCACTGAAATAGCCCTTGCAAAGCATCAGACTATTTCCCCTCACTGCACATCGACAATCATCTTGTCTCCAAATGTGCATTTGAAGCCAAGATAGAAGGAAAGAAGTGGGAAGGAATATGCTAGATTTATTACTTTATTGTGACAGCATTATTGCCAATTGGCACTCACTGTGTTTACCTTATGTTATTGTTTTGCTGTGATAAAGTAGCTTTTTATTTTCCTGTGGTGCAGTGTTTCATGTAGTAAATGATGAGTACTGGGGGAGAAAGGCATACGAGTGGGAGGGTGTTTTGTTGAGTTATAGGCCTTGTATCTGGAGCCATTTTGTGTAGAGAAATTGATACATGATCTTGGGTGCCGAGTGTCCTGTATTTATAAAGAAAAACAGAAAAGAACTGCTACCAGTTAAAGCATTCTGCTCTCTTGATGTTTTTGTCAAGAGTTGTTTTTTTAAGCATCGGAATCAAATAGCATGCCCATGGATTTCTATGCGTATCTCTGTATAAAGAAGAAGCATTCTCCTAAATAGTAATATTCAAAAAAAAATTAAAGCATTCAAAATGTGTGTGTGTATATGTGTGTATGTACGTGTGTGTGTGTGTGTGTGTGTGTATATATAATATTATTATTTTTTTATTATCATTATATTATTCATTTTTTTAAATATATATATTTTTTAATCTGTTCACAAAGTGCCTTAGTGTCATGTTTACAAGGTACCAAATTGCTAAAATGATCAAACTATTCTGAAATATTCTGCAAGAAAATGCCAAACCATTTCATAAGTTCAATGTCAGTTTGCTAATCAAATTTAATCTAAACAGTTAAAAATAAATTTAAAAAGAGTTAAAATAACAGTCCTCACATTTAAGAGGAGACTTGTTATCTGTAGGAAGAACAGCAGGATTAGGTAGACTGAAAGAATGAGGTATAAGGGACGACGTCTTGTTGAATGACTGCTTCAATTGAAAGTGACAGCAGGGAGGGCGGTAAAGGGGATTTGGAGGGAACAGAAGAACAGGACATTGTGGGAGCACAAGGGTCATGACTGCCACAGGCAATACCTCAGGGTTGCCACAGTTATTGACAGATCACCTGTTACTTACGTGTCTTAGTCAACTCCATGAACAGACGTAGTGGAACACTTAGGCCTATGTGTGCCTTAATATGTGATTTATTTAGCATCAATGATAATTATACAAGAACACCTACTTTTCATGATCCAATCAATAGTTGAGGATAAAGTCACGTACCGCCCCATGTTTGTTTTGTTAAATATCCAGTTTCATAAGTACTGTATGTGACCTGTGATAAACTGTTAGCGAACATCTCAACACCACCCACGCTGTTGAGAGCAGCTAATGAAAATATTTCCTGTACACTTTCCTCTTAATAACAAAACAAACACACAGCAAAAATGACAGCGGTGAGAAAACAGCTTCTCAAAGGCAAGTTGATCTACTTTGGCTTACGATGCTATTGAGAAAAACAGCCCTGAACAGAAGAAATGAACTGGTTTCATCAAGATTTTGAACTAATTTCCATCAAAGAAGGCAGAACCACATCTGCCTATTATGTAATCGCCGCAGACAAATTACAGTTTGAAGGTGTTTTCCAGTCAGAGCAAACTTTTCCAAAAAGTGCACTTTGGCAAGCTATTTTGAACTCCAGAAGCAAGCTCCAAATGAACTTCATTTTAGCCTGATTTTGTTTGAAATGACATCATACAAGGTTGTTCTTCGATTTTGCTCGTGGTATAGCAGAACCATTATCAACCAGTCCAAACGCTGTCACTTTGTATGTGTGCTAGATTCCTTCTCAGCTCTCTCTCTCTCTCTCTCCCTCTGGCTGCTCAGATGAATTTTGCCTGAGATGGAGAAGCCATTTGATGAGGCATATGAACGTGAACTTGATTACAAACAGGGAAGTTACATTAAATACTCAGTGGGAATTTGCCTCCCCACCCTCTGCTGAACACTGAACTGTGAATGTGTATGAAGGATGGGGGCTTTGAAATAACGGATATAAAGCTTGGTTTCCAGCACAGCTTGCAAATTGTTGTTTAATGTCTTCAAGCTCACGGCAACATCTCATTCAAACTCTCCGCTTCAGGTTTACTGTGCTTTATTGGCATGACAAATGATTTGTATAATTCATATCGCTAAAACGTTTGCAGTTTAACTGCATGGAAGGAAAACTTATTCCCCTACTTAAGTCCCCCTGTTGTCAATAACTTTGTCCCTTAAAACTCACATTGGATCAATTTTCATATTTAAATGTTTTTTCCAGTGAAAAAAAATCTTCATGTCCTAAAATAGATTGAATGTAACTCAGCACCCTTGCTTCATTTTGTATATGCAAAACCATGAATATGCAAATTAGCTTCACCTCCACTTACACCAGCTCAGAGATCCACTCAGTCAACTTTACTGTAGTAAACGCTGCACAACAGTATCACTCTTTACAATGTCGATACATAACAGTAATCAATATGATTAGACTTTGGCTTGACCATGTTATCAAACTGCTGAACAAACCATGTTCCCGTTTGCCATCTAAGAGACACACGGCTGCCTTTTAACAATCAATATCCACAGAAACTCTTTGAACAACTCAGAACGTTTAGAGCACCCCCATAAAAAACTAAAACAAAACCAACACAAAATTAATAGGGACTAAAAAGATGAAATTACCAAATGACAGATCATTAAAACTGTAAAAGAAAGGAACAGTTTTTTCTTTCTCTTCCATCTGTATTGTACTTCATGTCTCTGGGTAGTGAACATATACTGGTATGTCTGTGCTGTTGATGTGTGTATTGAGTTAGCTCAGGTTGAGGCCAGATATCTGCTGTTAGTTGTCTGTTAGAGATGTACAATAAAAGCGGGTATCGTCCAGGACTGATGGTAGTTTTCAGTGGATGTGACCTGACAGTCTGGGGTTTATGGGACCTCTCCTGTCTGTTCTTCTGAATTGATTTGTGTGGATTCTCTCCACAGGGGTCAGGAACAATGCAGAGAAACTTATGACTGTATAAAATGATGAATGAATCATAGATCTGCCACATAATCACACACACATGCACACGCATACACTCTCACACAAACTTGCGTTGTGTTTTCATGCTTTATGGGGACTTTCATAGACATGATTTTTATACCCATAACGGAAAACGTTTTGCTTTTTGAAATTTTCAAAAAATATCATTCTGTGTGATATGAAAGAGACCAAAAAATATCCCCAAATGGAGAAGGATTTTGGATATTGCCATTTTTGTTAGACAGTTTTTTTTTTCTTCTTCTTTTCTTTTCGGTTTAATGATTATACCATGTTGTTGTTTTTAAGTACTTAAAAATAAATACCATGGCAAATGAATATGTAACCCTTTTGTACTAATTACATCATGGTACTCTTACAGTAACATTTTTGTACTGGCACGTTTTTTATTCAAACAATACATGCCGTTTTTTTACCTCTTAATTTAAACTTTAATATATGATCTGCTGACATTTTTAGAAATCAGGACCTCTCTTACTGTATGTAGTGCAAACAAGCACACACTGGCACATTTAACATCTAAAATAGGTCTGAAAACAGTACGCCCCGTGAAGAATTGGCCCATTTTGTCCATTCTACAGAAGGCTGATTAGATGCGTTCACATGCTCACTGATGGATATCTCACACACTTTGATCTTTTCTTACCCATCAATCTAATAAGATTAGCAGAGGCCTCTTTATGTCTGCCTTTCTTCTCACTCTTATGAAGAGAGCGAATGAACATAAGATCATTAGAAGAGATCGATAGGTGATTCTGCAGTCAGTTTTATGTGCAGGAAGTCAGGTCCATGGCATGTGTGTTGAGGGAACAGTACATGAGCCCTGCTTTACTTAAAGTGTCTGCTTTAGTGCTTTTGTCAGCACTGACCTACATCAACAAAATTTCCAGGCGCGTGTACATGCACGTGTGTCTATTTGCGCACACGGCTTCTTGTGTTGTCTCTCGACTGCATCTCACTTGAGGGGATTTAAGATCTATCAGATTTAAATTCGACCGAGGCTTGAAACTCTGCGATTCTTTGAAGTCTAACGAACTCAACATTTTAAGCAACTTCAAACGACAACACGACTATCGCTTCTGGTCTCAGAAGGAACATTAATTAATTTCCATTTTCATCTTGAAGGATATCTAAATAAATCACACAAAAGTGGTTTACAACACCAAACAGATTGAATCCTCTTAGTGCCATAGAATTTACTCCTATATGAGTTAAAAACATTATTTAGAATAAATACAAATAAAAACAGTAAAATGTAACCTTCAGGTAATTCTCAATTAAATTATTGTTTTAGATTTCAAGATATAGGATGTAATTAATCAAACAGTTCTGCACATTATTTATTTATTTGTGTTGCCCCTCTCTTTATCTGTTGCCATTGGTCAGCACTTGTTGAATGCTGAATTGACACTTGTTGGGTTGTGGAACGTCTGAGAAGTGATGTACTGTAATCTGGTGATTGTTCGCGTCGGTCGCTGAACTGGTTGTTGCAGTGTGAATTTGGCCTTAAAGCTATTGAATTTCAAATCAAAAGCATTTGGACTTTTTCGTATAAATATTGTTTTTCTGTTTTAATTTTTTTAAAAGATGAACCTGAAAGGCGGCGACCTGTTAGGACCTGTTTACATTATAAGGGGTGATAATCTGACATTTTTACAAGCATCATATTTTGTGTGTGTGTGTGTTTGTTTTTGCATTCTCTTTAGATTTAACTGACCATCTTTACTCAGTACTAATGCTACCGTGGAAAGATCTTTAAATGTTTTATTCGATTTTATTAATGTCTTGGTACTGTAGAACCAGTTCTATATGTATAGTTTCAAACTGATGTTCATACAGAGGAAAATAAATAGTAAAGAAAATAGAAAGATAAAAGATAAAATTCTTGGATAAAATTAAAGGTAGAAAGATAGAGACAGAGAGAGAGGGGGAGGGAGTCGACAGCAGAAGCCTTAATTCAATAAAGACGGGAGCTGTGTTGTAAGAAAATGAAAAGTCTTGTAGGGAGTCATTAGACGATGTGTGGTTGCTGGCATTGACATAATGCCACTGGGAGATGCCAGCCCAGTAGTAATAAAATTAGTGTGTGAGTGTGTGTGTGTGTGTGTGTGTGTGTGTGTGTGTGTGTGTGTGTGTGTGTGTGTGTGTGTGTGTGTGTGTGCGCAAGAAAAAGTGCTATAAGTGGGCATGGTAAGCAGCCCTTGTGTTCTTTAAATCGTTGTGTAATTTCAGATTTGTTTTAGAGTGCATTAGTTCAAGGTTATAGAAAATATAATATAGTCACTTTTTATCCTTTATTAGCTTATTTATCATATCAGATCAAATTTATCAGATCATATCAGTCCTTAAATGGGACCCATTATGCAAAATTCCCTTTTACATGGTGTTTAAACATAAATGTGTCGGTAGTGTGTGTAACCAACCACCCTATAATGGTAAAAATCCATGAGCAATGTCTCAGAACAAGCCATTGCAGATTGTACCTTTTGTGACGTCACACAATGCTTAGGCTTTGCCTACGACCACTGATGGACTCCATGCTCCGCCATGCTTATATACCTGCTAGAGCAGCTAGTGATAAAAATGTATCTGCTATGTAAACGTTATAACTATTC
Organism: Rhodeus uyekii; assembly: GCA_037043235.1. Taxonomy (NCBI): domain Eukaryota; kingdom Metazoa; phylum Chordata; class Actinopteri; order Cypriniformes; family Acheilognathidae; genus Rhodeus; species Rhodeus uyekii. The sequence continues at coordinate 730,648 of JAWRVZ010000025.1, read as the reverse complement.
TTTATTTTGGCAGTCTACATCAACTCCCAGCATCTGAGCCATTGGGGATGTCGTGGATTCATTTCATTTACAAAGGGAATGTGTCCAAGAAAACAGCTAAATTTGTATATGTTTGTGTGAATAATTTCCCACTGGAGTGCTTTGCAAACAAGGGCAGTAAAATGCATTATTTGCAACAAAAAAAAAGTTTATTCTCAAAGATGGATCAGTACCAACTGTCATATCGAGAGCACAAAAGAATTGCACTTTGTTTTGTGAATGTTTGCAAATCCCCTTTCTGAATGTGCTTGTTAGCACATTGTCTCTACTGTATTCGCAGAGTCTAGAGCTCTGTGTTTTTTATAATTCATAAAAGTACATTTTTACTTCTTAAAAATAAAATGAATGACATACATCTGGTTTCTGTGAATACAGTCCGAGACAATGCTAACTTTAGCCACATTAGCTGTATAGCATGCTAATAAGCACATTCAGAAAGCCGATTTTCAGACATTCACAAAACGAGACTTGCGATACTTAAATGTTCTGGGTAAATTTAATCATGAACAGTTACTATTGATCAATCTGAATTTGATTCGCTGTGTGAGGTTATCCAGTTCTGTTGTTATTGTACTCACTGCAGAGTCAAATGACATCCAGCTCCTTCTTTCTGGGTGTGAAATGGGATAGCTATAGTCCAGTTCCACCTGTCTGGACATCTAATGGGGTGGAGGGATAGCGTTGTGGGTAGGGTTAGGGTGTGGTTGGATATTCTTGTTCAACCCATTAGGCCCAAATTACATTCACTCCTGCTCGCTGGATGTCTAGCATGGAGGAGTTGGACGTAAGTGCCAACCATTCGCTCTGCAGTGAGCAGCTTCTCATAGTATTGTACAGGCTCTGCCCTCTTCTGGAAAGGGGATGGGGAGCAGCAGCTCATTCGGATTTAAAGACACACACAAAAATAGTGTGTTTTTGCTCTTACCCAAATAGGGGGTTTTAAAAACATCCTGTAATAATTGATCTGTGGGGTATTTTGAACAAACTTCACAGACATATTCTGGGGAGACTTAGGGGACACTGAAGATTGAGCTTTCCTGTAGCTCAATCAGTAGAGCACTGGTGCTAACAATGCCAAGGTTGTGGGTTCGATTCCCAGGGAAAAGCAAGAACTTATTAGAATACCAATGTATATCTTGAATGCAATGTGAGTCATTTGGATAAAAGCGCCTGCCAAATGTGTAAATGTACTTACATCTTGTAAAAAGGGGCATAATAGGTCCCTTTTAAAGTTTTTCAAATTATTCTCATAGAACATCTCTCATAAATTAGTAGGTTCTATAAATATACAATATTGATTTTGATTCCAAGGTGCCTTCAATAAAGTTTGCTTCTTTTTTTGTCTACATTATAGTGTATATCGTCTTTCTGATTGTTATTGAGCCGTTTATTGCCCAGTTTTTGATTTGCTAGTTTATTTCCTATGGATCATTAATTCATATTAATTGTTTACTGTTAAGTGCTGGGAAAATGGTGACTCCTTTTAATTAGTGTTTAGCTAGTATATAGTATATGAGTTTAGATTTGAATTAGATAATTTCTTAATATTTATAAAAACAGTATATGGTATTTCTTTTTTTTTATTTTATATAAAAACACCAAATAAACAAACATACCAATAATCATTATACATTATACATTATACATACATATATATATATATATATATATATATATATATATATATATATATATATATATTTTTTTTTTTTAATTAATAATATGTCTTCTATTATTAATATATTTTTAATAATTATAATTATTATTAATAATTATATATTTTTAAATCTATAATATACAATTTTATATTATAATTTAGCAGTTATAGCAGTTTCCAGAATTGTTTTTCTCAATCTTTGAATTTGTGGGAGCTCTGGTTTTGGGGATTATACAGTTGCAACTGCATATAGCAGTTCAGGTTCCTGTCCCCTCCTTCAAATTAGACCTAATGTCAACAGCTCACTGTAGCTTGCTGCCAGAGTTCCCTCAATTTGAAGAGCCATGAGAGTGGGTGAGATCCAGACTTCTCTCCAAGAAACAACGAGCTGTCCTTAGCCTGAATGAGGGATTTGGAGCCCTGCAGGATAGAGAGCTGGAGCTCATTTCAAGACATCTCTACTTGGACATTATAGTTGGCATCCTTCTGAAACAGATACATCCACCCACACACTCATGTGGTCAGTTCTTTACTGCCAAAGTTCAGTCCCTGAGGTTGGCAGTAATAATAAGCGGCATTGCAGGTGCAGCGGTCTGAACTGGGGGGAAATAAATGAGTGTTTATCCTTCCCATCCTTGCCGTTGAGGGACAGCTGAAAGTTATCAGCCTTCCCGAGCTCCCCGCAAACTGTCAGAGTTAGAATCAGAGCATGTGTTAGCTAAAGCTCTAGTTCAACTAAAAATGAAAAATTCAGTCTTCATTTATTTCCCCTCATGTCGTTCCAATCCCATATGACATTGTTTATTTTGTGGAACACAAGATTGTTTCAACTGTTTTTGTCCATATAATTAAAGTCAGTGGAGTCCGAAACAACTTTCATTGAACAACAAATGGATGAGAATATTCTTTCCATCATGTGTGTATTGACCTTCCCAGAGTTATTAATTTATTAGCTGTCATGAATCACTTGCTCCTCTTCATCAGCTGCCTAATGTATGTTTCATGCATGTGAAGGACGTAGACTACTATTCATTATGGCTCATCTCTTACTGTAGTATAATGGCACATTGTGTCAGTGTTATTAATATATGTTGCAGTAGAAGCCCAGAGTAATTTTCCTCAGCACTCCCATAGATTAATGATTGTGCAGTTGCTTGGTGACTAGCAGGACAGCCCGTAATACACCACAGATTGGCAGTGAATTCCACCGGAGGAGTGCGGAGCATCTCATACATATTTGGTACTCTATACACACAGTTTAGTAGCCAAAGACATGGGAAAACATATTTGAAGCACCATTTAGGCTTGAACGTCAGTGCTCAAACCTTTCCTTATGATGAGGAATGCTCTCATTGACAGCATTTAAAGTTCTACACATGGGGTTCTCTAAAGCTTTTTAAATTTCTCAGAGATTTTGTTTTGCAATTGCTAAAAGTTTCTGCAGAGGTTTCCACCGGTGTTCTGAGAGTGATGTTTAGCTGCACAGGTCTTATTAGGTGGCCACCATTACATATTCTCTTGCAACACAAGAGCTTAGAGATACAGAGGAACAGATTGAGTGTAAAATGTCAAGTTGGTAAAGGGAGACAGACATACAAAAAGGGTATGGGGTCAGTGGGGTTGAACGATGGTGTTGCTGTTAGGAAGGTCTTCCAGTCCTTCCTGATCTATTATTATTATTATTATTATTATTAGTAGTGGTGGTGGTGGTGTTAAACATGTTTCCATTTCACCCTTCCTCCTATAAATGCTATCAATTCAGCTTAAGTAAGTTTATGTTTGTCCTGGTAAGCATCTCTTTGCTTTTGCCTTCAAGATCAAACTGCAGACTGAGACCAAATTGGGTCTGTTTGTCTTTGCTTCACTGAGCATGAGCCAGTTAATTGGGCTACATCCTTGGAGGCTCATCGATTGGCTAGTCCATGTTATCCAGTTATACATTTACATTTATGTTTTTTTTTTTTTTTTATCTAAAGCAACTTACATTGCATTCAAAGAACAAATTGTATCAGTTCTTGCTTTCCCTGGCATTGAACCCATGATTGATGATTGAGCTGCAGTTATAGGCATTGTGATGAAGGTGTGGGAGGAGCCACTTGATCTTTCTGAGGTGTGATTGGCCGATAGACATCAACTTTGATGTGAGAGCTCAAAAAGAAAATCAGCTTTCATCCCTCCTATCGCCTCACACCAGACCTGGACACAGAGCTTTTGCTCAGAAACCAACCTTTCCCCCTCATGCCTCAGGCCTGAAATACCTGCAATTACAGCCACACACATGCAGCAGTCTTGACCTTCATTCTGAGCTGCAAATATGGTGGCAAATGCAGGGCATTTGGGGGTTTGGGAGGGTTTCAGGGATCTAGGTTGATTTTAAACCTCCTGGCTTTGAACAACCCTCCAGGCTCATGCAGACAAGCTGGAACTCAACAACTAGACTGAGATTAAAGATCTAACTGCTCAAACAGAACACAATATTAGAATTATGAGGACGTGGGCTGGGTTAAATACAGGTTATTAGAGTATCGCTTGGTATTTTTGTCAGCTGCAAGGTTTAGATTGTGCTGATCTTTGGAAAAGTAATGGCATTTTGAAATGATAGTGGATGGAGGGAGGAGGAGATGTGCTGCAGATATGCAAAATTCATCAAATGACTGTATGCTTCATCTATCCCGCTCTCTTTTTTCTTTCTCCAGGGCAGGACCGCAGTGAAGCAGCTCTGATAAAGCGTTTTAAGGGGGATGGTGTTCGCTACAAGGCCAAACTCATCGGGATAGATGAGGTCACTGCCGCAAGAGGAGACAAACTCTGTCAAGACTCAATGATGAAACTCAAGGTGTGGCTGGTTTATTTTATATATTTATTTTCACAATCGGTGTCTCTGTATATTGGTCAATAACATATAAAAATATAAATAAAAAATTAAATATTGTAAAATACAAAAAAATCTAATTCAAACATACAAGGACTTTCTTTACTGTTATTATCTATTTTAAGTATAATATTTTTTGTGTGTTTTCACTGTTATATGTTAGGGTGTGCATTGAGATCTGAAAGAGTACAGAATTTCCAGAACAAGAAGCAGAAATAAGCGATAGCATATGTAAGCAGATACATATGTAAAATAACACTTTGATTTGGCAGACAAAAATACTAACAAGTTTTCAAGCAATTTTGATTATTTTTACAAAAATGTCATGGTCCAAGAATATTTTGTTTTATGAATATCTGAACTGGTTTATTGTAGCTTCATGCATACTTTTTCTATCAACACTTGTTGTGGGCAAGTTTCATTAAAAAAAGCAACATTTTGAGCAAGAAGCTGAGAAAACTTTTTATGATAAGATATGGTAAGCTCAGTTTATAAAGTTATTAAAACCTTAATATTTTGAAATACTGTAATTCTGTGTATATGGAGATAGAGATGCGCTTTCTAAGGCGTCTTTGTGTGGACGCTTCATGTGTCAGTCAGCATGAGTAGGATCATTTTATTTGTATCAGCACGAGTTTGAAAATCACATTTCATTGGTTCAGACTCATGCCATTGAGAATTCGCTATGAATATTCACAAAGTTGGAATGATGCACTTTACAATGATACCAAACTGGTGCTGAGGGGAAACGGCAGTCGAGAAGCGAGCAGAGAAAATCAGCACTTTTTTAAAGACAAAAGAAAGGTACTCCTCTTAGAAAACATACAAATGAAGATCCTATTTTACCATTTAGAACATTGGGGTCGCAAGACGAGGGCTTATTGAACTCATTTTTTTGAAAACCTCCAAATCTACCATTCACTTGGCCAGCACAGGGTCACATATGATAAAATTCCTCTGGCAATCTTTATTCTAGCTACATGACAAAGGTGTAGCTTCAGTAATATAACATCTATCCGTTTGGTTAATAAGCCGTGTGAACAGCAGAGGTCACACTACTGTGTGAAAATGGGTTGCTCTGTTTGTGTATGGACGTACACTCTCTGGAAATCCATGTACTTTTATTCCGCATAAATCGCTCCCTTTTCACCAGTGTTTAGATTGGTTTCTTAGTGTGTTTGAGAGAGAGGGTAATTTTGCCATCTGATTTGCATGTTGGTCTGATTGGAATGTCCAGACTGTTATTGATCAGAGCTGTTTACCTCTCACTCATCCAGACACATAATCTATACTCATATTCCCACAGTCCGCCACTCCTTAGCAAACAAATGAGTCCCATGGTGTCATTTTAATCTCTTATTCCCCTCTCCTACTCTTTATGTCTCTCTGTTCATCATGCTGCTGATAAGAAGAGTTTCGACAACAGTTTGGCTTGAGTAATTTCATATAATCCCCATCCTCCCTTGATAATCCACCCACACTATAAAAACTTTCTTAACATCACATCAACCATCTGTCCAGCTTTTCCTACAGATGATGCTCTGGTTTTCCCTTGGACTACAAAAAGACCTTTTACATTTCACGTCTGCATCTCTTCTCTCCAGCAGCACTTATATGCACACACTCCCACACACTCCACTTCTGAGTTTGAAATGTCAGAGCTTGTGCTCTTTTCACCATGATCTCCCAGCTACTGGCATTAGAATGGCTCATTCATCTTCCCGCCAGCACATATGGATAGGCATAATGGTTTGCAAAGATACATCGTATGACTGACGGATTCTGCTCCCTGCACACTTGGAAGGAAAATCAAGAAACGGGCTCATCTGATTGGCAAGGACGCATTACAGTCCTGGAAGACTCGAGGGCTCCAGCTGCTTGGAGGAACACATACACCCACCCCAAACACTCACCTTGGAATGGATTGAACTTATGACGCAAGCTAGATTTTTAAAAGACATTTTTGGCTTAGGCTTACTTTATATTTTGCACATTTGACTTTAAAACTTGCTTATAAAATCTATTTAAATGATGTGCAAAAAAATTAAAATTGATCTAGATATCACATCTTATCACAGTGACTGATTCTGACAAAGTGACCATCTGGGGTGGCACTTTTCTTAGATTCTCTATCACTCTTTTGCATCAATTTTACAGAAGGGAATCTTTCCATTCCTTCTACCCCTCTTGTTGAACATTAATTATATCCAGTGTGAACTATGTGTGAGTGAACAGTACAGATTAATCATGTCAGTTATTTACAATTAAAATTCATTGTTATGTGGTTTATTGATAAAGTGCAAAATAATTCAAACATGAGGTAAAGGGACAGTTCTGTAATCATTTACTCACCCTCATGTTGCTCCAAACCAAATTGACTGTTTAATCTTCAAAACTCAAATTAAGATATTTAATAGAAATCTGAGAGGTTTCTGTCCCTTCTGTAAAAGTTAAGGTAGCTTAAACTTAGAAAGTCCAAAAAGGTCATAAATACATTGTTAAATAAATCCATATTGTAACACACAAGGGTGTGCCTACTGCAAAAACAAACCCAGCAACACCCTTACTCTGAATTAGTGATGGCCGTCTGACACCGATGCTCCGACACAAGCTTCGAACTCGAAGCAGGATTTTTTATGAACTACTGCTTCGGAGCTTGCTTTGGTGCGGAAAAACACACGTGACCGATGACGTCTGAAGCAGCAACTGCTTCGGTTCTCTGAGTGAATCACGTGACTGGTTCAGACCATTCGATACTGCTTCGCATCGCGAGAGGTTTTGTGACGCGAGACTTTGCTGCACGCACGCTTCAGCAGGTTTTTTGGCGCGTAATATGACTATATAGTAGTGGCATAGCCACGGGTGGGCCTGGGCCCCCTCATTTACATGTCCGGCCCCTTCAGATTTTCAATTGTTTAAAATTGCGACTGTGAAAACGAAAGTGAAAGCACATATCGTTCGCCGCACAAGACGATCGCAACGCACCGGCAAAGTCAAGAATGGCGCACCACCCCACAATCAGTCGTGGCTGAGAGGTTAAGGCGATGGACTAGAAATCCATTGAGAATTCCCCGCGCAGGTTCGAAACCTATCTACTACATTACTGCCTCTCCCCTGTCAACAATCGCGCGCAGTTTGGCCCCTTTGTTATAAGCTGGGCACCCTAAAAAAAAAAAATTCTGCCTTACGCCCCTGCTATATGCCCAAAATGATGCACAAGATGTGGATTTATTGTAGTAGGAGCTTGCATTGGTGTTATCACTGCATTTGTTTGATCATCAGCATGATGGTGAGCTACTCAACGTTAAAATAGCATTATAGTGATGTATGTAATAATTAGTTTATTTACGTCACACAAACCCTAGTTACACTCATACTGACATTATTTTGCTATCTACAATTTCGCCACTAGATGTCACTGAAACGAAGCTTTGAATGAATGAACCCATTTTCAAAACAGTTGATGAAGTGGTCCAATACTGGTTCATTGCTTCATTTGGACATCACTACTCTGAATGTTGGCGCAAAAATTAAGTGAATGGATACTGTAATCCAAAATGTAGTGTTTATTCCAAGTGTCAAAAAAAACAAATAAATAAACCAAATGAAATCCACAATGCAAAAAGGGATATGCAAACAAAACACTTGGCTATGCCAATAAATTGACCCAAACAACTACATTAACTTTACCTCTCCCTCCTTTACAGCTCTGAGAGGCCATCTTAAAAAGGCCACGCCCCTCCCCCTTGAACTAAACCATTTAGAAAAAAGGTAACAGAGAGATTCAAGGAAAACATTCACACGGTAACCCATAAGTACATTACTATAATAATAATAATAAAAAAACACCTTAACAAATTAAACAAAACAAAAACAAACTGTAATATTTGTTAACATTTAACAGTTTAAATAAGAATTAAACAGATCATCAAGAAGATCCCCCTCATGAGAACAATGAACCATGCCTTCTATTGGCGGGAATGAAACCTTCAAAATGGTGGCATTTACTATGACCAGGTTTATAAGTACCTAAATTTGTGCAAAATCAATAATATGTGATATTATAATGTGAAGTGCATGCATGTTCAAAGTCCAATGCCGGTAAGAGTCTCTTCCAAAAACAAGTATAGTCACAGCCTCATTGTGACATATAAATCAAGCAGTTAAATCCAAACTTCTGAAGAGATTTAATAGCTTTATATAATGAACTGGTATTTATATGATGCACTTGCTTTATATGATGAAATTTAGGATTTTATTCACATGCAAACATCAGCATAGAATGCATTACATATGGCATACAAACATACTAGAACAAACCTCATTGGTTCTCGCACGGCATGTATGCACATTTAAGCTTCTGTGTTTACCATATTTTATTAAGAAAAGCGAGAACTTTTTTTTGTCTTTTGTTGTTTGATTAACGTTATTATAAAGACAAAAGCATTATGAGGCTGCTGTAATTTTAAGAGCTGTGCAGATCCACTGTTACACATGCTTGTTACTTGTGTGTTACCTGTGCGACATTTACTGTGGACGGCAAAGTAAGCATTTCCTTGTACAGGGAAACATGCTTTCTGTCTGTACACATGACAATAAACACTTTGAAATCTTGAAATCTTTATCTTTGTCAATTGTTTATGTTCACGTAATAGGATATTTTGACATATTTTTGAGTGTACAGTAATACCTCGGTTTACGAGCTCGCTCTTGGAACTAATTAAACTCGCAAACCGAGGTATTACTGTATTTGTACTTTCAAGTATAAAAAGATGCAGAAGAGAACTAATTTCAGTACAGATCTAAGTATGAGAGGTGGCTTTCTGTGCACATGTTTCGGATGTGTGTGCAGCACATAAAACAGCACAAGAGTCTTCTTGATAAGTCTTATTGACAAGAATCCAAATTTTGATTTGGGTATACGAACAGGTATACGATTCCTGAGCTTAAGTATCAGATTCAAGAAGTGAAATGCATTTTTTGATTTACAACCCTTGGCTCCTGGTAGTCAGAGGCCCCGGGCACTGGCACAAACTATGTTCATCCTAGCTGATGTCCATCCACCAATCATCAAAAGAAGCAGTGAAGAAGAAGAAAAAAGACTTAAAAAGCTGATCTCCACAGACCTCTACAGGCTTTTAAGGGTTAACTGTAAAAGTGGACAGTCAGTGTTTCAGTCTGTGGCTGATAACTAATTCAATATCCTTAAATCCTAGGTTTCTCTCTACTCTTTCTCGTTATTTCTTTCATAAACAAATAAGCTTTATTTACGCTGTCAAACCATTCAGATTTGTTCCACTAATGTTTCGCTTTTTTTTTAAATTATTATTCAGTTTGAGCCCGTTTTTGCCTGTATATGATAACTGGTCACACTCATATCTCATTCTCTTCTTAGATAATTTTTTTTTTGCTGGCATGTGAGAAATACTGAAACACAAGATATTAATGGAATTAGATCATTTTAACAAGTTCCTTGCATGTGCATGTAGAACGACATAGTTCATTAATCTACAGTTAAAACGTAGTGTTGATCAATTATTTGTGTAAACCACTGGGCAGTGCTTAGTAAATTTGTTTATTTGCTGGTATCGCAGGCCAGTTTCATCCATGGTTCGACTTGGTAATACAGTCCTATTCTCTCTTCATACCAATAATGCAGTTCATCTTGCTTTTTTATTGCTCTTTGTTCTCAAATAAATTGTTTAGTAAGGATCCATTACCATAAGCAATGTTTTCAAATGTGGATTGTTCATTTTTTGGTTTTATGGTTTGATGGCTAGTTTTGAATGACCGTCAGTACAGAAAGATGCTTTTTGTCTGCGTAATGGTGTAGTTAAGGCATCCACCAGTAGGGGCTAAAAACCCAGATGTCTTCAACCACTCCAAACCATAACATATCAGAACCTCCAAGCCAGAAATGGTTGAAAACTGGAGAAAATGAATCAATTTCTTTACATAACAGCTAATGATCCCCAAGGATTGCAGCAAGTAGCGAAAGCTGCCGTTCTCTGCTCTGTTTCTGTTTTATCTTCATTTCGTCTTTTCTCATGCTTCTGTTTTCATCTTCTTGTCTTCAGGGAATCGCAGCCTCTGCACGGTCTAAAGGAGAACACAAACAGAAAGTTTTTCTCACTGTGTCCTTTGGAGGGATCAAGATCTTCGATGAGAAGTCGGGGGTGAGTCGGGGGGGCAGTGGGAATTGTGTCCTGTCACTATACGTGATCCTTTGAAGCAAGTGTTTGAGCCACAAATACAAATCCTCAGATGCCTAACCTGGTTTCTGTGTTTCATCTACAAAAATGACATTTTGTATTTTTCATCACTTTTGAGATGTGTGGTAGCTAATATCTTGTTGACAGTTGTTTTCTTTTCCTCTTATCAATGTATTGACGAATGACAGGAAAGTTTTATACAGTGGTCTAGTTGGCATCAGTAAAACCACTGTAAAATGGAAGAGCTAATTAAGATGAACCAGATTTCCGATTCATAGACAAATGATTCTTCAAAAATGTTCCACCAAAACTCTTGAATTAGCTTGCAACTTAGCAAATTGAATCCGAATAAAGGCACGTTCACACCAAGAACGATGACAATAAAGTAATAAACTATATTAGCATTCATAATGGATGACAATATTTTGTTTATTCCTTATCTCATCTGGATTCTAACTGGATGTCAATGTTTTTTATTAAAATTCTGAAAGTGATTCCAATGATCGTTCTTCTGTGTCATTATCATTATAACTGTTGTATCGACTTTTTCATAGTAGAATGATTATTCAATTTTTGTTTATAATTATAGTTATTAGGATTGATGTGAACAACCCTTAATTCAGTGAATCAATTAGTTACTGAGTTCATAACTGACTTACTAAAGCGTGAACCATTTCTTGGTAACATCTCATTTGGAATGAACTGTATCTCAAACTATTGATATTTTAAGCGTGAGAGGTAAATCTGCTTACTGACTTATGCAGTAAATTGCAATAAATTGTATTCTGGAGAAAAAAAAAGATTGTTGTTTAGTTTGAGAGGTACAACTACGAAGTTGAATCAACTTTTGCTGATTGCAAAAATACAGTTGGGGTTACTGGTATGACAGCATTAATCTAAAATACTATAATTGATACCACAATAAACCAGTGTAGAAAAATGTCTTTGAAATAATTGCTCTGCAGCATGTGTCTGTAACCAGCTAAAATGTGTACAGTCCTTAATTTCTGTTTGCACAAAAGTAATATGCACAAAAGTGTTTTGCTCGTGAACATCTAGTTTATAGTCTAGTCCTCATGGCTCTTCAAAAGGCCCTCATTTTCTAGGCCTCAAAAGTTCGGGTCGATGGAAAAAAATGGTTTCTGTGTGCAAATGTACGGTTGCTCTAAGCAGACTTGAGTCTGCTCAACGTCGGGCGGGGGGGTTGAGGCGATCCTTTGGGAGAGGTAAGCCTGTGTTAATGATGCGTTTTAAAGAGAGGAGCACTCTCCGGGGAAATCAGAGAAGCCTAATTGAACAGACTTCTTAGAATAGAACGACCGTAGCTTTACAAGACTCATCTGCAGGGCCCTACTCCATCTTGATGGAGAGTAAATGGTAATAACAGCCAGTGAATCATACCTGAGCTAGTTATAAACGGAGGGAATAATGCGTGTTTATGAAGTATAAGACCAGATCACGTATACCTAAGTGCTGTTCTGCAGAAAGAGAGTTTTAAAAAGGAGTTCACTTTGAGACTGTTATTGATTTGAGTCTTTCTTTTTTGTTGTGAAGTGCCATTAAGCACTTTTGATTTGAAAGCAGTTTGGACATTAGAAGTTTGGACAAAAGCATGAAGCAAATCCCAAAGTGTTTTTCTCATTGGCTTCTGTTTAGTTAGTGGAACATCTGTTAAATCAGTGTATTTTCCATCTAATTTTTCATTTCCATTTTCCATCTTTTTTTCCATCTAAGTAAATTAGAAGTATAAGGTGTGGATTCAGATGAGTTTAAAGCCTAAAAAAAGTTGTTTTATTCTACAAAAACTGGGTTGCCCCTTCATGTGGGCCACCGTTTTGAGATCACATGACCAGCTGTGGCTTTTCAATTTAGTTAGTACTTCCGGAATTTGTAATAATTTTGCTAGAAACATTGATTTATTCTACAGAAGACAGATGGCACATCATTAAAACGTCTCAGGTTACATATGTAACCATAGTTCCCTGAAGAGGTAACGAGATGCTGAGTTGAAACGCTAGTGGGAATGCCTTGGCATATAGTCTCAAGAAGCACTGTGAAATCGATTGAATGATTGTGTGAATGACCGTCGCAGGTCGATGATGTCATGAACCAGGATCATAAAAAGGCAATGGAAACCAGAAGTGGCAGCTTAAAGAGTGTCTGAAGCAAGCCCAGAGAAGCAAGGGGCTGAGGTAAAAGACACAGCGTCTCATTCCCTCTTCAGGAAACTATGGTTACATATGTAACCTGAGACATTCCCTTTCAAGGGAATGCACTGCGTCAAAAAAAGGAGGAACGATGTACTACACCTCAGAGACGAAGGCTGCAGGTGTGTCACAGCTCACTACGAGAGCACCCTCATCCCCAGAGCAGAGTTAAGGTCAAGCTGGTAAAACCTCTGAGATGTGTGCAGGGAGGACCAGCTTGCCACATCACAAACATTACCAAGGAAGACCTCTACAAGAAGAACCTTAGAAACAGCAATGGTCCTAGTGGGGTGGGCACGGACAACCATAGGGGAAGGCTGTCCGGCCGACTCATAAGCCAGAGAAAGAGCCTTGAATATCCATCTGCTCATGGTGGGTTTGGATGCCTGGGATGGAGTGCCAGTTTTTGTCATCCCGGGCTACAGAAAAAGATTGTAGATCTATCTCCCTCTTCAGCGAGGTAATGGCTGGCAGAAAGAGGGTTATTAGAGAGAGAGGCTTGATGGGAACCTCCTTGATAGGTATAAAGGGAGCCTGGGACAAGCCTTGGAGGACCAGGGACAGGTCCCAGGTAGGAACCTTGGTCTGTACTGCAGGCCTGAGCCTTAGAATGCAACATGTGACTAGGGGGCCCCTGCCAATAGACACCTTGTACGTGCTAAGCGGCTATGGTAGCCACATAAACCTTCAAGGTGGATGGGGATAGTGGGGCTGGATGAGTAAGGGAAAACTATAGAGTACTTTGGGTTGTCAAAGGACGCAAACGGGTCTAATTGTGCTCAGCCGAATCCCAAATAAGCTCCACCATTCCCCAGGCCTCGGCCCCTGTCTCGACAGGATGTCTGCTCCAACATTCTGTGTCCCAGGGAAGTAAACTGCGGAGAGAGAGTAGTCTCTCTTGGGACCAGAGGAGGGTCTGTCGTGCCAGTTTGTATAGTGGTCGCAAGCGTAGACCCCTCTGATGGTTTACATCCTTCTTGGGAACGAAGGTGAAGTAACGGCTGTAGAAGCCAGACTCTCTGTGAGTCCTAGAGGGGTACATATTCTATGGCCCTTTTCCTCACCATAGTATCTACTTCAGGTCCCTGGTCTTTTTAAACTAGCTAGGGAGATATATACACCCGCACTCACACAGATCACCAGCATCACACAACACAACTGACACAGAGCTTTGCTGAAGATCTTTGCTCTATTATGATCCTGGTTTCAGTACAAAGTTCAAAATCACTATAGAATTATATCAAAAAGGTGCACTTTCCACTAAAAAATTACACCTAAAGAAATTAGAAGTACTTTTAACAATTCACATGACCTAGACATAATGTAGATGTGATAAAAGCCAAGAACAAAATAAGTTGTTCTATTATATAAGGTGGGCTTTCCTGCAGCCACCATGTTTTGATCACATGTCTTTGGAATTCAATCAAGTAGTACACAAACTGCAGATGAATTTGTCTCAAACTCTGAGGTTGTTTTGCTGCACACCACACCACGATATTATCGCATGATCTGGTGAGGGACCAATATTGCCATATTATTTTAAAACATGAATAAGAGCCTGCAAACTATCTTAGAGTCGTAACCTCTTTTTCAGAGCTATTGTGTCAGCTGAAAAGCTAGACATTGATGGTATTTTACTGAGAATGGCTGATTAATCTTTTTTCAGGGTTCAGTGTTACACCGATGATGGCCTGTGATAAATGAGAGGTTACTATGTGAGCACAGTGTGCTCTGTTGTCATAGTGCCAGGAGGTGACCTACATGACAAGGTTTTAATCTGTCATTGATGCCTCTGATCTATTAGCACCATGACCTTTTGCTCTCTTTTGTGAGTGTATGTGCCTGAGTGTGTATGTGTTTAAGTGTCACACTGCAATTGTATCATTACACAGCATTTATCAAGTTGAACTGCAGCTGATTTAGTTCTGACAATAGAGCGGTGATGATGTTTTAATCAGATGTCAATTGTGAAATGTATGTTTTCATACCAGCCATGAAACATAATTTCATTTTGGTAGTTGGGGATAGTTCACCCAAAAATGAAAAAATAATTTACTCCAAATCTGTATGAATTTCTTTCGTCTGCTGAACAATAAATAAGATGAAGAATGTCAGTAACCAAACGTTGACTTCCATAGAATTGGGGAAAAAAATACTATGGATACCAATGTGGTCTGTCAGTTGTTAGGTAACTGACATTCTTCAAATGATCATCTTTGGTGTTCAGCAGAATAATAAACTACTTGAGGGTGAGTAAATGAACTATCCCTTTAAGTGTGCTTTTAAAGGAATAGTTCACCCTTTCAACTTTAATAGACCCTCCAAAAACACTTCCTTCACAAAGTGGTAGTTCACCCAAAACTAAAAACTTTCTTCTGTTTAAATATTAGTTACCAAATCAGTTGTTGAATTGATTTCAGAAGTAATTGTTGAATTCCATTTTATAAACAAAACAAAAAACATTTCTCAATATTCCAAAGAAGACAAAAAATGACATGAGGCTGAATTTTTGATTGAACTATTCCTTTAAATTTTTGAGGGTCACACTATCATTCTTACTTTTTACTTTGGCAAGTGTTTAATTTGGACCCTGAGACTGAGCCAATGCAATGAGCCGGATTGATGCTCTGTCCTCTCTAGTACGGAATCCTATAGTGTTTGCAGTGCACGCACAGGGTTTATAGACGTTATTGAGTAATAGAGGGTTGTGTGTATATGTGTGTGTATGTGTTAGAGAGAGAGAGAGAGAGACTGATTTTCAGTCTGGGTTGTTGATCACATTGATGGTTTATAAGGTAAGATGACTGGACCATGTCATAGTGGCTTTGCTGCAAGTCATTCAATTTGCTCCCTTCAGACAAAGCTATACTTCATTTGCACCTCTTTTCTTATCACACTCTCTTTCTGAAGTCCCTCTTCATTCTCTTTTTCTTGCATTCAGAATTTTCAGAATTGAGTAAAACTTTGGATGCCTGAATAAAATACAGTATGTACCATCTGAGCATTTAAATAATAATAAAAAGTGTTGTGAAACTTTATCTCTCTTGCTCATTTCATCTCATATATATATACTGGACAGTCTCTTTAGGATTCAGCAGCTTTCCTCACTGTTCTGGTTATGTAGTTGTTCCAGCTTCATCTGCCTGTCCTCCCTCCCTCACTCTTGTTCTCCTTGGCATTGGCTCTTCCCTGTGGGCCCTCCTCTGATGAAGAGGAGCTGCTTCCTGATTTCATTATGGTGACTCAGTGGACAACTGTGTGCGGCACTGTGACTCGGCTAATCGTATTGTTGTCCTGCTGTCTGAAGGCCTGCCAAGACTAGCCACTCGTATTATTAACTCTCCCACGGAGAGGGAGACCAGATCGGAAGCAGAAAACAGGGAGGCCTCTAGCACACTGCCACCTCCAGCACCTCAGTTAGGACTGCAGGAAGTTTACACCAGTAAAGCCTTTAATACCTGAAAGCTATTCGTAGGGCAGAACTTTCATTCATCTTAGTGACAGTTGCTTGGATCGGTTTCAAAACCAAGTGAGTTGTGTCTCTATCTACTACTTACATGAGCAGCCACCTTCTGAGGAAATGTCCTGACTGAAATGAAATCTTATAAGTGAATGATTCGGTATGCTCTACTTAGCAGGCAACACCATATATCATAGCGCCCCTCACGTACTGTGTATGACAATTTGTATTTCATTTGACTGGCTGCATCCGAATATGCATAATTCCCTAGTATATTGTCGGTGACAGTCGCCAATGTAAAAATAAAAGTATAATCGCAGAATCAACAGTATTCAGAAAGCAAAACATACCTGGATGATCTACTACTTCTGAAGCACATATTTAAAGTATATATCCATTGGACACTTTAATATCTCATGAGGATATGTGAATGGCAATGAATTTATACTGTTGGTCACATGACAATAACAGCATAATTAATGTAGTGCAGTACGTCCTGTTTGCATTTGTACTATACAAATTCATACTATATAGAGCATACATTTTTTTATGATCACAAAGTAATTAACAACTCAAACTGTGTCCCAATTCAGAAGCTGCATTCTTCAAAGGAAATTGACTTCAAAGGCTACTCCTTCCAAGGCTGCGAAGGTCGAACTGATCATTGTTAAATGGGATGGTCTAGCACTGGATCTAGCACTGGTCTAGCACTGAATCTTTGCACTGGATTCTTTTGGCAGCTATACTCAGTTGTCCGAAAACAAATCAGGGTCCACTGCCTGTCAAATATGTTAATTTATGGTCTCCCTCCTTTCCTCCCAAACATTTCAAGTCATCACCAGTGTGCAATGAATCTTGGGATATTCTGTACCACGAAGGATCCACTTGTTCTATCCTTCAAGGCCCATCACTAACGTATTTGGCAATTGAAGAATGCAGCATCTGAATTGGGATGCAGCTTCATAGAGTGGGATTTTGGAGTTTGTTGTTAGCATGTTGCTAAGCTAATCACGTGATACTGAAAGTATAAAAATACATAGCGCACACAAATATTAGGCAATATAATCCATTTCATTTTGATTGCTAACAATGGCTATCTATTTTTAGCCATATTGCATGTTCTGGTATTGAATGAATTGTTGCTAAGTAGGCTATATTTTCAACCTTTTTGCAGCTTTATCTGCCTTTTTTTGGATAGTGTTTTCCAGGGCACCTGTTGCAGTGCTCTGTGAGATTGCCTTGCTATCTTGCAAATTGTAGAAAGAGCGTGTTTTTTTGACATTTGATACCTGTTGTATGTTCTCTTACACCCACAAAACAAATTTGGGAATATATGGTTTGTGAAAGCGATTTTTTTTGTGTGTTGTTGTTGAGAAATGACTTCAACCTCTCTAATGTGCATAAGATGGCCAACTTGGTTTCCAGATTCTGTCTTCATATATAGTTTCATAAGTCACAAAGTAGACTGGAGTGAGAGTCATCTTTGATTCTGTGTGACTGATTTGCATATAAATGAGATCTGACCCACTCAATAGAGTAGCCTAATGAATGCAAAAAGCAGCTGTTGATGTAAATGACTATAACTGTTCCACTTACTCTAATATCATTAGACAGAATGAGTGAGCTACTCTGTGTGCGTGCGTGCGTGCGTGCGTGGTACACAAGGTAACAAACATGGAGTTGGGTCAAGTAAAATGTGCCAAGTGATTTTTAATTAAAATTGACATAATATTCTTATAATATATATATATATATATATATATATATATATATATATATATATAGGGTTTTTTTCTCAACAATATTGATATGATTAATTTCTTTACTTAGCATATTTAATTTAATTTATAAACAGATACCATGTTTTGATATTTTGAAGATATATTTGAGTAAAGAGGAGTCCCAGAGCTCCTGCTGGAACTGTACAGCAGGTTGGCATTACTAGCATAAGTTAAAAAATTTCACTCGTTAGGCATTTCAAGTCCATTTTGCGCTGTCAAGAGTTATTAGTCTCTGCACCTAGTGTCTCTCTCTCCCTCTATCTATCTCTCTTTTCCTACCCATATGCTGCGTTTTCCCAGATGAGTCTATGGGCGGCTCATTTCTGAAGTTCCTTTCCAATCCTGATCTCAGAGGAGTCGTTTTGGCTGCCCACCTGCTAGCTTGTCCACCCTTGATCGAGTGTGTGTGGGTGTGTTTGTGTGAATGTAAATGTGTGTGTGTGTGTTGGCACCAGTGGCATTTTTGATTAAACTCAGTTCTCTCCTTACTAATTACCCCTCTCTCAGGCCCAGTTGCTATATAGTTGTGTAGTCTCTCTTGCTCTTTCTCTCTAATCAAAGACCTGGAACACTCATCATTGCTATGGCAGCTGCTAATTAGTGGATACCTGGAGCCGTGGCAAACAGCAGGTTGGGGTTGGAGGGGTGGAGGTGTGAGGAGGGTGAGTCAGGGCTGGTTGATGGGAATAATGACACCATGTCTCTTTGTCTAGCTCCCACACTGAA
This sequence comes from Rhodeus uyekii, assembly GCA_037043235.1. Lineage (NCBI taxonomy): Eukaryota > Metazoa > Chordata > Actinopteri > Cypriniformes > Acheilognathidae > Rhodeus > Rhodeus uyekii. The sequence continues at coordinate 711,694 of JAWRVZ010000025.1, read as the reverse complement.
ATTATTAAATACGGACACACACTGCACTGCCGAGCGTGTGTTTTAATGTAATGGTCAGACTCCTACGTGGTGACATGGAGCTTGTAGAATAACTTTAATCACACTATTAAATGATGTTTAAGGCAGGTGCATTTATCTGTAAAAGGGACATCAGAAAGAAGTAGTAGCAAGTCAATATTAAAATAATAACGATATAGTTTTATCTACACTATTGGTAGAACAAAGTACTAACTCAATTGGTATCCTACTGTTAGTGTACATAACAGTGCATAACAAGTAGGAAACTTGCTGTATTTTCACCCGTACTGTTATTAACCACAGATTTTCTGTCCCATAACACTGTTTGTCTCACACATTAGTACAGCAAATAAACCTAACCTAAAGTTTGCCATAGTGTATTTTTTTATTTATTTTTTTGACGTGGTATAACAGAGTACAATTTAAATGTTGTTTTCTGAGAGAAATCGTCATTCTGAGAGTTTAACTGAGAACATTGGAATGTGTATGAAGTACAGAATGAGAAATCATGGGACAAAAAAGCATGGTTGAGAATAGGGCAGGATGCATGAGATGAGAATATCGAAAGGAGAAAGACAGAGAGAGATATGTGGAGGAAGGGTGATAAATCATGCTAAACTCATTAATGAGATAACGGTGGCTGAGGAATATGAAGGTTAAAGGGTTGAGAACTCGTAGATGAAGTTATTTCCTGCCAGGGCCACTGCATTCTGTCACGTACACACATACATATATGCCTTCATGTACAGCACAACAGAAGTAACAAAAGGACATTTTGTTGATCAGAATTGTCAAGGTTGATGCAGACTGAATTTATTTACTCTGTGCTTCTGATGTTGAGGTTGACCGCTTCTCAGCTCTTCAGACATCAATCCACCTTACTGTGACATACCAGAAATGAAGCTCTGTGATTTACAGCAAAACATATTCACATATGCTTACAAATTCATCGGCATGTCATGCTCTCCTGATGGTTCATATGTCTGTGTGTTGATTTTAGACACTGTAAAAGATGTTTTCTCACGTTTAGCATGTTTGGCCCTGTGGATAAGAATTCACACTTAAAATAAAAGTTCCAGAAGCATAAGTAGAACTTCCCAGAGAACCTTTCACTGAACCATTCTTAACACTCTGGTGCAAATAAAGTCCCTCTCATTTTGATTATTAAAGATGAGTTTTAAGGGACAAAAATTATTGACATCGGTGCTGAATTTTCAGCATAATTTCTTAAGAAACATTTTTTATTATGAATGTAGAAAACTTGCTGTTGAACATCTTTCTGGACACTGATACTTTTTTCAGTATACCTTGATCAATAGAGAGTTCAAAAGAACAGCATTTGTTTGATTTATTTAATATCATCCTCTGATATAAATTTTGTTGCGGCTAATTTCACCACAAACATTTTATGTAGTCATAATACAGAAAATGACATAATGTTTTTTTTTTTTTTTTTTTTTTTTTTTGCATTATTTTGGACAATTTGGGATCAAAGTGTGTATGTTTAAAAGGTAGTGAATGAATAAGAAATTGACGTCTATTATAAAAACTGCTACATCACCGGAAGGCAGTTTACTTGGCGAAGGCTGCTTATGGATACTTCTGAAAAGACAAATTTAAGCAGAAATTCAATGATGATCATGCATTTCTTTATGGCATATTGTAGTTCTTGGCATATTTCTGTCTGAACAATTACCTTCACAAGTCACCCCTTGAATGAGACCTTGGAACGTTGGTTATTCAATCTGTAATTCCTCTTCTCTGACTTATCTGCCTGTTTTCACCTCTAAACAAGTAAAGGAGACAGAAAAATATTGTTTTTCCTCCTCCTTCCCTCCTCTTGCTTTTAATAAATGGATGATGAGTTGCTTTTCTCTGGTTTGACTTTTTGGACTGGCTTCAAGGCAACAGATGTGAGTTTGTGTTTAGAAAATGAAATATTGAACAATTAAAGTGTTGCTACATGCCCAATCCAACCGCTGTCACTTTGTATGTGTGCTAAGATTATTTCATAGCACTCTCTCTCTCTCTCTCTCTCTCTCTCTCTCTGAGGAGAAATTTTCTAGGCATAAATATTTCTTACTAGCATATGTTTTTAATTAAAGTAACCTTGATGGTTGGATGGATGGGTGGGTGGATTTGATTGACTGTTTGATTGATTGATTGGGAAATACAAATCAATTCCATTTGTGTGTAAATATGTATATTTATAGAGACTACCATTTAAAAGTTAAAAGTCCATAAGATTTCTTTTTTAAAGAAATTAACACAGAAGTGTCCTTTTTTTTACTTTATTCATAAAAGAATCCTGGTGGGAAAAGTACCTTAAAAATATCACTTTTTTTAGCACCAAATCAGCATATTGAAATAATTTCTAAAGGATCATGTGACACTAAAATGAGTAATGATGCTGACAATTCAGCTTTGTCATCATAGGAATGAAATTAATTTGAAAATATATTAAAATAGAAAGCAGTTATTTTGATGGAAAATTAAATTTTTATATTATTAAAATAATATTGTAATGCTACTATACAATATAATTGTACTGTATTTTTGATCAAATTAATGCATGGCGCCCTGGTGAGTATAAGAGACTGGAGGTCAGGGACCATCTGGTGTCACATAGCAGAACAAAACACCCAGAAAAACATTAAAAGCCTGCATTTTCGTCTGATGTGTGCTTAGATGTGGATCTGAAGTGTTGTGTCAGTTTGAAGTGATATCATTAAGAGGCTCTTATCATCCTCAAACAGAGTCTTTTCCTCACGGCAGAGGATTGTTACAATTTCACTGGCTGGCCTCCCTCTGGGCAGGATGGTGTATCAATAGTCCCGTCTGTTAACACCTGCACACACACACAAACGAACAGTTATGATCTTCTGCGCTCAGGGAGAAGATAGTATTGAACTGAAAGGGCCTCCATTTGAGAAGCAAAACCAAGTAGATAAAGTCATTCGATATGTAGCATATCGAAGAAGAAGACTGGAAGAGGAAATTGAAATAATTGTTCTGCTAGGCAGAATCATTTGCAAAACCCAGATAGTCCTTGTATAATCCTCCCTCGCTGGATGCCAAACAATGGGCGGCACCAAGCTCTGAAGGGATTCTGGCCCTACTGTCCCTCATCTGCACTCATTTAGGAAAAATGTGTCCTGTTCTGGGAGACTTTGTCCTCTTTTTCCATCTCTGAGCTCGGTCTGCATATGCCAATGGCACAGCTTACACATAGCCAGCTCCAAAATGATATGAAACAAGGGCTAAAACGTGCACTTTATCTCTAACTATTGGCCCGTAGCTACACAAGGACCTAATGAGGCCGTGGCTAATGCGTGTGTATGCGTGTGCACGCGAGTGTGTACGGGAGTCAAGCGGCTGGTTAATTAGCTGTGAATGTGTGGTTTTGAAGAGCTTAGCGTCGGACTCTAGATCCTCATTATCTCTGTAACACCAGCGTTCCCTTTCCGCTGTCTCCCCTTTCCTCAAACCAGTGTTATACAGCAGCACCCAGAGATAAGCAAACACACACAGACTCACACACACTCACTCATCGCCAGTGTTGGACACGTCCCCAGTTGCTAAAACCTCATTATGAGCTCTGTTTGTGTATTGTCATTAAGTTGTATGTGCGTTCCCTCAGGCGCGATTAAACAGGGCAGGGCTTTTGTTTTAGGTCTTTGTATTTATAATTCTTTGGTGGCTGTGAATAACCTGAACCCTTTCCCTTTGAATCGTATTGGTCATAGGATGGGTCTTTTCCAAAACAATATAAGTAGCATCCTAACTAAAATGGAACCTCATAAGTAAGCAATTTAAAATGTTCAACATGTTCCTGGATTAACATCTTTGCTGATCCTGGAACAACATTTCAGTCAACCAATCAGATTTTAGGGACTCATTTACAGATTATGTCAAGTTTAGGGCCACAGCCAGGTTCTATGTCAGTGTTATTCCCCTGTAATTTCACTCTGATTTTAGGGATATCTTATGGGTAGGGATATGGCAAGGACTACATTTTCAGACAGGAATGTTATTCCAGGACACTTGCTTACCTCACACAAATACCGCTATTCATGTGAAGGCTTGACAGTTGATCACAATAAATGGCTTTAGCATGTTGCTAAGCTAACAGTGTGATGGTCATTGTGAAGTTCATTCACACATATTGGGTAAAATGGTTCTTTTTTAATTTATTATTTTTGCTGACGTATTTGTCACGGGTTTGGCAAAGGAAGAAGATTAATTATTTTTATTAAAGAATGCAAGGCAATGTAACAGCAGTGCAAACAACATGTGCTTAACACAAACATGTGATTAGCACAAACAGACATGTAGTCTAACAACTGAAACAACTGAAAGGTGGAGACACATGAAAAGTGACGTGACAGTATGTTTTGTTGATTTTTTTTCTCCCAAAAAGTGTAAACACTGTGAATCTGAGCTAGCAAAACTTTGCTCAAGTAACACTGATTATATGTATGTAAATAAGGACCATCAAATGTTTTGTCCAATCATTGCATTCGGTCCAAGCTGTGTACTCTATTGTTTATGTTATTCTGTTTAGTTCTGAATTTACACACTTTAAATATATTTTTAATGAACATTTCTCACACTTTGTTGGCCACCTTGGATTTTTTTTTTCTTGATCAAAAGGCTCTCTGTAGTGCATTCTGGGAGACCTTCTCTGAGAAAGACTCATGATTTAATGCTTTGTCCAAATGGTTGTATCTTGAAAGCCAACATAACAATGACCAGCTTTCATGTGAAGAGCATGTATATGACGTCTTAAAATGCTAATGTCTAGGCAGGTTGCTGTTTGGAACAGTGCCTTTTTCTGACCTAGCTCTTAGAAGCATAGTGCTTAGTGTGTCTTCACCATGGTAACAGTGTCATTGTCAATGCAGTGAAGTGACCTCAGAGGTTGTAGGGCTGCTGTGACAATTTGAATGAAAGAAAAGGAATGAATGAATGCCACAAAAGGAAGCAATCTGAAACGCGCTGCTCTGATGAAGCGTCGCCGTACGGTGCTGTGCGTATTATTGAGCATGAGTTCTTACGTGTGTGAATGACCTGAAGATTATGGGTCATTATGATGGAAAGCAGCTCGTGCGCAGCGATAACACAGGACTCACTACACAAGCTCACGGCAAACATTCCATTCTGTGAGCTAGTTAGAAGGGAGGCTGGCGTTGAATAGGCACACAAGTAATTAATCTTTCAAGGATTTTCTATGCTTCCAATTTTAAACTGCCCAGAAGGAATGGAAACACAGTTATGTGCCGAAGATCTTGCATCTAAAACCCAGAAAAGCACTTGAAAGATTAAAGTCTGCAGTTAGTGGGATTTGTATTATGAGCAGCATTCTTGGAAAACAAGCAATTTATTCGCTGGGAAGCAAAAGTTTTTCTTTCAAGTTAATATAGCGAATGAAATGGAATTTCCTTTGTGTAAAATAACTATATCCAAAATATATATATTTTTAAAAACTGGTAGTTGTGATGACACAGCTACCAGATAACATGGAATTAAATCAATCAGTGAACCATTTTTGGAACTGGTTATTTTAATGTACAACGCAATTCACAAAAGGAATTGAAAACTTGAATCAATTGAAAACAGTCTGCTTAATTTTATTGAACATGTACTTAATCTTAAAAGTATTTTTTTTAAACTGTATTTGCAGTTAATAATAGAAAATGTAAAAAAAATATATATATATATTTATAGGTATTATAATAAATAATTAAAAACTGTATTTGAAGATAATTTAATAAATAATTTTAAAAAGCAGTTTTTACAGATAATAAATTGAAGGCCAGCATGGTAATGAAAGGTATTAAAGCTAATAAAAGTGTACTTAATGAGATGCTTCTTAAATTACACTTTCTAATAATGTCAAATTGAAAGTTTTAATTTACATTTTAAATCATTGTTTTAATATGTTTCAATGATTTAGAGAAGAAATCTTGATTTGTAGACAAACATATCAAGGCATTCATAAGGTACTTAATTTTCACTTGTTATAATTCAAAAATACTAAATTGCAACTTCATCACGAATATATGTAATATCATATCATAACATCATAACATTGAAAATGTAAATGTAAAATAGTCATGCTCTGTATTAAGTGTGAAGTCATTAAGTTTGTGTGGGCACAATACATACAGTTTGATAATGAAAGCTGCCCATTAACCTTATTCAAAACTTTTTTTTAAAACAAAGCAGCCCTCTTTCTCAAAGTTTGTTTAACACATCACTGACAACACTTCATATTTCAGCATGGAAAATAACACCTCGCAGTCAGACGGGTTGTCATAAGATGTCATCCGCTGTTGCAACTCTCGAGTTAACTTGAGGGGAAGATTGCCACTTGCAGTAGATTTCAGCAGATGATTGCTCTTCAGCGGCAGGAGGTTGACACTATAGCGCAGAGGCCCTGGTGTTTCAGCCATCAGCCTTGAGGACAACTTGCTCCAAGCTCTTGACCTAATTCCGTCCTCCAATCCATTTCCATGGACATTTGATGTTTAAAGGCTGTCCCTGGATTTTTAAGTTTGGATGGGTTTTCAGATGTAACTTTGTCACATTCACAAGAGGGTTTCAGTCCACACCTGGGTTCAGTTGACCATAAAGTTCAGTTTGTTTGAGTAGTATCGGCAGCAAAACTGTGGGCACCACAAACTCAAACTTGAGTCCTTTAAAAAGGGGGGTGTAGAGTTTAAACTCAAATGATGTCAAATAAACGTACAGTAATACCTCGGTTTACGGGCATGGAGGGTCGAATCGGTGTACGTGCATTGTATCGGTGTACGAGAAAAAATTTCCCTCACCCACGTGCATGTTTTGTGTGGGAAAAGTCCTAACACTCAGCAGGTCGCGCGCATTTTTACTAGAAATATCCTAAACACAGCCTCTCATAACAGTCACGTGGTTCCAACCCCTTTATCACTCCTTAACTCATTCATTCTCTCAGCATCGCTTGGTTTGGCTGCATCATTCACCACAGTGATACTTTTATAAGTGATTTACAGAGGTTTTACCCCCTGTTGTTAACATTAATTGTGATCGCTATTGTTCACGTAGTGAAACATACACGTACATTACCTCTAAGCAGTAACTGTCAGGGTTCATGAATTCATTGTCTCCTAGTTCTGCATGAGTGTGTGTGTGTGTGTGTGTGTGTGTGTGGGGGGGGGGGGCAGCCATCATCTCACGCACCTGATTCTCATGTCATCTGCTGTCTTTGCCGTTTGCTCGCGCGCGCACGCTGTCCCTGCAGTTTCCTCGCGCTCCATGACATTCACTCTGGATTATTACTTCAGCCCTGCTCCACAGGACATGGTTTGTTTTATGCACTATTATAATAAATTCACTAATTTGCACTTGAATCTGGGTTTTGTGTTTTCCCTAGCTGACAGTAAACTCCCCCCTCCTCTCGTCTCCATCATGGCTAAGCTAAAGTGCTTTAAAGTAAATTGTCAAGTATTTTTGTTTACTTGTCAATTATTAATTTGTATTTATATGAGATCTTAATGGTTATAATTTTAACTAATTAGTAGGGTAAAACCAAATGATTTTTTTTTTAAATGTGCATTTATGGTCGTGTGGAATTAATTAATTGATTTTTAGTGCGTTCTTATGGGGGAAATTGTTTTGGTGTACGAGCATTTTGGTTTACGAGCTCGCTCTTGGAACGAATTAAACTCGTAAATCGAGGTATTACTGTACAAGGAAGTAACTTTGTCACGCAGAAGGTTTTGGTGCATTTCTGGAGTCAGTTAACCATAAAGTTCATTTTGTTTGACTAATGTCAGTTGTAAAGTTGTTAAAAAACACACTTGAGTCCTGTAAAAGAGAGGTGTGGAGTTTAAATGAAAATAATAAAATAAAATGGACCATTTGTAAGAAAATACATGGATAACAATTACATTACTTGATATGCCGTAATTGTACGATTTTATAGCTTTTTCTTTTTCTTTATTACAGTACTTGCCTATTTTAACGCATGTTACCTAGAAAACAGCTGTGTTTCCAAGATGCTCACTGAGCACTGACTTGCTTGTGTAGTCTGGAGTTACTCACATTGACATGAGCATTTTGCATTTATATTTATTTGACGTCATATCATCATTTTTTGAAAGTGTTATCTGTTTGGTTTGATCTTTTTGTAGTTTTCAGGCAGTCAAAATGATGTTCTTCCTCAAGCTGTATAAGCAGCTCTAGAGTAATTTTTTATTTTTCTCCGCAGGTTCTTCAGCACCACCATGCAGTTCATGAGATTTCCTACATCGCAAAGGATATCACGGATCACCGAGCCTTCGGTTATGTATGTGGAAAAGAAGGAAACCATCGGTTTGTGGCCATCAAAACTGCTCAGTCTGTAAGTTCTCATGCCCAAAAAGATTGTTAAAAATAGTTGCATAGTCATACACGTGTGCAAAAGTATATTAAAAAACTGTGTGTATATTATGTACTACTGTAGCTTTACTGTTGTGACAGCTTCCTATAAAGACTCTATCTCTGTTTCTGACTTGCACTTCATTCCCTCAGTCTGTGTCTGACTTTACCCCTGTGTTGTTTGTTTCCGCTGCTGTTCTTTGATGTTGTGTTGCTCGAGTCTGCAGTGCTGCGCTTCTGTTGCGGTTGCTCAATCGATTTCCATACTGGGTCGATGAATATCTGCTGTCCTCTCTCTCTCTCACTGTGAACTACAAGTGACCCAGCAAACACATAAAGATAAAGAAATGGCAACATGTTCCTGCGCTATTTTCACTTACTCCTGCTATAATTATGCCTGTCATTTGTTCGTTTTTCCAACCTCATGTTGCCATTTCCTGTAATTTCCTGCTGTTTTTCGTGACTTTAAATTTGATGGCAGTATTGTGGTCGAGTGATGGGGTTATATTAAAATACCATGGTACTTTTGGCTGTTTCTTCAAACTTATAGCATGTTCCAGTGGTTGATTTTAATTAAACGAACATATAAGTTTATTAACTATAACCACAAATAAATTTCTGTCTTTTAACATCCCTTTTGTGTGTTATTCTCAAGGACTGAGCTATTGTATTCCCAAGCTCATGAAAATGTAATTTCCAGCACAAAATACTATTAAATACAATAATCAATTAATATACAAACTGTTAATTGTGTGAAAATAGTTTTATTTCTAAAAGTAAGCTGGGCCAAATGTACCCATAGTTGAAGAAATATATATCATATTTCATGCTGAAATGATTGTGTATGATTTATCAAAAAACCCATTCGAGCATGCATTCTTCTTTACTTTATGTCTTCTCTCTTTTTACATTTTTTTTTTCCTGTAAACATTCTTTCTTTCTCATATCTGCTCATATTGCATTTCAGTGGAATTAATCTGCTGGAATAGGCAGCGGAAAAATACCCAAGGGGAGTTTTGAGGGCAAATGTTCTCCTCACATTTTCATCCACATATTTATTGAGATATTAGTGACATTTAGGCTGCACTGGGCAGGAGATGCATTTTTAATGCAACTACAAAGAGTGAATTTTGATCTGACCCAGCCCTTTCAAATGGAAAGCACTTTGTTCTGTCACCTCTCATCTGGAAGATTTAAAAGCAGCCGAATAAGTTAAGAGGTCATCATTATGTCGTTTCTTTTTTTGGTCTGAATTGCTCGAAGAATTGTACAGGAAATAGAGCAGATACAGATCCTTATTGAGAAGATCATGTCACTTCTTCCTCTGTCTTTCTCTTTGTCTCTATAAATCTGTGTCTCTCTGCCTGTCTTTCTGTATGTATTCCCAGGCTGAGCCTGTGATCCTTGACCTCCGTGACCTTTTCCAGTTGATTTATGAGATTAAACAGAGGGAGGAGATTGAGAAGAAAGCTCAGAAGGACAAGCAATGCGAACAAGCTGTTTATCAGGTAACACACTCCTTTGCACTCGGATAAACTCAAAAACCCAAAGAGAATATACAATGTCTAATGCTCGGTCAAAATACGGCCACATGTATGTCAGCAGACGAATGGGAGGGGTGTAAAAGAGAAAAAACAACAAACAACAAACTCAAAAGGGAATAATGAAATATGCAGTATAAAAGGAAGAAAATACTGAAACAACAAATCTCTGAGAGGGCATATTTATTATTAATCTCAGAGAATAACATAATTAGGCATATAAGTCTGGCTCCACACACGGAATGTTTTTTTGCGGTTGTTGCTTGTAAGATTGTAAATTAATGAGGATCGGGTAAAAAGATAACAAGGTAGACTGTACAACAACTCACATATACAGTATACATATATATATATATATATATATATATACACACTTTAGTATTTTTAGTATTTTAGGCCAGTTATTTATAATTTTTGCTGTACAGTTTCAGGAGGAAATCTTTAGTTTACTTTTCCAAACCTTCATTTTGTCATTAATTGTAATAATCCATTAAGATTTTTGTATGCACAAGGAGTCGGACAACAGCCGGTGCTCCGCACAGAGATCTGATATCACCATCATCGAGTCTGTGATTACATGAAGAAACAGAGCAAACAGAGACAGACTGAAGAACTGCAGCAATATCTCTAAGACATTTAAAGAAACCAACCTGCAAACTACCTGAAAAACGATGTGCAAGTATACCTGGACAAAAGCTGTTTTATACACTAAGGGTGGTGAAACAAAATATTGATTTTATTTCGTTTATAGAAATTAATTGATAAATACATTTTAAGTGCTTAAAACTTTTCATAATACTGTAGCTTTGCAGTTCAGTTTCTTCAAGTGTCTTGGAGATGTTCTTCTAGACTTTGTCTGTCTCGGTTTTTCTGTTTCTTCGTGTTATCACAGACAGACTCGATTATGGTGACAGAGAAAATTTATGCTTGGAAATGTAAACCGATATTTCCTAATGACACAGTACAGCAAAATATATAAATAAATGGCATAAAAACATTTTTTTGGACAAAAATACCACCAATCGCCTTGCAGCTTTTTCTATTTCCCTCCCTTTCTCTCTGTCTGTCGAATCTCAAGTGCATATCTGTGGGGTGATTTCCTTCACTCTGCTTTTTCAATCGAGACAAAATCACTCCTTCCGTCCCGTGCAGGCCGCATTTCTGTTCCTATTTTCACTGTGTGATGTTAAAATTGTGCTTTTGCTCTGCTTTTACATAAATGACCAAAAATTGGCTTCTTTTTCTCGTCATCATCATCTCTCCTGTTTCTTTCTACCTCTACTCTCCTTCCCTCAATCACCCCTTCTGTGTGATCACTGCAGACCATTTTGGAGGAAGATGTGGAGGATCCAGTGTATCAGGTAACGCTTTGAAATAAATCGTTAATCATTACGTCTGCCTGAACGTACGCTGTCAATTTACTGTGCCTCTCACTGTCACTTTAAACAGGGCTCCCTGCTCAGTAATATGCGATTAATCCCATTTACAGAAATAAATGATTCCACTCCATTTTCTCTGCTCTTTCTTCACTCCTCCTGAATTAATAAGTCTTATTTCATCATTTCTATACCGAAATAAACTGTGAATCATCGCTGTAAAGTGTTGTTAGCATTTTCTTTTCATGAATTGGGAATATATTGATCAAACTCTGATGCAAGAGCGATTCTGGGAGCCTCCTTTATTTTGTACTGAAAACAGACAGCTTTAACACATCTCATCTGGGCTGCGTGTGTGTGTGTTTACATGCATTACATTTCCTTTTCGTATTGTCCGGTGTGCATCGTAATGGGAATGACATAGCCTTCTGTGTATTCTATGGAATAGATTGTGAATGATTGTAGTGTATCTTTAAATACCAAGACTGGACGTCCGTTGGCTGTTAGTAACAAAGTAGGAGAGAAATGAGAAACGTTGCTTCTAGGCCTTGCAGTCATTATAGTGCAGACCTGATAAGCATTATCAATTTTCTGTTAAGAGGGCCAGAGATGAAAAGAATTAGCCAATGGCTAACTGTGTAACAGAATGAATTAGCCAATGGCGACAGTAGTTTGTAAATGGGAACAACTAAGCCATTAGATCTAATGTCACAGAAAATGGAGACGATTCTGCCATTAGCATTAATGTGGTCTTGAATGAGCAGGAATTTGCGATTAGCTAGAATGTTGCTTGCCAAAAATCGCACACATCTTTGTGTGGTCCCTGCATTATGGAGGAATGTATCGCATCGTAATTATTTCCTCCAAAATGTTTATTTTATTTTATTTGTTATTATGGTTATTTTAAGTGTTATTTTTAAGTGTAGTTGCAGTGAAAGAAGAACTTAAGGGTCCGTAACACTTTGCTAGGTCAGTGCATGATGCTAAATGTCAAGATGGTAAAATATGACTTCATCCGCTGCAGGGGATTCTGTGATCAATCAGTTTTCTTCTCTTTCTCTTTTCTTTTCGTACTCACCTTTTTCCTGTCCCTTTGCCTTCTTATCTTTCTCTGCTGCCGATGTTGTAGTACATTGTATTTGAGGCGGGACACGAACCCATCCGTGACCAATCAGAGGAGAGCATATATCAGGTACACTACCAAATCTTAATAATGGTACCTTTTAACTGAAAATCACTTAATCAGATTTCAATATTAGTTTGCAATGAAAACTATAAGACATATTCACCATTAGTAAAAATGTAGCTATTATTATTATTATAGTACACACATAAACAATTCAGAGTAGCATACCTCCATGCAAAATAATATTTGAAATGTGACTACATAATATAGTACTGTCCTTTTTTCATGAGAGTTCTAAAAGAAGAATCTGCAAGTTTAAATTGAATTAGTTTAGTGAAAATCTTAACAATAAATATTTTTTTCATAAATTATAATATTATTTTCAACATGGCATGTAATGTTTCATTGTAAAATATCATTAATACATATTGTCAAATACATTATTTAGAAGTTCTTCTTAAAATTCTTTAATATTGAAATTAATATTTGACAATTTAAATAAATAATGGCACAGCTTATCTCATATTTCTCATAGTTTACAAAATGTAAAAACATTGTCTGTGATTACTTCGTCTAATAAATATTCATGAGCCAGAGTGATAAGATTTATAATCTCATCCCTGATTTTTTTCAGATCGTTCCTACACCTTTAGATCGTTCCTACACAACAAAAAAAAAAGAAAGAAATTGTGGATTTACCTTTTTCGCACAGGCATTGCTAGTAATTTTCACAAATACCTACAAATAAATGGCAAAAACACATTGAAATAAATGTGAAATTTTGAAGGAGAAAGAAAAACATACTCCAATCATTTTAGTTTTATTTGAAAAATCATTTTTACAGTGTGTTGAAATTATTTTGATAAACATAATGCATTGAGCTTAGCTTCCACAGAGTCTGATTATCAAACAGCCAATAGGGAGCCTCTAAATAAACGGGCATTCTTTATTAAATAACACTTTAGAAGAATCCTGGCTTTTGATGGTGCAGCTATACTGACAGCTCCACTGTGTAGCTGACAGAGTCCCACCTGTGAATTAGAACAGAGTGCTACGCCAAGCCACACTAATTCAGCGTGACGGCCCTTTCAAAGATTTACACCCAGCAATGTTTTGTGCTCCGAGCGCCATGACCAAGACAACAGCAGGTGTTGTATCCTCAGGTGCTGCTTTGTTTTGTCACCTGTGGCTTGAGTCAAAAAGAGACACTGCCAAGCTAAACAATAAACACATCAGTGCCCCAACACTTTGCCAGTCTGTCTCCTCCACAACTTTTTACACAGCCGCCTGAATGATGTCGTAGTCAGTTTAGCAGCTCCGTGGAAGCTTGAAACACCATCAGGGACCAATTTAAACCTTCTAACTATTCAAATGTCTGCACGGCTCTCAAGCGCTAACCTGACACTTCACAAACTCCTTCACTTGTTGCTGACATCAGGACAGATATCGGAAACTCAGGAGCATGAAAGCGACATCTGCTTGCTGTCACATCAATAAAACCAGGATCAGCTAACACCTGATCTCATCTCATATCAAACAAAAAGCCAGATTGGCCAAGTCAAATTGAATCTGCGTGAACATCACTTTTGATCTTCGCTAACAGCGATGAAATAGGGAAAACTAAACAAACAGAACAAGAGATGTGTGTTCTTTACATGTCCACTGTCAAGTCTAAAGCTATGTAAAGAGCATCAATTGAACCAATGACTTGAGGCAGAGAAATACCAGAGAATATTTTAAAATTGTAATATTTCAGGGCTGGGAAAGTCATTTCAATATTGAATCTACTTGAATATTTTCTAGCTATGCGTATATTTAAAATATGCTTCCAGTTTACAAATTGCTCTTTCTGAGTGGAATTGTCGTAAAAATGCTTTCCTGCCTTTAAAAATATAAATTGTAACCGAAATGCAATATATATATATATATATATTGCATTTCGTAAAAAAAATTCTGACTAGTGGAAATAAAACTTCCAATTTTCACACGTATACATGCATACATACATACATACATACATACATACATACATACATACATACATACATACATACATACATATATATATATATATATATATATATATATATATATATATATATATATAATCTCAAAATTGACCATTGCCTGAAAAAACAATTTTTTTGTCTGTATTGGAACAGAACCCTATATTAAGGAAAAACATGTTTAGAAACACTATACAACATTTCTTAATCATAAGATAATAAGATTCATAAGAATCATAAGATAATTTACATAACACTATGCATTGAAAGTAACCTTTACCTTCACCGGGCCCTTTGGATCCCAAGTAGTTTTGGCCCTGTTAAAGTTTGGATAACATGACTGAGGGATTGATGCGGAGCTCTGCTCTGAGAGGAAGCAGGAGTCTCTCCTCTGCCCTTTCTCCAAATGAATGAGTGAGAATGATTAATCATTGCTGTCGCTGTGTGATCTTTGAATAAAAGGGATGGAAAGATCACTTCAAGTGTACGATCAAATAAAAACACAGTGGCAATCACTCTCTCAGCAAGAGGAAAGTTAAGGGAAATTAACAATGACAAATTAGAGAGAGAGAAGGCTTGAAAATAACAGACAAAGAAAGGATCTGCATTTTTACTAGCCATTACAATTTAAACATAGAAATGTTGGTACCAAAATATATGGATTTAAAAACTGTTCAAGATAAGAGAAAAAAAAGAAAAAGAAAATGAAAAAATCTAAAACATTTACTATAAATATACTATATATTTGGTGTAAATAATACAAATATTGATCATGACCAAGTTATTATTATTCAGGCAAAATATAAATTTATTCCATGCAATATATTCTTGCACTTATATTACTAATTAAAACACTCTCTATACAGATAATAATTCATTTTGCTCTCCAGGAAGCATAAAATTTGCATTCTGCATTGACCTTGTAAAATCTCTTGCTGAAATCTGAACTAATGGTAACTTGTCATGTTAACTGTGCATTTGGCTGGGCTCCCTGTCCACACCAGGTCCCTACCAGCCAACAAAAGGAGGGAGTTTATGACGTCCCAAAGCGACATCCAGTGAGTGGACCTGTGTGTGTTTGTTTATGTGACTATCCTGTGCCTCTCTCTGGCAAACCTTTCAGTATGTAAACCACCAAGCATCAAGCATGTTCCGCTTCCTGTTTGAAGTCCTGTGAGGAGTTCAGCAGAACTCATTCCCCGGCTTACAGTAAAATCGCATAGATTGTGCACTCTTAATTCCCCTCCCAGTGTTTGTGTGTTTTTGACTGGCCGTTTATATGTGTGGTCTTGTTTGTTTCATTTTCGTTATGAAAATCTAGTTGTTTGGATGGTGGGCATTATTTGGGCATTGATTGGTCGGTTTTGCATGATGTACGCTTGTCTTCACCCCATGATAAGGACAGCTGGTGCATTCATGAGGGCATTCTAGCATTGTAAATTAAGTTAACAAGAAAGTTCACCCAAAAAGAAAATTCGTACGAATTGTGTATGACTTTGTTTCTTCCATGGAATACAGAGATTTTAAATAATATTGTTATTCTGTTTGACTCTGAAAGGAGTCTTTCAAGCTTTAAAAATGATGGAAAAGCACCATAAATGTGGTGTATATGATTCATGCACATTATTAGAATTATTCACTACAAAACATAAAGAGCAACTCAGACAAACCATCTTTGCTATACTTTCATGATCAGCAACTGAACAGTCTCAAAATATGTTTTCTTATTTTGTGTTCCAGGGAAGTTTACTGCAGCAAAAAAAAAAATATATATATATATATTTATATTCCTCAGTATATTTGTCTTGTTATATATACATATTCTAAATATTCTTAAATCAAGATACATTTTCTTAAGATATTAAGAGTTCAGATTTCTTGAATAAAAGAGCAAACTGAGCTTTAGTGAGTCAATTTGTTTTCTTGTTTGAAGCAAAAACTCACCCCATTTGATACGTTTGTTTTAAGAATAAATTATTATAATTTTACTTCTCTAAGGAAATATATGTTTATTTAAGAATGTTTAGATATGTGTACTAGAAAATGAGACAAAAACACAGAGGAACAACATAATTTTTGCAGTGTTTGAACTTTAAATTTGGGTGATCTATTCCTTCAATGCCACATCATTAATGTCTGTGAATCATGCATGATTTATATATAAACATTTTTTTATTAAAGTGTGTGTAGCATAAATGGGTTGACAGAAAAAGTAATTTAAATGAGAGATGGCAAACATTCTGCATTTCTGAGTTGTTCTCAAGCGTCTGTGATCATATTGATTCAACTGGTCTACAGGTTATTAGTGAATTTTGCCCTCTCTCTTTAAATGGTGGACGATCCTTTGTCAGGCCATTTGGCCTCAACATTAACACTGTTATTTTAAAAAATGGCTGATCTTTTCATGTTCTGGCCTGTGTCTCTGCTGTCTGTATCTCTCTTGTGTTATAGCTGCTCTGTTCATTCAGTCTTAGCTCAGCTAAATGCCTAAATCACCATCACAACACATACAACCCCAGCAAAGTCCCTCGTACCCCGGAGTTGGTTGAGTCTGTCCTCAATATTCAGTTGTTTAGGTCACTCCAGACCTGGAAAACAATGTTTGAGTTGGATTTTCCTCATCTCAGCCCTCATGTCACCCTGTGCCTCTGTCTGGCATCGCTTCCTCTTCCATCATGTTTTCAAACACCTACTCACTCTTTTCTCTCTTCTTCTCACACATTTTCAGCCCTTTCTCTCTCTCTCCTGTTTCAATCTAAGTCGTGTGGCCTCTTGATCCTGCCTTACCAAGCTTTTTCATTCCTGTCTAAGCAAAATTTGCACAACTTCAACTCTAAAATGACTCCTTCGGCTCTACGGAATTGGCTTTTGAACCGTTAGGCTGTAAATCTGTTTTGTTTTGTGCATCTGCACATACATTGTGGGTCTGAATTTATTTCTCTGCTTTTTTATTTCATGCTTTTTTTTCTACAATTTGTTTTAGGGCAAATTCACAAAACAGTTGCTCCATTTGTATGCTCTTTATTTCAGTGCAATGAAAACACTTTTCTATAGAAACTAAGTGTATATAGATATTTGTGTACATTTTGTAACATTCATGGCAGGGCTAATTCATTAAATAATTAAATTATAAAGACAAATAGATTTTGTTTCTTTTTTGATTTGGCTTTTTGTTTTTTGTTTTTTGTATTGTTTTGTTTTGCTTTGGCTTCCTTTGCTTTATCATATTATAATTTTTTTTAACTTTTAATTTTAAATGTTTATTTATAGATTAATATTTTAGTATTTCCTACATTTTACATATTATACTTTTTATATTAAGTTTTATATTTTTATATTTAAAATTAAAATATTTATGACATATATATGCATCATAAATTGCACCTTAAGAAACAATAAACAATACTTAGGTTAGCATTTATGAATCTTTGTTAGCATTAGCAAATTAAAACCATAAAACAAACATTTACATTACTTGTAATAAAAAAACTATATATACATATAAAAATGAACAAAAAGGACAAAACAATTAACTAATATTTTAACTAAAAATGCAAATATGAAAGTAATATTAAATGTTGAATGTTGTAAATGCTGAAACTAACTTGAACTAAGATTAAGATTGCTTGGCATAGGTTTTATTTTTGTGTGTGTGTGTGGTTTTTTTTTTTTTAAACGCACAAAAATGTGTGTGTTTTTGTTTTTTGTTAATTCGATTCGCTTTGTTTGTTTTGGACTTTTATTACACAATTTTAAATATATATTGTTCAAATTGCAGTTTGCCAGATGGTATTCTGCCACATCCTTCACAACAATAACAGGCAACAGTGTCAAGCAAACTGCATATGTTTTAGCATAAATTTGTTTTTAAATGATGTTTGCACATGAATTCATTTTCATATTTCATTTAGCAAATCACGTTCTGAAACAAAGAAGACGAATAAATGACACTAAGTCACCCAGTGCAATTTATTCTTAGTGAATTCCCCCCAATATATATATTTATATACAGTATTTGCCTACTACAGAATTGATTTAGGTAAATAGAACTTACTGAAGCATTGCTTTGAATGACTCTTCAGTGTTGTTCTTTTTTTCTTGTACCTCTTCACGTATTATTTAATTTCCTAGCCGTGCTTCTCAGTTGGTTTCATGCCTCTGGCTATATGATCATTGAGAGCGCAAGACATTAACTCTCTGGCCGTAATGAAATGGGCAGCTCTAAAAGCACACAGGATGAAGATAATTATTCTCTCCGAGGGGACAGCTAATTGATAGTCTTTTGAAGTGATAATGATGATAGAAAAGTAGGCTGATGGATTGTGGCAAAATAAGCTCGTACAGTTGCATAAAAAAACTAATATTTACTCCAAGCCTGTTCTAAATGTTACCATGGAGACTGTTTAGTGTAAATACTGTAATTTCAGTTATGGAATGACAATGCATCATGTGAGTCATACTTCCACAAGAGAGGCAGCTTGTTATAATAACAGATAAGAAGGTGGTTATCAGCACTCGTGATATCCATCAGTAATAAGGTGTCAGCAGCATGCAGGGTGCTTTGACTGACACAGTTCATCACTATGGGCCCAGCTGTCATCTTTCCCATTATCCTCAATGGTGATCCCCAAGGGTGTGTAAAGAGATTGATTTGATGGCGTCTCTTGAGCTGGTAATATTACAGCCGTTTAATTCAGCTACTGGCCGCAGTATAGAACGGCTGTTCCAGCTCAATGACCTTCAAAATCAAACAACGTGAGACGAATACCATCATCCTGGAAACATGACAGGAACAAATCAAATCTTTTAGGGGTTTTTTCCCCTTTTTTCCGTCTTTTACGGCCTCATTTGTGAAACACAAACAGAACGAAGTTGAGTGCAGTTCATAAACATAGATTGCTGCATCATTCAGAAAAGTTCTGCTAATGTTTTATGAATGAAGCCTGATTCATAGTTTTGCAGCTTCAATGTTAGCTGTTAGCTGTTAGCTGTTAATGCTCAATGTTCGCAGTGATAGCTGAACTGATCATGTCATGATCTGCAAGGGAAGAATGCTACAAAACCCAAACTTTGATGACACTTTCTCTCTTTCCCTCTCTACCTCACAGCCTTTGCTTTCCTTCATGTTTGTCCTTTCACCCATAACCGCAACATTAGCAAATATACTGTAACATTTCAGTAGCAGTGGCTTATTTCTGCTTACGTTGTCTGATTCTTAAAGTAAGCACTAACACAGAACAGCAAGCGTTAACTCTGAGAGGCTTTCAGACTTAACCATCTCAGGTGCCAACTGCTTCTGCAACTCAAGCCCCTGACCTGGAGTCAGTTCTCACTTCATTTTATTGCATGTTTTACTGTATTGTATGTTGTTTTTTTTCCTTCTGCTGGTGCATATGTTAAGTGTGTATCTTGTTGTCAGTGTTAATTCTGGTCTTACTTGGTTAGCCGGATAACTTTCTGGATTACATCATAATCCTGAGCTATATTATGTGGGAGAAATCAATGTGAATGTCTACCAATCAAGGCGCACCTTCTGCAGATCATGCTTTTTAAACTTTTAAATTTATTTTTATTTTTACTCTGTAATTTTGTTAGTGCTGTCAAATCAATTAATCACTATTAATTGCATCTAACATAAAAGTTTGTTATATGTTTACGTATACACAATAGATTACTTTCATTTATATTTGTGTGTGTGTGTGTGTTTTATATATATATATATATATATATATATATATATATATATATATATATATATATATATGTATATGTATGTATATGTATGTGCTATAAATTTATATATATACAATTTGTGTATGTACATATACACACATTTATTTATATATGGACACATATGTATGTTTATATGTATGCCCACATATAAACCCAAGCCTTTATGTTTGATGCAATTAATCACAATTAATTGATTTATCAGCACTACATGTATTTATTTATTCATGTTTTAATATTTCTTAAATTTTAAAAATTGTTTTTACATTAAGGTGGGATTTTACAATGATAATTATAATGCCATTGACAGTATATGTATTGCATATTGCACTTATCAATGAATAATACATTTGTAAGCATTTTATCAATCTTTGTTATCATTCGTAAATTAAAACCATAATGAAACATTTTATTTGCTTGAAAGAAACACTATACAGTATAACTTAACTTTAACTAAAAATTGAAATATAAAAATAATGTTGAAATTAAATGTTGAAATGCTGTAAAAGTTTAATAAATACTTTTTCTACTTTTTGTTGTTAGTTCATGGTAAGCAATTTTTATGCTGAGGAATTCGGTCACCAAGTGAAGACAAAAAAAGTATACAAGATATCATTTTATCCAGCTAACCATGTAAGAAAGGGATCTTGGTGGGGTTTTTTTTCTCTTTCATGGTTTACCCATCCTCTCCTTTCGTACAAGATCCTCTCCTCTCCTATGTTGCTTTCCTTGCAGCACAAAATGTAAGATGGGAGCAGCTGTTGTTCATGGTCTTTTGCTCTTCCCATGTTATCTCAAGGGACACCCATTTGAGCACATTATTTTCCCATTAAAGCCTGCTGGCAGCTGGTTAAAATATTTTTTTGTTTGATTCCTCCTTCCACCAATTACAGTTTGGGGCTATGGCGTGGGATGCGAGTTAGCGAAGATAAATACAGCTGGTTTTTGTATGCTCAAACCTGTTGAGAGATAATCTGGTAAAGTGCAAAAGCCTTGAATTAATAGTGCTATAGTGAGGTAAACCTCACCAGTACAGGTAAACCATCCATCTCATCTAATCACACGTCACACCTCATTTTCAATGTGTCCCATTTCATCTTTCATCTAACACCATGTTATCATTGCAGAACAAAAATATCAATCTCTGGGATCTAGACACTGACCTGTTGCTGGTCACCCAGGTAAGGTGGAAAATGATTGGTAGAAGTTTCTCCACACCTGTCTTTGGCCTTCCCATGATTCTCCAAGCTGTTGTTTTGATTGCAAATGACCTAGAAAGCTCCTCTAGCTGTAATCTAGCTATAAAGTAATAAGTAGTGCACTATGGCCCACTCTAGTCTACAGCAGAGTCTCTGCACAGGAAAGTAAATGTCACTTTGAACAGTTTATAGCCCTTCTAAATCCCCCGTCTTGCTTTTTACCTTTTTCACTAGTCTCCTAGAAATAGTCTACTTACTCATACCTGACCTTTCCTTTTCATAGTCAAATGGCAGAGCTCTTATAGACGACCCTAGTGTGACCCCGTTGAAAATGTTGGATTTTGTGCTTCCATGTCAACTGTGCAGTTCATAAATAAGTCCGAAACGCAAGATTTTACAGTAATCTCAAAGGTCACACACACGTTATTTTGTGTGCTGTTGTTTTAATTTTTTAAATATTAGAGACAGACGAGGGGAGACAGTAAATGCCAACATAAAATCAGAGAAGAGAGCAATTATTTTTTCATAAAGAATAGCCCGTTTGTAGATGTAGGTGTGAAAAAGTGGGTTGCATTTTAGGAAAGAACCCTGTGGTCTGGCCTCGAGCTAATGGATGAACGAAACAGTTTTTAGAAGTAGTATAGAAAAGCTTTTCTGTCATGCGACAGTCACTTTAAAAAACTCAAAAAAAATGTTCAGCTGCTCCTCGCTAGCAGCGCGCTGTGTGTTTCGTTTTATAATAAACACACTCAAGGACACAATATCCACAAATGTTCAGAATCGGGTGTAGCTGCCATTGCAACTGTGCTCCTCATCTTTTAAACATTTCTAAGTTTGACATCTGACTATTTAGGAAATAATAATAAAACAGCTTTAAGAACAAGCAGAATCCGCACTGGACTAAATAGACGGGTAAATAAAAGTGCTACTATGTTAGAGCTTTCCTTTCTTTTAGAGGACTACTGGGAGAACTTTACATCACGTAGTTAATATTCATGAGCCAGACCTAAAAAGGTTTAAAATGATTCTCACGCAGGTGTAGTATGCCAGGTCCTCGAGGATTTCATGATCACAGCAAACTCAACATTATTTTTGCAGCTTGCATTTTTGTCTTTTTCCATAATTTTCTGGTGGGTAAAAACCCTTAACCTGAAAGGACGAAAAACAACTAATCAAAATCCATAATTTAGAACCCAAACAAAATGAATCAATGTATGTTCAGCTGTCCTGCTATTGCACTGCAGTGAAAAGTGAACATAGATGGACCCCACCATACAGAGCACCAGGACCAAGTTTCGATTAATAGAGTACTGAGTACTACTTTTTTTCACTGCAAAACAATACAAATAATTAATATATTATCGCCATAACAAAAATCTGTACAATGTTGAGACATTTTAGGTAGCAAAAATATGAAAAAATCCAGATAAAGTCCTGGTGGGACTGGCATACCCTTGTTGAGTAATAACCTTGAATACAGGATGTATCCCAAAATATTCACTCATTATCTACCTAGATATTAGTTCTTGATTTTATGCAAATCTGTAGTCTTGTATTGAGAGAGCTGAAATGTTTTGTGGTTAAATGTATGAGCAATACAATAGTAGCCTGTTGTCGTTATATGGTAAATATAACATATTATATTTTAGATGATAGAACTATAGATAAATACAGTGATAGAATGATGGAAGGAAGGATGGATGGATTAAAATAAATAGTTGTTCATTTCTGCGTGCTGTACATGGTCGGTAGGTACAGGAAGTCACCATAATCTTTTATATGTTTTTATATCAACCATTTTTTTTTATAGCAACCCACTATCATTTCCATAAGTCACCTTTTATATTCAAACCACTGTTTGCCCAAGGTAGATTGGACTGTCATGGCAGTGAGTGCTGAGGTGAAACACATCTGATTTTATGCTGGTAAATGTTCCTCTTTCATCTGCAGAATATCAACCAGTTAGAGCTTTTTGGAGACATGTCCACTCCTCCTGATATCACATCCCCCTCGGTGAGTGACTCAAATTTTAATACTGGCATAGGTAGTATGTAAACAGTATGCCATTTTGTTTTAAGCCAAGTTATTGAGCTTTTGGGAAACTTCTGTTTACAATGCTATGATTCTGCTCTTCCACAGACTCCAGCATCTCCAGCTAATACTTTGGACCCCACGCTGGCCCACCAGACTCCATCCGAACTATTCACCCCCTTCAACCCTGCCTCTGTACCCTCAGGTAGAAGAAAATCTTTCTTTATTTTTCTTCCCATGTTCCGTGTGTACAGGAGAAAACAATACCGAGAAAACAGATAAAGGAGACTCGGATGTAAATTAAATAATATGTCTATCTAGTTCCGGATTAATAAGATGTCCTGTCCTCCTGCTGTAGAATATGAATGCTCTCATTACTGGCTGCTGTACTGATCTGCATGATAAATACCTTGCAGAGGGCACAGGGTTACCTCTACCTTTAGTGCTCTGTGTGTGTGTGTGTGTGTGTTTATATCTGTAAGGGTCTGATGCCTTTTTAACATGCACATCTGTTCGAAGGTCATATCATACAGTTTTATTATGTTATGTTTTTGCTAATGTCCACTTAGTCAAGGATTTTTGGGCCTCAAAGGGAGAATGTTTCGTTTTTCATCACCCCTTGCACTCGCTCTTTGATTAAATTAAACTAAATATTACATCTAACTACAGTAGATTATTAAAGGAATGGTTAAAATGAAAAAAATCTCAGTCATGTCTATTCTCTTATGTAATTTTAAACCTGTATGACTCTCTTTCTTCTTTGAAACACAAAAGAAGGATCTTGTATTGAAAAATGTATTTTCATTTCTGGATGAACTATCTCCATGCATGAACTTGCCGGAACTACCTGTAAACATTTTTACAGTCTTTTTCCCTAAAAATCAATCCGATTGTTGTTGTTTTTACATAGTAAACTCTTTATTGTAAAGTGCTACGGATTTAAATTCTACAGAGACACTCACATCATGATATTTGAACCAGTTATTAAAAACAAATAGCCCTTGTGCAGTGACTTTGCTCTCCCTGGGACATCTGTTCCAGCCAGATTGACTTCCTCTAAAACAGTAAACAGTACAGCATTGATATGTGTGGAATCAAGTAGTGTATCATCTGTCCCATCTGTCTTCAATTCTTTCCCTCAGTCAAACTCCCCTCTGTGCTGTAAATTCATAAACACCAGGCTTGACTCCGCCACACCTGTCCTGATGGGATTCTCACAGTTCAGTTATGATAGCATGAGCACATTTTTCACCATTGTGGAATCATTCTGGCTTTTTTCAAGTGTGAGTTTTTCCCCAGAGTGCATTAGGGGGTCTGGTCCTGCTGGCAGTGTATTGTAAGTCACTTTCAATGAAACTTCTGTGCTAAATGGCATGTCAAATGGAACATAAATCATCTGAACGAGAACACGCTACTTAATTATGATCTTATTTAAGAAAACTGTGCTGTGATGTGAACATAGTCACACTGTATAGTCACTATATGTGTTCTATATTTACAATATAGCATGACTTTAAGCTTTTACAAAGCAGTTACATAATAAAATGAATAAAATAAAATATAATTTGCCCTGAAACACTATTAATCATTTACAAAATAGCCTGACTTTGAGCTTGTATAAAAGAGCAAATAAAATGTAATTCCGGAGATGTGCTTCAGATTTTTCTTCCCATATACCTGAATAACAATCCATAATTCCATCCTATTTGCCAGCGGTGGATCCATAGCTCAAAAATGACTGCCAAGGGCTATCATGGACCAGTGCAGGGGTGCATTGCTGTGATGAGACAGCCCATTGCTGCCTGACTGAATGATGGACATGCACAATTTACTTAAATTCACATATAGAACTTCTTCAAGCATTCCACTCACTGGTCCTTGAGACAACCACAAACCGTTACTGCAATTCCATGGGAACACTTCACAGCTGACAGCATGGATCCAGGGTTGTGTTGTCTCTTCCAGCTGGAAACCAGATTCATCATGTTACCTCGTGTCAAATGTCCCCATCCCTACATGGGGCACACAGCTCAATCACATTATGTTAGCATCATGCATTGAGTAACTAACTTGAAGCGAACATGCTATTAACTTTATTAGTGTCTGTGTCAATAGCTAAGCTGTTCAAAATAGTGTAACTTGTCGAGTATCTACACTATAAACAGGCGCATCGTCAAAAATAATGTAAAAAAAATAATAATAATAATTTAGAAAATAATGTAATGATTAGGTAAATGTTACTGATATATAAAATTCTATAAAATTGTTACATTAAATTATATTTTCAAATTAAATGGTTTTACTCTAAGTAAACCTAATTAGTCTCTTATCCTGCCAGCCACCACAAATATTTGTATAATTTTCACACAATTTTAATGGTCACTAATATTTTGTTTTATGAATACCTGAACATGCAATGAGCCTCTGCTTTTAAACAACAACAACAATTATTCTAGCTTATTGCATTCTTTTTATCAACACTTGAATGTGGGTAAGTTTCATGAAAACGCAAAATCACGTTTTTGTCAAAGGCTACATCCAGATTGGATTCAGAACAATGATCAAAAGATAGAGATTAAGGAGATTAAGTCCATCAACACCTCTAATGCATGCACAGTCCTACAGCTCATCCTGGGTCCATATTTCATTGTGTAACATTAGGCAGTTTTGTTTCACATTAATATGCTGTTTAATGTTGAAGATCATGTGATTTTACATTTGCATATGCTTACATATGCTATCGCTTGTTTCTGCTTCTTCTTCGCCTGATTTGACGAGGAGATTCTGTAGTCTTTTAGATGTTACAGTACCCCCTACCATACAACAGAGAAAACACAGAAAGACGGAAATTTCTGTAAATGACGGGGAAAGCGTTAAATGGTTTTACTTTAAATAAACCTATTTTAAAAATACTGTTTAATGCTGGCAAATAAATATACATATAATTTATATTATTTATCATACATGCAGTAAATATAAAAACAATCAAATATATGCTACACCTTTGCTAACATAAGTTGGTCAAAAATTGCATTGCTGAGAGAAAAAACTAAACAATCAAACACGTCACATTTTATTATTACATTCAGAAATAATTAAAATACTGTAAACCAAAACATATACAATTACTACAGGTATAACTCAAGCTCTATCATTACAACAAATACTTAAAACTGAATGTACTTGGAACAGGAAAAAAAATAATATACTTATTCATTAAAACAACATTCATTATATTCAGCATTTATTATAATTCTATACAAATGTAAATGAGGTATTCAAATAAATTTGGGCTCATTCCTCGGCACAAATCTAGATTTGTTTTGACTTTGTGTATGTTTTCCGTACTTGCATTGAATAAGTTAGTTTAGAAGGTAAGTCACAGCACATTTCAGGTGCTAAACAAATTATTACGAACAAATGCGATAGCTCTTTACATTTTAAATTCATAATGGCAACACCTAAACCGAGATGTTGCTGCTTCTAGGTAATTTTTTAAGTTAATGGATCATCACATGTTGGGACCAACCCAGCTGTAGTTGATCTCACGCCTCTATGGAGTATTCCAGACACGCTCTCACATTGCGTGTGGCATGTCATGGAGATAAGATACGATTTGGAGTTTTATTATTTGAATCAGCGTTACTCATTGGAAAGAAAGAGCAAGATGTGTAATGAAATAAGCCTCAATGTGATATGAGTCAGACTGTTGTAATGGCCTCGTTTAAAGGGCGTTGCTATTCATTAAGCCCAGGCCTATTGTGAGCAGTAATTACAATAGTTCATCTGAGCCATAAAGACCTTTTTCATTATGAAAATCTAGGTCATCTTTCTCAAGTCATCAAGAGATATATGACTGCAGCCTGAAAGTCCTTTAGTAAATGCTAAAGGTTACAGCACAACCTCGTGTGTTTTCCAGAACATTTTGGAGGTAAATTCTCTTTTGATAGTTTGAAGAGCTTTGTGAACTGAGTGTCATTGTCGCCATCCTTTAGGTTATGTGACGATGGGAGCCGTGCCGCCCGCGTGGGCGCAGCAACAGTTTGCCGCCCAGGCACCATTAGCGTTTGGCGTCCAGTCCCCGGTGCCTGTTGCGCAGGTTTTACCGGGTGCTCAGCCTCTGATCTGGGGTCAAGCCAACCTTTTCCCTGCCACCCAGCAGCAGTGGGCTGCAATGGCAGGAGCTCACTTTTCGCCTGCCGCTTTCATGCCTGCCCAGACAGTAGGACCACTTCCTGCTGCCATGTTTCAGACACTGGCTCCCATGGCGGTGCCCGCGTCCTGCGAGACGCCCACGGCGGCCATGGGTGGGGCCGTGGCGGGAACCTCGGGCTCCACGGCCTCCAGTCCGCAGCACGGAGAGCGCACGCTGCAGAGACAGGCTAAGATGAGCAAGGAGATGTTTAAAGACTTCCAGATGGCAAAGCCACCGACCATGCCTGCCAGGAAGAGCGAGCAGCCTAGCCTGACTTGCACCACAGACGCTTTCACCAGCTACTTCAGCAGAGTG
Organism: Rhodeus uyekii; assembly: GCA_037043235.1. Lineage (NCBI taxonomy): Eukaryota > Metazoa > Chordata > Actinopteri > Cypriniformes > Acheilognathidae > Rhodeus > Rhodeus uyekii. Next base: position 683,757 of record JAWRVZ010000025.1, on the reverse strand, counting down.
GGAATGGCGCAAGACACGGATGACTGCGACGACTTCGACATCTCACAGATGAACCTAACGCCCGTCACCTCCACCACGCCCTCCACCAATTCACGTGAGTAGGATGGTTCAGACATATTCGCTTATGTACAGACTGTTTATTTAAATGCAATTATAGGGGGAAAATTGGTTTAAAACATGTTTAAATTATATATTTGTTTTCATGTTGATTTCATATGGTTTCCTGCAGCTCAAACTGTAACTCAAACAGTAGAGCATCATGCTTGCAACCCCAAGGTCATGGGTTTGATTCCCAGGAAAGGCAAGAACTGAATAGAATGTCAATGTGTACCTTGAATACAATTTAAGTCGCTTTGGATAAAATACTTTGGCCAAATGCATGAAATGTTTTTAAAATACAATTTTATACAATTTTCAAAAAAAGTTTCTGTTTAATTATCTAAAAATGCCATGTGGTTTAAATGTGAAGTAAAAAATGATAAAATATCATTTTTAAATCTAGTCACACTGATGACTAGTGCACACAAATCCCAGAATTCATTCACCTAGGTACAAATTTCTTTAGTTTAAGGTGAAATAAAAGTTGTTGTTTTTTAAAGAGATTTAAAGTGGAATAAAAAGGCTTTTCTCCCCAAGTGAAATGGCTTCTCAAACTAGCAAAAATGTACAACTAGCAAAGTGTTGATGTCATCTTACAGTAAGGTTTCAATTGTTAACATTAGTTTATGCATTAATGAATGTAAACTTACCATGAGCAATACTATTACTGTCTTTGTTAATCTTTGTTAATGTTAGTTAATAAAAATACAGTCATTCATTTTTAATTCAGACATTTCTTAACAAAAACAACTTTTTATTTTTTTGTAAATGTTGAGTGTCAATAAGTATTGAACTAGTTTTTTTTTTAACGATAATAAAAGATTATTTCATTCTTTTAATGAGACTTTGATTAATGAGACATCTTTATTATCACTCTTTATTACCATACATACTTCTACCAAAAATGTGTTACACTGCATTCAATTACATTTTGTTAGTTCATGCATTACTTAAATCATGACTTTGGGGCTGTTAGCATCTTGCTCTACTGTTTGAGCACAGGAATGCCTTTCACTGCCACAGGACATCAATTAACCTTTTACAGATGTCTTAATTATTTAATACGTGTTTGAATATATTATCAGAAAATATTAGTTAATGTCTAAAAATGGTTAGCAACTTTGACAGCCAAAATTGAAATGATTATATCTTGGCAGCAGTTTGAAAATATAATAATTATCTTTAGAAAGCTGTAATTTTCCTTTTTGCATCTGCATAAAATTCAAAATGTGTTTCTGGGTCAAGTGACAGAAAACGTTGTCACACAGATTTTTTCCCCGAATACATTCTAGAACTTCGTATACTACCGTGTTTCATAAACACACACACATTTGATCTCTCTCTCTGATTTAAGAGGTTGGGATGTGGTTAGAGATGTGGTTTTATATCATGAATGTTGTTTCAGGACCAGCAGAATCACGTTATTCTGTAGCTCCATAGACTCTAAATACACCAACAAAGAAAGTGAATCCCACACAGAAGAACTTGGTATCTCACCACATGCCTTTCTTTCACTTGCCTCTCTCATCACAAGCCCTTAAGAGTGCTGACACGGCTAGACAGGCTTTATCCATTTCCTACTACAGAATTTCAAACTCGCACCTCATCCCGTCTTTCATCAACACATCCTTTTTTACTCAAAGGTTGAAAGGTGGGCTTTGATGCTGTTGCCCAGAAGGCATTGTCTTTAGTCAGCGTGAAAATGACAATTAGTACTGCGGTGGGGAACGACGGCAGGGGAAAGAGAGAGTCAGTCACAGGCCCAGCTGTGCTTCTGGCGAGCAGTGTAATTATCACTGATCTCTAGGGAGCCTTGCGCTGTGTGTTGGGCCTGTTTGGATCCTCTCGCTTCTGTAGTGCTAATTATTGCTGCGATGTACCGCCGCACCGTCGCACGTTTGCACACAAGCAGGCCCTCCGTGAGAGACATACTCATTTATTAGGTGTCAATAAGGGATTTTTTATACACATAGGACACTTTCTTACAGGTTTTGGGCTTAAATGCATACGTTTAGTCACACTAGCTTGTGCAAAACCTAAAACACTTTCCCCTAGGTACAAATCGCTCCAGTTTTGAGGCAAGCTATATCTACCTTAAAGGTAGACTATGTAAAGGTACTGCCATTTCTTCTTCCAAAATGTGTTTTTGTCTTTTGTCCTGATTCATTATGGTAAGCCTATTATAAGTGTTTATATTTTAGACTTGACTGGATGATTATGTACAGCTAGAGTAAAATCTTCAGCTAGTCAGCATATGATCCTTTCCATCTAAACTGGTTATATCTTGCCCAAATAGTGAATGTTTAATGAGCAGTAGGATGTTTATCCGCACAGTCATGCAGAGCCGAAGCAAAACCGAAAAGAATGTTCTTCCACAAAATGCTTGTTTTAAGTTTTATTTTTCAACCGCTATTAGGCCAAAAGTTACATAGCATACCTTTTAGTAACAAACATAAACCACGTAACTAACTCACTCCAACTGGAATTCACTTTTAATCAGATTAAAGGCTAGAATACTCTACACAACTTTTGTCCAGATTTCTTTTTTGCAGTTTGTACGAATCAATACTAGAATCAATGTGCCAAAAGTCAACATCGGTCTGCAGATTTTTGGGCAGTTGGAGTTGGCATTTCTCAGAAATCACATAGTATATGTTAGTTATAGACTCAATTTTATTTACTTTCAGGGAGATCAGAGGACGAGATCAAATTGATTTGATAATTTGACATTTTTTTAGATTGATTTTTCAGAACTAATTTTGTGACAATTTGTAATTATTTTTGAAATACATTACTTTAGTTTTAATATAAGAGCAGATTAGGTCATGTTTAATTTGAATGTTCATGACTAACAACATCGGCTGCTTCCATTTATTTTAGCTGCACATAAAATCTTATGCTGCTTGATATTGCAAAATGGTATTTGTTATCATATTGTTTTAATGTATTATTAAACTGGCTGGTGTGAACAATTTTTTACCGCTCACTGCACTTTGTTGCAAAGTTGGAAATAGAGTCCAAAGTCAAGTTGGATAAGTTGGATATAGAGTCATGTTTTTTCTCTTGAAACATTTTACACATTTGATTAAAAACGTCTCAGGTTACGTATGTAACCATAGTTCCCTGAGAGGGAACGAGACGCTGCGTCATCGCTATGGGAACGCCCCCGCGTCATCAACTCTTGAAGCACAATAGAAAACACCTGTGAGAATGACGCGGATGACGTCATGAGCCAGGAACACAAAAGGCACGCCGAAACCGGCACAGACAGCTTGCGAACGTCTGAAACAAGCGCGGCATGCGGGGGAGCTAGGGCTGATGCTGATGACGCAGAGTCTCGTTCCCTCTCAGGGAACTATGGTTACATACGTAACCTGAGACGTTCCCTTTCAAGGGAACTCGAGCTGCGTCATCGCTATGGGAACGCTATACCAACGCCACCCTAGCGGAGGAGCATGCCCCAAAGTGCTCCAGTGGAGATGTTCTGGCACCCTCAGGAAGACCAGTTTCTCACGGCAAGATAGCCTTAGCTAGAAACTTGCCTCACTGAGTGATCTGCATGGCTCGTCGGGCCTCAGCCCCGGGAGAGCCATACCCAATGCTCGCACTGAGCTGCAGACCTCCTGACCCATGACGAGAGGGGAACCCCCGCAGTAAGTGGAACCGCAAAGCGGCCTAGCCCTCCTCTAGCCTCAGCCAGGGAGAAAAACGACCCCTTAAGTACTGCAGGAGACCCTCAGCATGGAGACCGGACTCACGACCTCAGTTGCGAGCCGAAACTCCGCGGCTACGGTAGCCGCCCCTGGCCCAGCAAGGCGAGCCCGGGAAGTGCACTTACCAAACACCCCCAGGACGCCCAAGATGGAGGCCCTCCGGGGAGGGACCACCGCACCTCAAGCGTGTCACCAGCGCTAGCCATGGAGCAGCCACCCAGCCACAAGACCGCCAAAATAAACCCGAAGGTAACAAGGCGGAGGCGAGATGAACCCTAAAAATGCATGGGGACTTAAGCACTGCTGTGCTGCCCAGCCCAGAGCTGTAAAGCGAGAGTTGAACCTGACTTGAGGCACTCTCGAAATAGTCTGGTTTGAGGCACTTGCCTAGGGGTCACTGTATCGCCAAGGAGGTCCATCACGCACCGGGCTACAACAACCGCGGAGCCTAAGCTTAAGCCGCGGCTGGAGCTACTACCACGCACCAGGAAGTGGTTTCTAGAGAAAACAGGCCACAACCCAGTGACGCGTAGAACCTTCCTCAGAAGGTGGGTACGTCCAGCAACAGGGGAATATCGGTGCGCCCGGAGCCTCCCAGGCTAACCCCGACAACACCCTGGAGACGCCTAGGGGGATGGCCCCCCGAAGGGGATCCAGGCACCCTAGTGAACGCGTCACAACTTGCTGGCTGACAGGACCATGAGGAATATATCGGACATATCAGCACTAGGGGAACGTCTAAGTGCCCGAGACCCCCCGGGTTAACACTGACAACACCCCAGCGACGCCTAGGGAGATGGCCCCCCCTGAAGGGGATCCAGGCACCCTAGTACACGCGTCACAACTTGCTGGCTATCAGGACCATATGCCGGGAGGAGAGCTTGAAGAGGGGCGACTGACCGCCCAAGCTCAGCTGCTAATGACCTGGGGCCGGAGGCACCTACAGGGAGAGTAAGGCAGCAACATGGAAATATCGAATAGCCTGGGGTCTTCCAGGCTAACACTGACAACACCCCCCTTTCATAGAATGGTGAGGAAGAGCAGTACAGGACAAATTAAGTGCGGGGCACCGTGCCACTGAGGCACTACCTGTAGGCGAGGAGAGGCGGTCCCCCCTCAGGAGGACCCCATATCTTTCTGAAATAGCGTCATAAACTGCCTGCTTCCTGACACCCAGGGCGCGCCAAGACCCGAAGGTAACAAGGCGTAGGCGAGGTAAACCGAAACCCAACGGGGACTTAAGCACCACAGTGCTGCCCGGTACCAGATCTGTACATAGCGAGAGTCGAACCTGACTTGAGGCACTCTCGAAATAGTCTGGTTAAAGGCACCCTCCTTAAGGCGAGCCTGAACAGTCTCCTCAAAGACTGTCAGACGGGATTGCAAACTACACCGTCGGCGCCCTCGAGCGCGGACCATGCATGACTTCAAGTCGGAAGAAACCGCACGAGGCGTGCTTCCAGGCCTTAAGTAATGCACGCGATAGCGATCGCTGCTGAGCCTCAGCTGCAACAGGACCGAAACCGCGAGCCTGAAGAGCCTCCTCAAAGACTGTCAGACGGGATTGGGCAAACAGCAATAATAGCCCTCCCCCGCACCTTCCAGTGAGCGAGAATGACACCTCAATGCCGAACTGCTAACTGCCACAACTGAGCCAAGGATCAACAAACCGTTGATGAGTCTCAGAGCATGATATCTTGAAGGCGCAGTGCCCAAGCATTAGTGAAGGTGCAGTTGGTAAGTTTGCCATATCTGCGCGCACCGACTGATGACCAATCAGGGACCTGCAGAAAATCTTATCTGTTCCTCAGAACAGATAAATAAGTCACATCTGTCTAGAAGATGCTAACAGAATCCAACTCCTCAGAGCTGGAAAAGTGCATCAGAGTGGGTCTCGAACCCGGGTCTATTGCATGAAAGGCAATCACAGTGTCCACTGTACCACCATAGGTACCTAATCAAATTTTATCTAAATCGCAATAATCCGCCAGCGTCAATGATCGTCGCTGAGCCTCAGCAGCAGCAGTGAGATCGAAACTGCGCTCATAATATCCGCAGCCAGCGCCCGAACGCTGACTGCGAAATGTAGTGCAGCCAGTGACATGCACGATACGATGAAAGACTGTGTGCCTCCTGCTTGCGTGGGTACACAGGCATGGGGACACACAGCGCTTTCTTCTTTTTTCTAATATCGACAATACCCAGCTCCTCGAAACTGGACTGCCGCAGTAGAGAGTTTTCATCCCCCGAGTCTAAGGGGCTCATCCTCGGACGAGCTCCGGAAGCCCGGGGGAAGGGGGTATATCCGGGAGAACATATGTGATCCCCATGACCGGGACCGCCGCAACGCCTCAGCAGCAGCGGGACCCATGCCACGAGGACCACGCGCTCTAGCAGCCTCCCCGAAGGTTGCTAGGCGAGAGCAGAGAGTCAGCGGTGGAAACCGCTCACAATCCGCACAGGCAACGCCCTTGAGCGCTGCCAGTGCATGCTCTACCCCCATGCATGACACACGTAAAGTGTGCGTATCCCCGCCAGTAACAAACGGGAGCAGGGAAGCACGCAGCGTTGCAACTTTCTGTCATACTGAAAACTCTTTCCGAGACATCCTACACAGACTTTCTAGTGCTTGTTGAAGACGAAAAAGCTGTCTGTGCCGGTTTCGGCGTGCCTTTTGTGTTCCTGGCTCATGACGTCATCCGCGTCATTCTCACAGGTGTTTTCTATTGTGCTTCAAGAGTTGATGACGCGGGGGCGTTCCCATAGCGATGACGCAGCTCGAGTTCCCTTGAAAGGGAAAGGGGAATTTCCTTGGCTGAATGCAAAAACCGTCAAGCAAGAGCAAGTTAGAGCAAATGGCTTGTTGAAGCAGTTTAAGGTTGCATGAGCCCAAAAAGGAACATTGTTTTCATGTATAATTGATCACAAATGAGCCTTGTCTTTAATGTAAGTGTGAAAATTTCAGTGCCCTTCCTTTCAGACTGTGACAGATATTTAGTTATTCTCCAAGCGGGTGAAAACATATTTGTACCGTCTCAGTGTCACTCAACAACGCATCAGATGCTTTAAATCAGCTAATGCAATAAACAAGTGTGAGATTTACTCTGTCTGGCTTTTTACTAACTCTAACTCTGGCCTTTTCCTTCATCATCCCTCTCTCCACAGCACCCACCCCGGCCCCCCGGCAGAGTTCTCCATCAAAGTCCTCATCCCACGCCAGTGACCCACCCACCGATGACTCTTTTGGTGAGGCAGAGGGCAGCCCTAGTCGGAGCGGGGAGGAGGATGCTGTAAGTACTTAAAGTGAACTGGATTGTGGGAAATGTAGTTTTTTTAAGGTTTCAACGTTGTTTAAACATGGATTTATATATATTTTTTTTAAATCAACATCAAGATTTTGAACATTTGTATGCGTAAATATGGCTAAATGTATATTTTGGATCACTAAGTTTTTTTGTGGATGTCAAATATCCGATCTGATCCCACATATGTATGCTTTTTAATTGCACATATTTGTTTTTGAATTAATTGCACAGAGATCATACACATTGCAGACTTATAGATTCATATTTTTAAAATGTAAATACTGATACATGTCCTGATGAAAACGGAAGTATAAAATTAGAGCCTGATTCTTCCCTGCTACTGATTTTAATATTTATATTTCATCTTGTGCATCATTACCTCATAAAAATGTAGCACCTCAAAAAAGATTTTATCCAAATGACCACCCATTTTTAGACTAATTACATAAAAGAACAATTCTGATATCATTTACTCACCCTCATGTTGTTCCAAATGCAAACAGATTTATTTCTTCCATGGAACACAAAAGGAAAATACTTTAATAATATAATGGAAACTCTCACTACATTTACAATAAATTAAAGGTGTAAAAGGGATGCAAAAGTATAAAAAATGTCTGTCTGCTATATTTGGAAACCATGTTTGCTTTTTGTTATGCTCATGAGAGTTCATAAGATTTTCCGTTCATGGACATCAGATTTTTTACAGTTCACAAAATTGTTTTAAATGACTCATTCATGGATTGGACTAATCCAGTTATCAAGTTCAAGTCAGTGATTCAGTCACAGTAGCTTATTTTATGAATAACAATACATTTCAATATGTTTGTCATTTAAATTTGGAATATGGTTTCGTAAGACATTGAAAAAAAAACATCATATGACCTATTTTTTGGTTCGTTTATGTAATCACATGTGAGTAAAGAATGAAAGGTAAAGGTAAAGGTAAAAGGTAGATTGAAATCCAGTGAAACCACAATTGTGATGTCCACAGTTTCATAAACACGCACACACACACATTCGATCTCTCTCTCTCTCTCTCTCTCTCTCTCTCTCTCTGTTTCTCAACCTCCCCTGATCTCTATCAGATATGACTCATCAGAAAATGCCATGGAAACCCGACTAGTGTTCTTTCTCCTTTCTTTTATATTTCAGCTGAACAAAAAGTTTAATTAGTGTGTGTGTCTCTCTCTGCTGGAATGGCATTAAGCTCGACACTCACTCACTCACTACACACCCACATACACACACCATCATGATGTGTTACAAGTGCAGCTCCAGAGGGAATAGTCACAAAAATCCAAAATGCTTTAGTCACAAGCCTTTCATGCACGAGCACATTGTGGGTTTTCACAGTTCCGGTAATGGGCACTTGTATGCAAGAACTTGAATACATCAGTGGGTGGACTAATAAATGAATGAATGGATGGATGGATGGATATGGCCGGGAGAACATATGAATGGACGGGCGTGCAGATGGGTGGATGGATGGATGGATGAATGGATACTTTCTCTTGTCTTCACACTTATAGTAATGCCAATGTTTCTGTTCTTACTATTGCAGGAAAAACTAAGTGAACTATTGGATTTAAAATGGATTTCTTTTCCTGCTGATTCTATAAAAGCTTTTTTTCTGTCACTTTCTTTTCCCCAACTCTATTCCTTTCCACCTTCCATTCCTTTCTCTTCTTCCAGGCTGGAGACTCCCAGCAGTCTCCGGGTGCAAGTGAGCCTCAAGCAGAGCCTGAGTGCTCAGAGACGGACAGTCCTCAGGTCGGTAGCTAGATAGCGGCAGGTCAGGGTAGGTATCTGTCCTCTTTTTTTTCACTCTTCTGCGTGTCGGCCTGCTCCAACCATGAAGTCACGTCAGCACGCCTTCACCCGTCCTCACCACCATTACATAGACCCACACATCGTGGCCATGTGTTGTGGTGCTCTTTCTTTTTTCTCTTGATTCTTTACACTTTTTCTGCTCTCTGACTCTCTTAGGCTGCATTCACACAGTCAGTGTACTTAGGTGTCAAGTGCAACTCTTTATTTATCCTTTGGACAATTACAGATCTGGATTCAATCCTCTGTAACCTATGAGATCTTGATGAGAATAATGCCTAGTTTAATGATAATAAATATCAAGACTGTTTTGTAGTCTTTATTATCTCTGCATTGCAAACTAGGACATTTTAAAAGAAGAGAATGATAATTCATAAAAAAAAAAATTCTTAAAGTTAAAAACTGACTGTATGGAAGATTATTTCAGCCACGGAATAAATAAATAAATAAATAACATAATTGTGCATTTTATTTTCTAAAATTCTGACATTTTTCTCAAAATTGTGAGTTAAATTATTATTATTATTATTATTCTGTGGCAGAAACAAGCATCCATAATGACTGTCAGAAGAATACAATAATTATGATTCATCTTTATATTTCTGACTTTAAAAAGCAGAATGAAAATTTAAATTGTGCATTAAATTATAATTGTAACCTTGACAACCTAAAAACACACTTAGTAATTCCTTTTTTGAGTCAAATTTTCTTTGTGTCAATGCACTGTTCCTGTATTTAGCATTCCAAACAGGACTGACAAGTGTAATCTGCTGCTATGTGAATGTGGCCTTATTCTCTACCTTCAGTTTCTCTCTCTCTCTCTCTTTCTCTCTCTCTCTCTCTCTCTCTCTCTGTTTCTCATCTCGCCGTCCCTGCCTGCTGCTGCAGTCACTGTAACACTGGTATGCATCTCATATGAAAATGGTTTATATGCTTTTATGATGTAATTTTGTTTTGTTTATGACAGAGTATGAGTGAGTTGTATGTGTCCCTTTAATCCCATAAAGCTTCCTGATGTGTGTGAGTAGCAATGCTTTTGAAACTATTCTATAAACAGGATGTTGCATGGCATATCCATGAACATCATGAATGATCCACATCTAAGTATTCGTGTCATGTCATTTCCTGATATACAAAATGAGGTCATGAATTTTTTTATTTTGTCACTCATCACAACAAAGCACACGACTTACTTTAACTGATCTGAATCGAAGTAAAACGAGGTCTGACATGCAAACTGCTACATATATATCCTTTTTTTATCTTTGATTTCTGTCATTGTGACTGAAAGCATAAAATAATGCGGGTGATTTAAATGCAAACGGAGGAGGAATGACTATAAACAACCTCTGCGCTTTCATTTAGTGACTTTTTTAGTGCACAAACAAGCAACATGCCATTCTCTTTCTATCTTTCGACAGGTTATGTAATCCTAAATTAACACTGAGCCATATATACAGGATACACACTTTTCAGAGTCACATGAAACAAAGTAGCACCTTGATTTCTTTTTAAAATTTGGACTTCCAAATCGAAATGGCCTCTGTGCGGTTGAAGGAAAGTGAGCTATCGCTCTGTGGTTCCTGTCTGGAGGAGACATGAGCTCATCAGGATGAATCATTAATGAAGGGCTCTGGGAGCCAGAGGCTTGTTTCTCGGACTGTAGGAAGACTGATGTAGCAGCCTCATCTCTACCTGCCTAATGATGAATGAAGCACTGATCCCACTGAAATATTAACACACCTACATTCACCCCATATAAACACACACACCGTAGAACAGATGTGTCTGTCCATTACTGTAGTATAAAATAAAACAGGTACCTGGTTTGGTGGGTAAAACCTTACCAACATTTGGATGTAATTTTAAAAAGTCTTACAGAATTCTTGAGAGGCTTTTTTGAAAGGTTCCTGTATTAGTCTTTAAAGACTGTGAGAATAGGTTTTCATGCTAGAATGTTAAAATAAAAAAAAAAAAAACATTGTTTTCATATTTTTTTTAAACTGCTGCAGCTGTTCTCTTCCCATGCATTGTTTAGTTCCTGTCTTTATGAAGCCCCTCCTTCCAAAAAAGCTCACTGTGCGCTGATTGGTCACTGAACCCATGTGCTGTAATTGGTCAACCGCTTGAGCGTGTTTCAGAAATGTCACACCCCTTACCGAGTTTCAACACACTACTAACACAACTCAACCAGACCGTGTTGCTTTATTTTACGCATGCATTGGGTGGAGTTATTTAAATGAAGAACGTAACGTGAACGTTCTCCGAAGTTCAATTAAGCCACATATATTAGAACACTTAATTATACTTTTAAGTATGTCTTGATTTAAAGATTGAGGAGTACCTATGTACAATTTATGTACTTAGGTACAATTTATCTGAAGTACTTAAAAAGTAGACTAAAAGTATACTTTCTTATTTTTAGTGTAAAATAAGTATACTAAAAGCAGACTTGAATAAACTTCTTATTCGTAAGGATATGCTTGAAGCATTTGGCTGTATGGACACTGAGCTGTTGGTAGTCATTGCTAATGTAGGATTATAATGCCGGTTGACTGCGGATGACGGTGCTCTGTACTGTCTGCAGGAACGGTAAGTGTTCTCGCTGACAGTGACCTTCTGTTGGCATATGAGCCAAAAGCAGTGTTGCTGGATCTCACTATAAAAACAAGCGACCTTTAAAAATGGCTTGAAATAAACAGTAGGTTACATTGTATTTTGCTAGAAAAAATATGTATTTTCAATAATTATACTCTTTTACAAAAATAAGTCGAATGTCAATGAATAAATTGCTCTCAATCACACATGTATGGAACGCACAGGTTTTAGGAGAAAAAGCTAAGATTTTAAAGGAGCAACCAACTACAGTGATTATTAATGACATTATGAATACAGTGTGGTTGGAACTGTAGGTGGGGGATTTGACAACTGCAATTACTTATCTGTCAAACTAAAGAGGCGATGCTGAGACACACACATGGAAATAAGTTGAATAGAATATATATCTGTAAGATTTAAAAGTCAAAAGTGAGAGTAACATTTTTTTATGTTATTTAAATGAATCAAAGAATCCATTAAAAAAAATTCACTTTCAAAGGAACTCGCGCCTAGTGTGACTACACGCTAGGGCTAGGCAATGCATCTTCCAAAGCGTCTTCATTTTATTAAGCAACACAACTGTCTCATTTTAAAAAGTCAATCAGCTGTTTGTTTACTATAGAACAAGTACGTACGTATAATAATTAAACTGAAATATACCATTTTTGTTTGGTTTAAGCTTGAGAAGCACAATTTAGGCTAGTAATATTATTCCTAATTTGAAATGTGTTATTGGAATGGAACTTTGACCAACAGTTTTGGCAATTTAATGTTTTTTCCCCATTAAAGGTTCAGTAAGCAATTTCTGAGAAGCGCTGTTGAAAGTGGACTGGACAGAGCAGCACAACATTTTTGTAGCCAATCAGCAGTAAGAGACGTGTCCACTTATGATGGTGGAAAAGAGAGAGGGAGCAAGAGGTAGATTTGAAGAAAGACTGTAGAAAGAGAGGTGGCAGTGAGACATTACAAAAGAAGAAAGCTCAGTGGAATATCCCTGGAAAAAGAAAGGTTATGATCATGCAAGTGCTTTAGGGCCCGAGTTAATATTAGAAAAGCTTTCCAGCAATGGAGAGACTTAAGCAGGAAGGTCTGAAAATGGACGCAGAGGTTGCGTTGTTTCTGCTCCATACGCGAGTAACATTGGCTTTGCTATGTTTTACAGAATCGAAATATGCTTTTGTTATAATGTTAGCTCTACTAACAGGACAGTTTTGAGTTTGTCTGGAACTGCTTTCAACTAACAACCAACTCTATATTACTCTTGTAACTGTATGTTAATTTTTTGGTTCTTCTTTGTTCGTTTCTCATCTTTACTTATTTTTGGCGAAGCATTATTTTGTTATGGTAAAGAGACACGCACTCTTATATTGTGTGTTCATGTATTTTGAGGCAGACCAATTAAGGATGGGATGTATTTGTTTGGGTTGATTTTAAATATCAGCAGTGTTTCTCAGATAACGCTAACTTGAATATCGCATAGTTGAAAATAGTTGCCTGAGATATTACTAAAAGGGACTTTTATAAAAAGTGGACATATCAACACAGTCTTCAATTTCTTTCATTTCCTCTACCACCTTCACTCAGCGGGATCGACTAATCTGTTTGCCTTGCTCTACCTCTCACCTACTTAGTCATTCATTTCTTCCTTCCCCTCTTTATGTACCTCCTCCCACACTCCTTTTCACTTGGCTTTCCTCTTGTTCAGCTTTTTTTCTGTTCCATTCATTCCATCTTCTCACTCTTTCTCTCATTCTCATTCCTGCTCTCTAAAACACTTATCCTGTCATCTCTCGCTCCATGTGTCCATTCGAGCGCCCACGATGGACGTAAAGGTCTGTAAGTGAGTGATAATTGCTGTGTGCATTCTGATTCAGAGGTTCTGATTCAGACTGTAGGGTTCTTTAGGCTGCAGTCTGGACAAACACTGACTGGAAGCTAAATTGTACCTTATTTAAGCCTTCCTTTGCTTCTTAATGCACTCTCTTTTTTTCTTTTTAAAGAAAATGAAGTGGGTAGTTCTGATTCAGCTAGTCTGTAATTATTGAATATAAAGATTAAAAGCATGCACAAGGTGGTTCTGAGAGCATGAGGTTGAGGACGACGCTCTTGAATTTTAGTAACATTTTGTCACTATCTCCAGTTTTTTCTGCTGCAGTTTATGTACTGAGTAACAAAGATCTTTGTTGCCACCTGGTGTTGCTTTGGAGGAAATGCATCTTTGATTTACCAAAGTTTATTCACTCAAATCTGATCAGATTTTTCTCCCTCACATGTGACACAGACCGAATTTTTTTATTATTTTTTTTATTTTATTTTTTTTTAAAATAGGCTACTTCCATATATATTATATGTTGTATTTATCAAAAACAAATTATATTTACACACAGACATATTGGGTTTTCATGTTTTATGGGAGTTTATTCCATAGACAAGATTTTTATACTGCACAAACAGTATATTCTTTCTCCTAACCCTAAACCTACTCATCACAGACATTTTTTTTTTTTCAAAAAACATAATTCTATATGATTTATAAGCTGTTTTCTTCTTGGGGATCAAAAAATGTCCCCACAAGGATGGCAATGTACATTTTTTGGACCTCATCAGACTTTTTGGTTTAAAAGGACCGCACACATACACACACAGAGAGAGATTTGTAAACTAAACTTTAAAGCCGTCAAAAATCAGTCTCTGTAAGAACATTAAAATATAACTACATTTTAACAGCATTTTGTCAAACAAAAATATGTATCAATACGCATATACTATGCTATAGTCCATATACACCCCAAATCTGTTGAGTATCCATTTTATATTATTTTTTACATTTAAATAAAGTATTGTATGTATTTATTTAACTAATAAAATGGCTAGGTGTGTCAGACCTCATTAATATATATATATATATATATATATATATATATATATATATATATATATCTGAAAATAATTATAAATAAGGACACTTTTAAAAGCCCTTAATTCAAATAAATATTAGCATTAAATATGTCGCTTAAGAAAAATGGCATTGAAAGATTATTTTTGTGTCCAAATGATGTAGTTACAACTATTACCAGCAGGGGCAAACATGTTTCCCATCTGAGGGTTTTGTCATTTATATTTCAGTAACCCTGCTCTATTTGTGTTCAGGGGAAGGACCCTCTTTATGCCCAGATCAACAAGGGGAAGAAGTGAAGGATCATGGGAACTCTGCACAGACGTGATCAGCGCTGGGAGGAGCGGGAGACCAAAAAACTGGAGATCAACTCTCTGCCCTGTGTGTGTATGTGTGTGTGTGTGTGCAGGCGCATCCATCCATGCGTATATGTGTGTGTGAGTGTGTGTGGATGAGCGCGGTCACTCCAGCCTCAACGGTCCACTTCTCCAAGCAGCCATCTCTCTGGAGCCACCCCGTCCCCTCACGACTTCCTCTGTTACTCCCTCTGCAAGGATCGAGAGGGACAGACCTTCTCCATACCACTTTGTTTTGTTTTTTTTCACTGTGTTTTCTGCACATGACAGCAGGGCATTGTGGGTGATTTCAACCTAACAACACCCCTCATAGCCTTATGAGCTCAGATCTGCAGCTTCATTCACGCTCTTCGTCCTACTTCCAGTTTCTGCTCATCTGACTCTACAGAGACTGCATTATGAGAAACTCCCGAGAGGTGCCTGTCGGACCCCCGATCACGCATCCGACCGTAGACCACCGTAATCCATCATATAGTGGATCCATCTATGACTTACTCAATTCATCCATTTGGGTTTGTTTGGTTTTTCCTCTCCCACGTATTTGAGATTCTGCTGCTAGAAGGCTATGCAGAGCTTTAAAAAAACAACAACAACAACTCACTTTCTCACCATCTCGGATGGAGAACAGACACGAGGAGCGACTTTTGCCAAATCTCAAGATTTCGGAGCAGCTGAATCTGACTGGGGGACTCGAGGGTATGAACATTGCAAAAACATGTGATTGAACTGTTCCTTCTATATAGCTTTTGTACAATACTAATGAGAAAAAAAACAACAAAAACATGACGTTGAAATGGAATTTTTATTTTATAAGTCAAGTGGAGCCCTTGAAGTCAACTTCAGATGTGTTTTAGGGGTAAACATGGCTTTAAAATCTGATCATTGGTTTGCCAAACTCATTTTGTAAATAATAATAATTATTATTATTGATAATAATAATGACGACGATAACGATGACAAATAATAATGATGATAATAATAATGGTTCCAATTATAACAGTGTTCATTCCATCCTGTGGACTTCCGTGCCATAAAATAGGCTGGCCTTAGCGATGCAAACTTCTCATTAAAAACCCAAGCAATATTAACACGTGCCCCCAAACTCCCAAACGACTTACGTTGCATTCTCTGTCTTTTGAGTTCAGCAGGATGTGGAGACCTGCTTTTTAAGTGGCCTGAAACAAGCCCAGAGAGACTTATTATGTTTTGAATGGCTAAAAGGGTCCAGTGATAAATAGATAGCGTCATATTTATGTGATTTCTTTTGGTTTGGTGTCCAGATGAAGCTGGTTAATGTGAGAGAGTAAGTCCAGATCTTCTCTCGACGTGTATGTTAATGCAGGAATCTCAAATACGCATGTACACAAACACATATACAGTACATACATATTCATGCAGACACACAGACCTTAAAGTCAATGTGACATCAAAATGGGCTCTGTTTACTTTTTTAATACACTTTTCTGCACATTTGTCAGTGCATGTTATTCCAAAGAGATAATGTATTGTTATTTTTTCATCAAAGTGTTAAACTTCATTTTTGACTAACATAACCAAGACCAAACTGCAGATATCCTGACATTAATTTTACTTTTCAAAAATATTGTTACTATTGGCTCCAATCTGATATGTGTAATGCCAATTTTTTACAATTCAGTTCATTCCTAATGTGAATTCCTGCCCCCGATTTGTTGAAAATTCTGTTTTACTCAGAAAAATGTCATGTTAGGGCTAAAATGGGTTGGAAAAGCTGATTCATGTTGACTTTAGGGCCGTCTGATCATATTAAAACACCAGAATATTTGTCTGTAATCCAGAGAAAATCACCATGAATGGCGTCTGTTTTCATTACATCTGAAAAGCTCAGAGCATTCCATTACTGTGACGACAACTTCCTCCTATTTTATGGCCAGAGTCCCATTTTAATTGAAAATAAAAGGACCTTCAAGATCTAAATTTTGTGCATCAAGAAGACGAAGGTGAAAATCAAGGTGAATGGGAGTCCTTAAAATTTCAGTACATTTCTATTTTGCCTTTACCTCAGCTAATGGTTTGGTAATGTAAAAGGACACATTATTTTTTATCTTGATGATAATGACATTCTACAGTGGATTTTTAGAGCATTTCTTTTTCTGTTCTCTTGATTTACGTAACCCACCATGTAATACTGTTACCAATAAACACATCCCAAAATGTTTGTCTGCCTCTCTGGCTTAGCAGCAAAATCTCACATATTTAAAGGGTAGACAAAGACCTATATAAAAACTTGTTTTATCCTACTTCTGAATGCCTTTCTTCAAATTTTGATCACATGACCAGCTGAATAATACTCTCTTGGTAACCCCCACTTTAGGTTAAAGGAATAGTTCATCCACAAATGAAAACTCTCCCCCTCAAGTTGTTCCAATCCAATATTTGGAATTATCTTTCTCGGAATTTGTTTCTTTTACTGAGCTCAACAGAAGATATTTTGAAAAATGTCAGAAAGCAAACATTTGATAGACCCCATTGACTCCCATTAAAGGCAAAGATGTCCATCTTAACCATTATAGTTTAGCCGGATACTCAGCTGAAACGAGTGTCCGGTATGGATAAAGCACTTTTGCCGAGTACGAGTATTATACGAGTAATACGAGTCAGTATCTGTGCTCGGATTGAATAAAAATCCTCATTGGGTAGCTGACTGTGTCTGCATTCTGTGATAAGCCAGTCACAGTGCCCCTTCCCTACACATGCAGATTTGCTGCGTCCCGCTCTGCTCACTCACACACAGAACACCGAGAAGAGAACAGCTCTCTTTCTCTCTCTGTCTCTCCCTCAGTCACTCAGATTTGCAGGTCTTTTCCATTAATGTTTAGGGTTTCTTCAGCTTCAGGTTTGTTTTTTATTTCGGTTTGTTTGTAGTACTTATGAACCAGTAGAGTTCTGGTAAACGTGGGGTTTGTTCAGACGTGGCGCTTGGTAGAATGCGACTAGCGCTGCGTCTCTGCCTGTCGGAGATTTTTTTTTTTTAAACGTCTGCTGGCTCTAACCAGTTTTTTTTACTTCACGCAAAAAATAAAGTAGTGGTATAAAAACTATATTACAAATTAATTAGCTACACACACACACTTGGTGTGGATATAAAAAAGAGCCACACAAAAAAAATCACACTGATCATAAAAAAATTTTAAGTTAAAAAAAGAAAGTTATGTTTAAATGAAAACTTGTTCATTACATTTTTCTTCATAATTGCAACCGCATGTGTTGTATTCATTGTTGCAAAACATGTTCTGTGTATAGTTCATTTGTTATCGTTATCTGAAGCTCAATGCTGATGCTGTCATGTAAATACTTTTCTAATCAAATATAAATATAACAATTTCTGATCAACCCATATCAATTGCATGATTAAAAATAACATACCATTTAAAGCCCTGCCCATTTCAAGACAACCCGACCACTTCCGGGATAGGCCCCGCCCAGTCCAAGTACAGATACAGATAATTCATATGGTTAACAGATACAGATACAGATAATGCTGTACTCGCTCGTCCCTATTAACCATATTCTTCAAAATGTATTTTGTGTTCAGCAGAAGAAATAAATGTATACAGGGTTGGAACAACTTGAGGGTGAGTAAATTATAACGGAATTTTCCTTTTTGATTGAAAATACACTTAAAGGGAAAAATGAATCATGCGTGTGAACAGGATATTTCCAGAATATCAACAGAAACTTGTTTTTTCCCACTGCTGCATCCAAACCACTAGGTGTCAGAATAACATTCAGTACCACAGTTGTATCTACCAGCGAAACACAAACTAATTATATTTTCTATTATAAGTTTGCTTTGTATCAACACAGTTACAAAGAAATCATTCTAAAGAAATGAGCTATAGGTGTATAATAATAGGGAAATAATTCTGCTATAGCTGAAATGTTATTTCAGATGTTAAATTATCTAGCCACACAATCTAAATTAGATTCAGAATGTGAATTGAATCACTGAATTGGATCTTTGTCAGACAAAGGAACGCATTTAGGCATTTCATTGAACACAACACTTCAAGTCATCTCAACTTGCTTATGGAGGAAATGAATACATTAGGCCTTCTTAGCTAGCTTTCTCTTTCACATGAACTTATTTGAATCAACCTTTGTTATGTCATTCATGAGTGTAGATCAACATCATTTAAAAAATTTAACTAGCCTATAATCAAATTACCTTAAGCATATTTCCTTTCTTAGTGTTGTAAAATTCCCTCGTTCTCAGGTATGAAGATTGATTTACCAGGTTAAGAACTAGTTTCCTTTTATCTTGAGTAAATTTCTAGGCTCTAATAATTTTGTGGATTTGTATAAGAAAGACATGTGTAGATATGTTTTCACAAGGTCTATGTCCCAGTATCTGTTTTTCATCGTCTATACAGAATCTGGCTTTCAAAAATAAAGCCACATCAAGAAACATTCACTTAAGTATAAAATGTGACAACTATCCCTATTCTAATTCAATGCCAGTTTAAACTCTTCAGAGGTAAGGCTAAACAATAAGTCATTTAGAATTTAATTTAAAGAAAAACACTAACTTTTTACAATTTATATTCTTGATGAAGGAGAGACCGTTCTGATAGTAAAGCACGCATGTGAATGTAATCACAATTACTTTTAGCGTACCTGGTGTGAAGACGTAATGAGAGTTTGATTTTGTTTGTTTGACAATAGAAGCTGTGCCTTCATGGATTTGCGTGGTTCCTGACTGACCACATTCTTTGAGAATGAAACGGTCCTTTGCTGGCGTTCAGCGAAGTGACTTGTTTGACAAGACATTCCTTTATCTCGTCATTAGCACATCAACATGCTCATCCAACCTCATTCCAGTCTGAGGGCCAATGGGCGAGTTCTCACTCTACATGCTATTTATCCTCTGACAACTGCGACACAACACCATTTTACTCGTAGGCTACATGCTGGATCGTTTCGAATGAAAAAGGAATAATTCAATGGATTATTAATTATGATCGGTTGAGGAAAGAGAATTTTTGATGAACTTTTTGATCAACTTCTGGAAACCAAAATGATGGAACAGGTGAGAAACCGAGGCCATTATTATTAACAGAAACCATTTTTATTATGTCATTTTTTTAAATGTTCATTTTTCCACATAAATTCCACAAACACAAATTAATCCATTGATAATTTTATATTAGGCAGTTGAGAAGAAAATTTCATTTTGCTGATCAAAAGTGCTACAAGATAAATTCATGGGAATTTGGGATGTATGATGATAAAATAAAATGTTTGGTAATACCTCATTTTGATAGTACAATGCTATTCTTTGAAATACCATATAAAACAATAAGATTGATAATAATTCATGGCATTGCTCTTTTGTGAGAGTTTCCCATGTTTTAGATTTCTTGAGATTTTATTGACACCAGCCCTACTTTGATGGAAATAACCAGAATTGTCTTAACTTAGCTCTAGTGTAGACTTTCACCTCAGTTTACTGTTTTATGAATGCTAATGTTCATTTTGACATTGAGTAGTGGGGTTTAGACAAGTAAAATGTGTGGAATTTGATTGGGCAATGACAGCTTGTCATCACATGGCCTTCCAATCCCCGAAAAACAAGTGGATGGTGTTGTGTTGTGCTACAAAGCAGTTTATTTTTTTAAGCTCTGAGATATTGCTGACAATATCAGCAATGGACTGATAATGGATGGATGATGGATAATGGATGGATTTGGTATCATGTGCATTTCTATCATATCTATTCCATAGAGCAATGTAAAGTTTACTTTGATATGTTTAACACTTGCTACATTTTATACATCAGGAATCAACAAACTTTAAAACCTTGAAGGCAAGGTTCCAGGGTGAAAATGGTCTGAAGATCCAGACTAAACCTGCCATCCCAGAGAAACCCAAAACCATCCCTCTGTCGGCAAAAGGCAGCAATCCTTTAATCTCATCCATCAATGCTGCTGTGCAAAAAGGGGTGCTTCACACACCACGAGTAGTCTTCAAAGATGACAAAAATCTCAGTCAACAGCTCTCTCCACCCTGGGGATATAAAACTAGAGAGAACCAGCCCATCAATAATGCTGAACTGCAGGATAATAACCAGAAGAAGGACGTTGACACTATTAAGCAGAGTCTGAAAGACAAAAATCTTCCACTGGTTCTGCCAGTGGCTCCCAGAAAAGCCAAAACCCCAGAGCCCGAATCTAGCCCACGTACACCTGTGTCCATTTCTCAAGGCAGAGTGCCCACATCCAAGAATTTTGTGTTTACCACTCAAAAAACTAGCAAAGATAACAACGAGGAGCCAGGCATTGCTAAGGAGGTCAACAATGCCAAAAAGTCTCTGAATGACAGGAATCTTCCACTCGTTCTGCCAGTGGCTATAACAAAATCTGATACCTCAGAGCCTGAACCCAGATCCAATACACCTGTTTCCATTTCCCCAGTCAAAGTGTCCACACCCAAGAATTTTGTATTTCCAACTCAAAAAACTATCAAATATGAAAATGAGATGACAGATAAAGTGATAAGCCCAACACCTGCTAGTCAAACCCCTGCTCCAAGTCACTCGGTTCCTGCTGGGCCATCGGTAACAACCAAGCCCCCTACGGAAAGTGTCCCTTCTATCCCTAAGGCTGTTGTCCCTCAAGCTTCAGCTGGAGCACCACCTGTCCCCAACATTCCTGTCCCAAGAATATCATCTCCAGTTATTCAGACCTCTTCCAACCCTGAGCCAAAGATTCCTGAACCAGCCATTCCAACACCAGTCATTCCCTCTCAAGCTGTTCCTAATACAAAGACTTCAAAGACAGGAATCACTATTTCAACTCCTTCTGACCGTGAACCTCTTAAACCAAACATAAATATACTCAGTTTGACAGAAGTATTTCCTCCCCCTGAAGGAAGTCCACCATTAGAATTTACAGATGTTCCACCCCCTGTTCTATATGAAGATTTTCCTGATGGACACTTTTCTGAGCAAGCTATAGCCACTCCAGTGATCCCTGCATCTTTCGACCCAGTTCCCAGTAGCCCAGTTGTCTCCAGTTTTGCCTCCCCTGCCCCAGTCACCCCTTCGCTGGAATCCCGAGAGCCCTTAGTGAAGCCCTTAGAATATACACCTGATCCAGACTCCAGACTTACAGTCTCATTGGAGAATGCAAGGGCTCTTACTGACAATACAACTATTAACCCAAAGAGTACTGAGGGGGACCAGCCCTCATCCAAGCCGCTTTCACCCTTCAAAGCCTTGGCGAGAGCAGAGGAGATGGCATCAGTTAAACGGACACCAAATGATAGCCGAATATTTAACTTCTTGGAAAGGGCAAAGAGAAAGACCACAGTTAGCCAGTTGGCTACCACACCTGAAAATCCAACCCCAGTTGAAACAGTTACACCCGAGTTGCTGCCTGAAACTCTCACACCTCTGCCTGAGACTCTCACAACTGAAGTGAGTCAACCTGAACAAGCTGCACCTGAAAAACCCTCACCACAGCTTGCCACAGCTGTAGAACCACTGCCTGAGGAAGTATCAGAAGTGTTTGATATCTCTAAACTCCCTCCAGTTGACTATGTGGATCACCCTCGTTTACCATCTAAAACCCACCCACCTGAAACTGCAATGGTTAATGGCCTTGATCACAGTAAGTATCTGTTTTAAGCTGTGCTGACCCTGTGTGATCTTGCCCACTATTTTGTTGTCTAACATAAGTGTCATCCTTTGAAGCTTATTCATATTGTAGAGCAGTTTCACAGACAGCCAATTAACTGGCTTTGCAAAAAATGTTTTGCCTCAAATTACATTTTGTGCAGTGCTACTATTAATCAACACAAATCACTTTTAGATATATTTTGTTTCTTTCACAAATGAAAATACCTTTTAACAGTGGAAAACCATGATTAAATGCCTTTTTGATTGTGAGGAGTTAGGTGGATTCCATGTGTCAGGGAGTGTTGGTATGCATGATATGTAAGTCCATTGTGGCTCATGTTACACAACATCTCTTTCATAATCAGAATGACAAAGAATGTTTTGAGCAATACATTTAGTTTTTTTAGTCAAACTAAATGGTAATCAGGCTTACATATATTATCGTAAGTAATTTTTGTAATTTGCATAACAATTTTTTTATTGTTTTCAATACAGCGTTACATGATTGTCACCTAAAATTCTGGAAAAAGAAACACTTTGCTCCTTCTAAAGTATTTGATCAGGCTTATTAGTTCATGAGGATTAACATCATTCCAAAGTCTGTGCTTCCTCAACCTTGCGGTTTTCATTGACTTTCCGGACATAACTTCACTATCTCTTCCTCATGCTTCTTTTTGAGGTCATGTGCATAAGATTTTGGTGTTTGTTTCAGAATTCAACAAATGTATGCAAAATGTCTTAATTTTCTCAATAATAATGATTCTATAATAAAAGATAACACTTGCAAAGATAACACTTTTTTATTTACAAAGCATGTTGAATTAAGATTAGTTTTCTCACACCATTGGAAAATGTTCTTGTTTTAATTAAAAACATTTTAATCAAGGTTCTACTTAGTTATATCTTTTGTATTTTTTTATCAAAATGGTGGCGATCCAGTGGTTGTCCATTCTAATATCTATTCTATTGTTTCTGCAGGGGTGGTGACAGTGGTCAAACAAGTGAATCCCCCTCCCCCACCACCTAGGAAGGCTCTTCCAGCCACACCTACACCTACTGTGGACCCCCCACTTGAGAGACCAACTCAGTCTCATGCCAGAGACCTTGAGATTCCCTCAAAACCATCTGAACCTCTAGAAACACATGGTAATTTCCTCAAGATGTTTCTTAGAAGTGTTTTTCCTCTAAATGTGTAAATTAACTTTATTTTCTTCACCAGAATATTCCCAACATGACAACTCATTTGGGGAGGTGTTTTATGAAGATGTTGAGGAACCTGAGGCTCCATCAGTTTCTACCTTTAGGCCTCCATCACTACCATCATCCGAATCTAATTCCAGAAGGCCAGTTTCAATTCCTGAGGAAGCATTCCTGAAACAGTTGAGCTCAAAAAATTTGTTGCAAGAAGATGTGTTTCCGAACACAGTGAATAGAGACTCTGTGGATGTAGATTATAGGTCAGTGAACTCTGGCTCTCCAAATCCAGACACTCAAGCTTCTGCACTTCAGCACTCAGTGCAAAGCTCACCTGCCTTGTCTCCTTCAGGGTAAGCCACTAGCTTCATGATGATTTGGAATAGCCACAGAAAAAAATGGCTTTTGTGTATGTCATGTGCTGAAGTGATTCAGTGCTGAGTCACATTATTGTTATTCCATTTTTTCTCCAGGACCCTTGAAAGAGATCACAGTGTTAATGAAGATCATGCAGACAATAAAAAAGGCAAAACACTAAAGAATAAGAAACAGAAAGGACCTCTAAAAAGTAAGTAGAATGCTATATATTTTCAACAAAATGTTTCTTCCCAAATTTACTTGAGAAGAAACATTTTGAAAGATTATAGGACTATTGTTTAGAATTATTTAGACATAAATAAATACAATTTACGATATTGCTATAAATATATATTGTATGTGTGTGTGTGTGTTGTGTGTGTGTGTTTATATATATATATATATATATATATATATATATATATATATATATATATATATGTATATATACACAACACAAAGTTTTGATTCTCAAATAAATGTATCTTGTTTTAAAGATTTATTTAATTAATTTTTTGGTGTAATGCATTGATTCATGTTCTCATCATAGTAGATCTCATCTCATAGATTCATAATAATCTCATATCTGATGACCTTCTGACCTCCATTGAAATGATAAACACACAGGATATTGTCATGTCATTAGTTTATTTTAGATTCTCTTTTATCTTCAAGTATTCTTATGATTGACGTATGTCTTGTATTGTTTCCGACTTAGATCCATATTCTGATGCAGTGGCTCCGGTAAGTTTTTTTCCGTAGTTGTTGTACTTTTGATTTGCTTTGTTTTTACCATTATTGTTCAAAATCGTTTTTGAGTGCCTAAAGCTCTGAATGCTAATGTCAGGACCATGTATCTGCAATATTAATAATCATACTTTTGTGGCATGATCTTATGTTTTGTATCTTCTTATTGCTTGTTTCGTTGTTGCAATAATCTGTTCAAACATGTTGTTGTCTTCCATTAATCATCTAAGGAGGCTCCACCTAAAAAGTTGTTCTCCAGGTTAGTAGCTGCATTTTGTTTGTTGTTTTTTAAACTCATTGTATTAAATTGCATCTACATTCCCAAAACAATCTAATTGTAACAATGAAAAACTTCAATCTGCAGGAAGAACTCAGCAAAAGTGGCAGATGAAAAAGACCTAAAGAAGAAAGAGAAACAGCGTGAAAAGGACAAAGAGAAAGAAAAGGAAAGAGAAAAGAAAGAGCAAAAAGAAAAGGAAAGAGAAAAGAAAGAGCAGAAAGAAAAGGAAAGAGAAAAGAAAGAGCAGAAAGAAAAGGAAAGAGAAAAGAAAGAGCAGAAAGAAAAGGAAAAAAAGGAAAATGAAATGAGGAAAAAATTTAAGGTATTGTTTTCCCTTTTGGACATGGCATAGTTTCTTACATATGTCAGTATTTGTATGCATTTGTACACAGATTTTTTTCTGATTATTGCAACTCTTACCATCCAACTCATTACAATCCACATCCCACTCCTCAGTTGCATTAACCATCACTAAAACCCTGTCGTTTTAATCAAAAGTGTAATGAGCCTTACATTTCAATTTCTCGCTAACAGCAAGAGTCATTTTCTAATGCACATGACAAGTTCAGTAAGTGATATGCACATGTTCATGCAACTTTCTGTGATTTTTGATGTTTAATGCAGATCACAGGTCAAGAAGAGGCCATGTATCACGTTAAAGTGATTGAGGACTGTAAGGGCCGTAAAAACGACCTACCGGTGAAGGTTGGAGACACTGTGAGCATCATCCGTACCGATAACTGCCCGAAAGGCAAATGGCTGGCCAAGGACAGCAACAACAAATGTGAGCAAAACACATCAAGCAATATACGCAAATTAACTTAATGCCATTACATGCATATGTTAGCACACACATAATTAGCATGACGCTAAGTGAGTGTTACAGATAAATGGAGTGCAGAAAATAAGTATTTTTATGAATTTGCCCTGATAAGGACTAAATGCCTGAATAGATCTGTCACTAAGCAAAGACCTGAACGAGATCTTGAGCTTTGACTAATCTGTTAAACTGTGTATGTAAGAGCTTATCTCATTTTTCAGATGCTTCTGCTGGAACGCAGATTGGTAATGTGTTTGTGTGCTGTTTTTCAGATGGCTATGTCCCGGTGGAGAGTATGGATTTAAACATCAATGGCATTATGGAGCTGGGGAAGATGACTACAGCATCTAATAGATCCAACGGCAATGGACACAAAAACACAGAGGTTGTCGGTGCAAACAGCAGGTAGCCATTGAAACAACTTTAGCTTACAGTTGTAATGCTATTTCAACATTGTGTGCTGAGGGTTTTTTTTATCTGTATTTTTTAGGCTCTCAGAGCATTATGACATGAACCAAAGCTGTAAGTACCTTCTTTTATTAATTTTCTTTTTAAAGTAATATGTTATATTTTGTTTCAGTTTTATGTGATTTACACCACCCACGACCACGAACAGCTTTCTAAGCCATCATACTAAATTAAATTTCATTGCTCCAATATCCCACACTCCCTAGATCAAATATTCTCTATATTTGAGTACATGTAAACCATACTTAATTGAAAGTAGATAACCTACAATTTTATATGGAATTTGTACATACAATTTGTATGCATTTCTAGTACATTTAATGGTATGATTGCAGCTATAAATACTTTATGTATTTACTTTCATTTTATTTTCTCAGTCTCAGAAGACAGTGATGAGTGGACAGGTGATGATGATGACCCTGTGTTTGGCTCTCCCAATGATACCTCACACATGTAAGTATTAACTTGTATGTTTGTATGTGCCTTTTAATTTGTACTTAGTGATACAACTTGACTGTTAAGATATTGTATTGTTTATGTGAGGCATTTGTTCAATCTTTCAGAGGGCTGAATCATTCGCTGGCCACACCAGCTCAAGGTGAGTCACTGATGAGACATGACTGAAAAATGTTCACAGGAAACCTAACATCCAGAAATAGCCAAGATGAAGATCAAAACTCGGGGAAAACTGTCATTATAGCTTATGACAGTGAAAATTGTGAGCTAAAAAGTAAATTATGAAATGAAACGTTGAAACTATGAACTGCAAAGTGATAATCATGACAAAAACGTGTACATTCTGTCATAAAAGTAACATTTTGACAATAAGTCAACTTTATGAGCTAAAAAGTCATAAATATGACATCAAATGTTGAAACTGATGCTTGAGATACTAAGTCAGAATTTTTAGATACAAAGCCAGAATTATGGCATTAAAAAATCTACTTAAAAAATTATAATTATTACTTAATATTTCATAATTATTTTTTGATGAATTATTTTGTCTCTGTATACATTTTTTCCTACTTTCAGGTCCTGTTCAGCCGACCCAAACTGATTCAGTCTACTCTAATGTGCAGTAAGTTCTATTCTATTCACCATAAACTACACATACTCCCTTTGATCTGAAATAATTTGTTTTACATTAAAAACAGACGAACAATAATTGTTTTTATTGTGTGTTGCAGACCAAAACAGGAAGCCCTTCAAAGACTTTCCACATTCTTCATGCAACCCTTTCAACTTCCACCACAAGACAACAACCCAATGTATGACATCACTTTACTTTTTCTCTATTTTCCTATGAATTCAATGATGATCCAAAAACTTTACTGAATGGCATGTAATGATGGTTTCTCTACTTCCGGTTTCCTTTTTTGGTCGTTTGCGCATCAAGAATGCCAGAGCCTAAACCAAGTATGTTTTGACTCTCTAAACCTTAATTATATAAACAATCAGATCTACCCACACTCACTTTTTTTCTTCTTTTTTCTGCTCCTCCACTTCTGGTTTCATGTGTTAGCACATGAAACGGATCCTGTCAGCTTGTAAGTATTCTCATAAATATGTACAAGTTCTCAAACGAAACGCAGACAGAAATTTATGAGATGCCTTTTCCCCACGTATGCGGTCAGACTGGTTTTGCATGAATGTCTGAGATGGTTTTTCAGAAAGCATGTCTCGTTCCCTCATCCTGTGCAGCCACTATGCAACCACTGCTGATGACCTGATAATGCTAACTTGTGTTGTTGTTGTTGTTAATGTTTGTTATTGTATATTTCCTTTAGAAATAAAGAGGAAGAAGTTTTAAATGTTACAGAACTTCTTCCTCCTCCAGACCAGTATGCCGACATCATGACTGGAGACTCCATTCCCATTTACAGCAAGTATGTGCATTGTACAAAGGTTGACCTTTTGTGACAACATGCCCCAATTGCAAAACATGTGGTTGCAATATAAAGAGTTTTGATTTAGTATATGCTATTGAATGTTTTGTGATCACGTTGTTGTGATCACGTTACAATTCTTCAGAAATCATTCTAGTATGATTCGCTGCTCAAAAAATATTTATTATTATTTTTTATTATGTTTTATATTTTTGAAGAAATACCTATATTTTGGATTCATTGATGAATATAAAATGCAAAGTACAGCATTTATTTGAAACAAAATAAGTACTGAAAAAGTACTGACCCCAAACTTTAATGTTAATAAATGTAATAAATAATAAACAATTTGCAAATAATTCTACAATAAAAAAAGGTAAAATAATTGTAAGTACATTAAACCATAAAAAAAAAAATCCTGCTTGACTTTTGACATTCAGCAAAACAAAACAAAAATGACCCTGGTCATTTCTGACCTTTGGCTTTTTTTAAGCTACAGTGATGTTTACTGACATTTCGGACAATATGTTTGTCTATTCTAGGCCAATCAAACTCGTCTCAAAATAGCCAAATAGCTCTGGCTGCAAGAGGGAAAGATGGACAGTGCTGGATCTTCACTCTGAGTTCATAACCCTCCTGTGGGGCGTGTTTTGATGAGTACCACAGTAAATGTCACCCACACAAGCTCAAGGAGAGATGTGTCTGTCAAGTGGGAAAAATTATGTTTGTGATTGTGCATCTGTCTGTAAGTGGCTGGAGGCAAGTGCTTCTGTATTCATGTATATTATGTGCATTCTGTGTGGAAAAAAGCTCATGCGTGGTGCAGTAAGGAGCTCTCAGATTATTTAGACTAAGTGTTAGTTTACAATATATATATATATATATATATATATATATATATATATATATATATATATATATTTGTCTAGTCTGAGGTTGTCTAATAAGTTTCTAAGGTTCATAATTGAACAATTGTGTTCAAAGTTGACAGCATGAGAGCATGCGCATGTTAAAACTGCTTGGCATTTGGGTTTGGTTTTAACAGTAAACTTCCATGTAAACAGTAAGTCCGCAAAAATTTTTTTTATTTTTACTGTACAATATACTTACAAGTTTTGATTGTTACTTAAATAACCATACTCTGTATTAGATTAATTAGTATTATATCATCCCTTTTATTTTTTACAAGAAGTACTTTGTGTATAAGTATTTCCAGTCTTCAGGACTACCCTACATGAGGGAAAATATGCTGATGCTTGTTGTGTGAATTTAGCTGTTTAAGTTGTTGTGTATTTAGTAATTCTACTGCATGTACGAAATGTTCTGGTGCAGACAATAAATGCTACAGTGTAAATCTTCTGCCTTTGTTGCTTCAGAACTTCAGAACACAAAAATTCAAATGGTTTCCTGAATTTTCCAGTAGCTGCGTAAATACTGAATAACTTTTAGTATTATTTTGTATAACTATAAAAGCTGCAAAAATAGTTACATTTTACCATACCATACTGATCTGTGTGATTTTGATGTTTTTGAAAGAAGCATTTATTTGATTAAAAACTGCAGTAGTAAAAGTAACGTTGTGAAATATTACTACAACTTAATATACCTTTTCTTTGGGAGAAAGTTATTCCTAGAATAGGTAGAGCCTCTGCTCCTTTCCGCTCCCCCAGCTGCACCTTCTTGCCAGTCACTTGCTTTGCCTAGCCTCCTCATGGCTTCCTGGGGTCTGAGAGGGCTATTCCTACTAATCGCTCTCCGAGCCCACTACGACTAAGTCTCCTCGCCCATGGTGTAGTAGGCCTCCAATTTATAGAGCTCCGCTCGGCAACCCTAAGC
The DNA here is from genome assembly GCA_037043235.1 of Rhodeus uyekii. Taxonomy (NCBI): domain Eukaryota; kingdom Metazoa; phylum Chordata; class Actinopteri; order Cypriniformes; family Acheilognathidae; genus Rhodeus; species Rhodeus uyekii. The sequence goes on along the minus strand of JAWRVZ010000025.1, from coordinate 653,715 downwards.
GATTGGTAGGCAAGGTAAAAATATACTTTTTGTTGTATAATATACCTCCTCTTGTTGTCCGATGCGGTTCCCTACTATGGACTAGAAGAACAGCTGCAAAGTGTTGCTTGCCCAGCCACTCAGTTCATCAGCCCCTAAGCATTGTAGGCCTTGCAGTTGCGGCTCTAGGTCTCCGCTTTTCAGACTCAGTCCTGAGCTGGAGGGGCTCCTGTACTCCCTTCGACTCTAGACTGAGCATGGTTAGTGCCTTGATGCCTTCGTTCTCTAGTAGCCCCAGCGTGGGTCTCTGCAGGTCACTGGGAGCAGTTCCCCTGGAGGAATCTCGGCTGAGAACAAATTCTATGGCCCCTTTCCCTAGAATTGTCTTTACTTCTAGTTCCATGACCAGAGCCTGCTTGGGGGCCACCGTAGTGACTAGAACCCTACGGCACTAGCCTCTGATGTTATTCGAGCGGTAAGCCCTTAAGCGGTAAGCCCTGAAGTGGCGAACCAGCAGGGAATTACCAAACTGATGGCTCTAGTACCCTTCTCAGATGGAGCGAGCATCCCGGTGCCGCTACGTTTCCGGGCAGACACTGGGAACAAAGCTCGCTGGGGCCCACTGTGCCCTGAACACGCAAGGTGGTAGGGTTACGGAGAAGGCCCCCTGAGGGCATGGAGCATGCTCCTGGCGTCAGGACCGTTTCCCTGCAGCCTTCTTGGAATTAATAACGGTCTGCAGATCCAGCCTACCCCTTGAAGGCTTCGGATGAGAGCATCCCCCCCCGGTCCTCCAATTGTTTGGGGAGGAGTCAGGGTGGATACGTTCTGTTTCTGAACGGCTCTATGTCAGGAGCTAGCTTTCTGGGGTTGCTCCCGCTCAGGAGTCCGGAGACCTGAGACTGACAGGGGATTAGCTTCTTGAATGCCGCCGCCTGTTTAGTGGCCTCACAACGGTGGCTCACAATGGTTACTGGTTAACCATTCTAATGTCGACGGATAGTTTGCTCTGACACTGGAGGACAGCTTGAATTTCTTTGGAACTTGTTTGAGGCTGCTTATCCACCATCGAGACTATCCTGAGTTGCAACCTATCATCAGTTTTCTCTTTTGTCCACATCCAGGGAGATTAGCTACAGTGTCATGGGTTGCAAACTACTTGATAATGTTGCACACTGTGGACAAGGGAACATCTGGATATCTGGAGATAGACTTTTAACCTTAAAATTGTTGATATTTTTCCACAATTTTGATTTGCAAGTCCTCGGACAGTTCTCTTCACCTCTTTCTGTTGTCCATGCTTAGTGTGGCACACACAGACACACAATACATAGACTAAGTCAACTTCTCTCCTTTTTATCTGCTTTCAGGTGTGATTTGTTTTATATTGCCAATACCTGTTATTTGCCCCAGGTGGGTTTAAAGAATAATCTCATTTATCCAGTTTTGAAAGGGTGTCAATAATTTTGTCCAGTTTTCTGTGGAATTATGTGAAATTAGCTTTTTTCCCTCCTTTTTTTGTCTTGTTCCAATACACACAAAGGGAATAAATGTGTATAGCAACACGTGTTAATGCAATACTTTTCTGTGAGCAATACTTGATTTTCTGGAAAACGTTTCAGGGGTCCCAACAATTTTGGTCATGGTCATGTCATTTAACATATCTTTGACAGCTATAATTTTTTGATCACAAAAACAAATGAAAAAAATCAAAATAACTACACAAACTAAAAAAAAATCCATATATCTCTTTATTTTCCCTTAATATTTTTTTCTTTCTTTTTAACGATAAAAATCGAAGTGCAAATCAGAAGAGGAACACCATGCAGTGCATAACTTTTAAAATACAAACCGCACACAGAAAGGAAGTGACACATGTGCAGTACAGACATGTAGACAGGCAGAGGTCGTATCCCAGCAGGGCTCGGGAACAGGCAGAAAACACATTATTCTCATTGTGTAACCGCAGGGAAGCTGTTCACACATACAACACTAAAATGGAGAGTGAGAGAGGGTATAATATCCAGCACAAATGCCTCTACATAGACAAAACACAGAACATGAGCTAAAGCCATGGCTATCACACTAAAGCCCCTGTGAAACTAATGGGGGCCATAAGGTTTCTGACCAGTTTCCACAAAACACAACCATAAAGTTGATATAGCAGATATAAAACTGTCGTAAAGGACTTTTGCTAACAACCCGGCCTCGAAATAAGACAAATATTTTCTACAAGGTTGTCAAGCATGCGCACATTCTTGCAATTCCCACCCAAGGTTTGCCCTTTTAAATGTAATGGCAAAGTTCTGCAGTAGGGGGCGATAAACTCCCTAAACTATGTGTTAAAGCTTTTACCTCTGCACTGATCCCCAAAGTGACCGGGAGTTAACTTAGGATTTGAGAGGAAAATGTTAAGAATGCGTAAAGGCTACTGGAAGGCATTTTCAGATTGTGCAATATTGTTCCATGAAAACAACATAATAATCCAGTCTAATTTTCTCCAGCAATAACGGGGGAAAAAAATCCCTCAGCCATGGTGGATTGTACTGTTAATATTTTAAGAGGCATCATATCAATTGCATTTCATATAGTGATTTGTATGAGACCTTTCCATCTGTTTGTTTTACATTCAGTTAAAATGGTACAACTGTAGAATGTATCATAAAAATACAGCATACTGGTACAAAACACACAAACGCTCTGCTCCATGCACACAACGCTAGACACTTAACACTCCATACAGTACAAGACAGAGGGGAAGATTCAGGAAGACCACTACATCTATAGAAAACTTGTTTTTCTGGATAATGAACCAGCAGAAATGAGGATGAAAAAGACAAAGAGATCTAGTTTTGGTTGATGGTTGACCTAAATTACTCTATTGGATCCATTGGTTGAACTTAAAACATCTTTTCTTTTTTTGTCTGCCTTGTTGAATTATTTTTCATAATGTAGCATCTGCATTTAAAGTTCATGTAATTCCCTCATCTCAATTTCAGTCATCTTGTCATTTTCCATTGCTATTTCCCAGCTGGCTGTGTTGTAGTTGTCCGTTCACACATGTTGGCACAAAGACAACTACAACAGATCCACTTCCTGAATCCCGACTGTCATTTGTTCACAAGTAACACTTAAGATGTGAGCTTAAATAACCCATAAATATGTGTAACTAATAAATACATTGGATCTACTCCATACAAACAACCACACACATAACCAAATATGTTAAAAATAAAGTTCACAATTAATTTAAGGCATCCCAGGGGATGGAGTCACATGACGCGCTCTCTAAATGCTCTTGGCTAGAGTCACTTTATATGTTCTCATCAGATGCACACCATCTATATAATGTTTGAAGTAAGTGTATAATGTATGTTATAGTGTACATGCGCCTTAAAGGATCTGCGAAAATGTTAATAACGAAAGAGGGATCATAAAAATCACATGGTATTTTTTTTGTCCTGAATAAGCTATCTCACAGAACGTATATAGTGCACAAGACAAAATAATATCAGAATTTATAAAAAATTACCCCATTCATCAATTTACATAAACTTCATTCTTAATCCCGTGTTGTTACCTGGATAATCCACAAATGAGCAGTTTTTCCAAAAATGCATCCAATTCATCTTTTGCATATTTTAACTCCTTTCCAACAGTGTATGACTTTAAGATCCATCTTTTTACAATAAGGACAATTGAGGACAGGGGTGTAACTTTTTTGAATTGGATCGGCTTCAGAAGGGCAGTAAAAAATTACGACATTTTTATGATCCCTTTTGTTACATATTAATTACCTATTATTAACTATTGATTATTTTGTTAAAATTACTTTTGATATGTATATGTACATCACCCACACACACGCACGCACGCACGCACGCACGCACGCACGCACGCACGCACGCACACACACACACACACACACACACACATATAACTGATGGGTATACCGGTATATTTGAACATATAGTAAAATATATTTGTAAAGTAATTCCAAAAGAAAATCTTAAATAATAATGAGCTGAATGTGTCAACTCACATTGCTTTAATAATGTATTAATGTAGCTGTCTGTAATCTCAAGTATTGAGACTATTTCAATGCCATCTAATTAAAGACTCAAATAAATGACTGGCACATTCTCCACTTCTTCTCTGTTTGCATTTTAGCCATATCAAGGCACAACATTTAAGCTTGTCTGTCTGCCCTCGTCCAGCATTTTTGTGTCTCTATGGCAGCAGCACAGGCCATGATGTAAGCAAGGCCTCTGAGACAGACAGAGATAGGTCATGGTCAGCCGTTTCTACTGCAGATGGTGTGTATCATCTGAGATTCTCTGTGACGTTCACCAACAGCATTTACACTGCTATTCGCAAAACTCTCTCTGGCGACTGCAAACCAGAGCCAGAACATTAGCTATACTATAAGTTCTTCACCCTATAAACACTTATATAATGTAAATAGATAAGATTTCTGTGTAAAGTTAGGAAGAATCTCCAATATAATTAAATAATCTTTGCTCTATATGTATAAACCTATTGTTTTGGTATGTGATTGCAATCATCCGCTATTGCACTAAACTATACAACTCAAGTGATTGATATGAGAATATAAATATACTGTATAATACATATTATAAAAAAGAAATGTGTATATGAAAATCAGAAGTATGTTTATAATTTTTGAATTCTTTAAACCTATAGCGATGCGGAAAACCTCTGACTAAAGTGACAATTAAAAGGTTTTGGACAAAGTTCATGTTTTTTTTTTTTTTTTTTTTTTTTTTTTTGGGGGGGGGGGGGGGGGGGCTTATTTTTTGTTAGGTTTAAAATAAAATAAAAATGATAAAAAAAGGTGGGAAAGAATTATGTCTGGTCGTCAAACATCAATGCAAAAAAATCTTATCAATGCAAAATCACTTATAACATAATAAAAATAATAATAATAATAGTTATTATTATTATTATTATAATAGTTATTATTATATAGTAATAATAATTCTTATTATATTATAAAAATATATCAAAATGGAGCATGAATAAAGTGATAACAAAAAGGTTTCACTGATGACCTTGACATGATTCGTAAAAACTAATAACTGTAGCTAATTAACGACTTTTATATCTGTGTCTTTAGTGTCCAAAACCTTTTTATAGCTACTGTATGTCTATGCAACTGACATAAAAGCACCCCCGACTCCATAAATCACAACCCAATTGGTTTCAAAGAGGTAAAGACCAGGTAAAGGGTGTTTTCTGATGTGTACTCTATGTATAGGCGCGTTGGTCTCAGCGAGCCAAGGTAGTGATGAGGCTGGCACACATTTCAAAGAAGTCCATGGTGTGGCTGCCCTGACGCGGGGTCAGCAGGGGTGTGCTCCCGGTCAGAGAACCCGGCAGAGAACTGCTGAGCAGCGGCATCTCAACAGCCACGGTCGCAGAGTCGATGCTGAGCCGTGGTCGATGAAGGCCGGCTGTAGAGCCAGAGCGTTGAGGAGTCGACGACCCTGACTTGTGCTCGATCACATCATCTGAAAGATGAGTGAAAATAATTTTTACATTTTATTACATAGATATAGAGAAGAACAACAGGTCTGGTTAAAACTGGCTAAATGCATGTGGAGCAGAAGCATACCTAGGAATTTTGTACAGTAGTTTCTTTTCCTTTCTGTGTCAAAATAAACTACCCTTCAATAGTTTAGAGAGTTTTCTTGAAAAATAATTAATACTTTTATTCAGCAAGGATGTATTTTGGTCAAAAGTGATTGATCAAACTAATTATATTTCAAATAAATGCTCTTATTTTTCTGCCAAGGAGATCTTGGCATTAAAAAGACTGATTGATTGATGCTCACCATCAATGCTCTTGAAGTCGAGCAAGTAGCTACGATTGTCCACCTGGTAGAGCTGCAGACACATCTTCACAAAATTCCCAGTGACAGGATTCTTCCGGCGCACTCTCAGGTGATACGGGTTCACCACCTAAATCCCACGACATCCAATACACTGACATATCTAGTCTCACTAATCAAACATACAAGCTCATGTTTGTTTCAAGCCACTCACTTTCCACTCGTACTCCAGCTGTTTCATGGCACGGTAAACCTCAGCCATGATGTCGTATGGTTTGCTCTGGCTCCGTATGCCCAGGTGCCATTTTGCCTTCTTCACCGCCAGCGGTTTGGGTCGGGTAGTGTTGAGGGCGTCCAGAGGGCACCGTGCCTTAGGGCTGTCGGCCAGGAGTGGGGGCATCCTTTCGGGGTGAGGTTTGACCCCTGGTGGCAGGGGCATGCCCTCCTCTATGAAGGAGCTGGTTGGGGGACTGGAGGCCAGGTAGAACTCGCTGGCCTGGTTCATAATTCTCCGGTTGTCGATAATGAGGTGGTATGCCACGGCCAGCTGGTCTTGAGGGTCTCCGCTGTAGAGGCTGCTCAGAACTTCGGCTTCGGTGCATTCAAACTTCTCGCACACCTCCCGCACGGCCTCCTCATCCACCACTGTGGAGTCGTACGAGGGGTCCTCAGGGAAGAGGTAGCCAGGAAGGTCCTGTTTAAACCACTCATCCTCTCTGCCATACAGGAGAGAAGAAGTTAAAAAGTCATTTATGCTTTATTTAAATCATACCACGGTTAAACTGACAGTGCACATAAGTTCATGAACTTATAACTAATAACAACCTGATATCTTTGATAGTAGCTCTCTTCAGTGGGTCCACCTGCAACATGAGCATAAGTAGACTGGCCACTGAGCGGTTGAGGTATTCAGGCATGTAGAAAACTCCTCCACGGATCTTTTTGAAGAGGGTGGGCACGTGCTCGTCATCAAATGGCAGAGTCCCACAGAGCAGTGCATAGAGAATGACGCCACAGCTCCAGATGTCCACCTCTGGACCAGCATACAGCCTGAAACACAACATACATGTCGTTGTGTGAGTGCATGGGCTAATGCATTGTGTCTACATGTCCATAAGTCAGAATGCAGAATAAGACAAAAATCGGTATTACATACAGCTAGCTATATTGGACTTCTGACCATCGCTTTTTATGTCCAAGAACTGTACATTCCGTACATAATCTGGACCTGAATAATGACAAATGACTTTGTGACCTCTCACCTTCCTGAAATCACTTCTGGCGCAGCATAGTTTGGTGATCCGCAGCTTGTTCTCAGGAACTCTCCGTCTGACATCATGTTTGACAGACCTGGCAAGTCGAACCCCAGAAATACGTAAATACATATGTAAATAAAACAAAATATATTTCAGGACAGATCTAAATATAGTGGGATCCAAATGTATAAAACTATTCTTGACATTCTGAGATGAAAAAATGAAAATGATAAATAATATAATGATAAATAATCTAAAGTTGTAAAAATCTAGCTTTTGCACTGTTTATGTGGTTCAGCTTCTTCCTGTTAATTTCAATCATTATTGTAATACCGGTACATGCATTATGCCCACTGCTCAATACAATAAAAATCAAGTAATTATTTTAATTAAGTATAAAAATAACATTCTACCAAAATATATTTAGATTGGGGTTTGCTGCTGCTGCATATATATGCTTGCTGTATTTAAAAAAAAAATCATCTTTATGATTTTTGCATTCACACACACACACATTCACACACACACACACACACACACACACACACAAAACACACACACACACACACACACACACACACACACACACACACACACACACACACACACACACACACGGACGCGCACACAATTTGACATATTAAAGCAGGTATTTTAGATATATTCACTACAATCCCCATCGTAATACATGTATTATACTCACTGCCAAGTAAAAATGATTACAATAATTTAAATTATTTAAATGGATATTTAAATAATTAATAATGATACCAAAATATATTTAGAGTTGGAACTGATAAATACAGATTTTACTGCATCACCTTTTAAAATATGCCATAAGTCAATTATTTATACTCTGTGTGTGTGTGTGTGTGTGTGTGTGTGTGTGTGTGTGTGTGTGTGTGTGTGTGTGTGTGTGTGTGTGTGTGTGTGTGTGTGTGTGTGTGTGTGTGTGTGTGTGTGTGTGTGTGTGTGTGTGTGTGTGTGTGTGTGTATGAGAGAGTAATACAAAATAAAAGATATTTTACAGTTTTTCTCAGTCGCTACGGTGCATTTCTCAGATCACAACTGAAATTCTCAAAACTACTACACATCTAGTCTCTTGTGCACATCATAAAAGCCATAAAAGCTTTGAGCAAACTACAAATGTCAAGCAATCAATTATGTACAATTGTCTGCTATTTCCTACATTATCAATTGCTTATGTCACGTTTAGCAAAATTTATTATGCTGGATGTCTGTTGAATAGTCTTCCACTCAAAACATCTAGACATTAGTTCCTTGCATAAGCCATTAAATGCAAAATGGTTTAACTAGTTGTCATAATGTGTCAAGTATATTTTCTATATATTTCTATTACACTTTTTTTGTAAATGTGTCATGAATTTATGAATTGCAGAAGCAAATTTTAAATTTAACTCATGAAGGGAAATGTAAAGGTCATCAACATCATCAACCAATGATCAACCAGCTAAAAAGAGCAGAGAGATGCATCTCATGAAGCTTCATTTGGCAAGCACATATAGACAGAGCACAACACAGCGTTAACATTTCTGACAATTAAAAAGAACAACAAGGAAACTAACAGGGTCAACAGCCAGGAGGAAGACGACGAGTAAGGACTTGTGGTTGGAAGGGTATACTTACTGTAATGCTATATTAAATTAGTCCACTTGAGTTTTATAGAGACGTAATGTAACACACAAACACATACATACATACTATAGCCCTCTACAGTATGTGTGTGTGTGTGTGTGTTTTTGTGTGTGGACTTGTTTTGTTCCTTATATCACAGTGATATAGTTATAATTTGTTGACAGACCAACAGTAAAACTGTAACTGTGAATCCAGTCCAGTCTCTTGCAATCAATATCCCACATAGAGTAATGTGGAAATTCATACTGAGGAAATGTATATATGCCATAGAATGCCATAGAAAAAGTGCAGTCTTATAAATTTTCAGTCACTGTCATCAAAATCATAGGTATAGTTTACATCTGAAAATGCTGACAGAGTACACTGTTATATTGACAACATGACTAGGCATTTTGACTATATTGTTTGTGAACAGTTACACAAGGACTTGTCATTATGATGACACTGATATGCTCATTGACATAAATACTTACTTTTGAGAGGGACTACAGATTTTGAGCAAGTTACAAGCTTTTGCAGATAATTGTGTGATGCTGTTTGTACAAACTGTTTTGAGAAATGCACATACTGCTTTGCAAATCTTAAGGATGATTCGAGAAGGATCACAGTAGCAAAGCGACTGTAAAAAAAAAGTATATTTTTATATATATATATATATATATATATATATATATATATATAAATTGTTGGAAAATTGCTAGTAGAAGCATTTTCACTAGCGCTCTCAAACATTTGGACCCTACTGTATATGAGGTGTAGCTCAACAAATCTAGCTGCAGGGAAGATTTATGTATATTTCTCTTTGCCTCTTTTCTGTCTCTGCTCTTCTCTGTATAATCAAACAGCATGCCTCATACAAACCACATGAGTGGACATGCAGCAAATCTGCAGCTGGTTGCTTGGCAACTATCCCTCACTGTCTGTACAACATTAGCTTTCTGTATGTGTGTGTGTGTGTGTGTACCAAAGTCAGCGATCTTGGCATTCATGTTGCCGTCCAGCAGTACATTTTCTGGCTTGAGGTCTCTGTGCACCACCATGTGTCTGTGGCAGTAATCTACAGCTGAGATGATCTGCTGGAAAAGACGTCTCGCTTCCGTGTCCTCCACCTGCACACGAGAGACATAAAGGGAGATTACTATATTATACATTGTCAGTACTAAAAAACAAGTGTGTGTTATCTGTGGGTTAAAGCAGTAGGACTTTAGTAGTGATCACTCATCTTCTTACTAGGGAATTGTTTATTTGGATAAAGTAATGTCAAGATTAACTTTTGTATTGTTAATATTTCAAAATGAATATTTACTGAATTTAAGCCATATTATCACTTAATATTTAATTACCTTTTTAGAAAAACTATTTTGAATATGATATAGCTTAATGATATAGCTTAATTTTAATCGTCATTGTTATCCATGTATTATGCCCACAGCCCAATACAATTGATGTATTTACAGACCAAGACAGACTAGATGGATAGATAGATGGATAGATAGATAGATAGATAGATCAAACAACTTACATTGAACAATACTATCAAAAAGTAATTCAAAAACCTTTTTGAATAAAATAATTTTTGAATTAAAAACACTAAAAATAACTAAAAAATAAACTCAGTTTTGAACAAAACATGTCCTGCAACATGAATTGTCAGGCAGTGCCATTGTAGACAACCCAGATAACACAAAAACTGAGCCCTATATATGCATACACTCCTTGACCCTTCCCACGAACACTTTACTGGATCATGTGCTGTTTGGATAAGCTAGATCCCCATAACCCCAAACGGGTTCAGAAGACTAAAAGGTTAATCCAAGCTCAAATCCAGGCCAGAACCACAAAAGCAAGTTAAGATGCCTGAGGCTCATAAAGCAGTTTCGAGTTATTAGGTGACTAACACATAACATAATCCGACATGTTTCTAGGTAATGGGAAAGTCATGTTTCCATAACTGAATATGTTTTGTTGTGTCGAATGCTATTAATTGTAATGTTCAGTCATTAGGTATGGCATGCAACTTTGGAGAACCATTGAGAAAGTCAATAGCTTTTCCCATGATTCTAAAAGCATGTTAGCCTACAGCTGACTTTATTAGCATAATTAGACTTTATGGAGCTTGTCAGATGATTCTTACCCTTCCATGCTTACAAATATAGTCAAAAAGTTCTCCTCCAGACACATATTCCATCACCATGAAGAAGTCTGTGGGAGTGCTGATCACCTGATACCTGCAACGCACCAGAGAGAAGAACCACAAAAACTCAACAAGAAGTTTTAATGCTGGTGCTTTTCAACATACAGCAATGCAGGACTCAACAATAAGGAGAACTAATAGCTAACTTAAAATAATTTTAAGTTATAACTATTTGAAATTTTAAGCTATTATTTATATAAATTGGTTCTTGCTAATTTAATTGAATTTAATATTTTAATTTCTTGTTGGTACTACAAAATAAAATGCGTAAATTATACAAATGTGAACAACTGGCAACCCATGAAAACATATGTTCCTTCCCAACATAAGTTCTCACAGAATCTTGTGTTTCACTCAGAAATGTCACATTATAGAGATCAAATGCATTGGAAATAAAACTTGTACTTTACAAAACTCTATAAAAAGCTTTTTGAACTCAGTTGTATTGGACAACAATAAGAGTATCAGCATGTTGAGGAATGTTATGCTACAGTTCTTGAAAACGGTCAGAGAATGATGAAGGTCAGAAAACCTTCTGGCAGTCTGCTTTGTTGTTGTCCCTGTTTATATTCAACAGCAGAGCCCCTATAGTTGAAGACAGCCTTTCAAAGCAGCAGTAGAAAAGGACAGGGCTTGTTTCCCTCAGAGAGGCTTAATATGGACAATACTGAAAGTCTGGTACCTGATGTGACTTTCAAATAAGCATAATGTAACTTTACCAAATCCAATCATTGAAAAAAGAATGATAAAAGGAGAGAACAGAACATGTTCTCAAAACTAGAGCAAATACACAGAAAAACATACAAAAGCACAGCAGGGGCTTAGCATGCAATGTGCCTAGAATACAATAACACAGCTATTACATTCTGATAAGAAATGGGGAATAAGTGAGAGTGGAAAAGAATGAAAGTGAGAAATTGAGACAAGAGAGGATAAGAAGATTATGCTGTCATTATCTGATCAGAACAACCCTGAAATGTGCCATTGAACTGTCAGAGGCAGAACTAGAAATGCAGCTAAATCAGTACATTTTCTTCTAAATAAAATGTGTAATGTATTTGGTTGTCTTTTGCACTTATATGACCTTTAGTTTGCAGTTCTGTCTCTACTGTTTGAGCATTTCCTGCAGATCAAACAGTAGGGACGTGGTGCTTGCAACGCCAAAGTCATGGGTTTGATTCCCAAGGAAAGCAAGAACTGATTAGAATGTCAATGTGTTTCTTGAATGCAATGTGGGTCGCTTTGGATAAAAGCATTACTCTCTCATTAGAGTAGGCTGTCTGCTTAATTTACATTTACGCATTTGGCAGACGATTTTATCCACTGCATTCAAGGTACACATTGATATTCTAATCAGTTGCTTTCTTATAATATTAGTAACATTACTGGACATTTATTTTTTCATACAGCCATTTTTCACCCTGTCTCTAAGAGGCATATTTAATATTCCCAATACATAATTTATCTCCATTGGGCTTTACATATTTTAGATTTTATTTTTTACTTATGTAAATTCAAATGTTATATCACAATAACACCAGAAATCTGAGGATTTCAGAACAAGCTATTTTTTAAGCTTAGTTTTAAAGACCCCCTGTGTTGAAATAATTTTTTTTAAAAGTTTTTACTGTTGTTTATATGTCTATGTGTTGTTTTGAATATGTTTTAAGACAAACCATGAGTAAATTCATAAGTCAAAAACATTGCTGAGTGTGTTATCTTTAAAACTGCGGTGAAACAACATTCAAGCTATTTTTCAGCGGAAATAAATTGAAAAATGTAATTTTGGTGATCAAAGAGATAAAATGATTGGCTACAGGAGGACTTTAATAAGTCTTTATTTTGAATTGGAGAGCTTACAGGCTTTGCTGGAGAACATAATTGCTATAACAGCTTCCAAACACACACTAGACTGGGCCGGCATGGACATTTTAGCAGGTCAAAGCTAGTCTTTTCAGATGGACTCATTAAAATCAATTATCCACACAGGTCTTACCACATAGAAGAAAGAAAAAAAAGCATCCGTTCTGTCACCTTCAATCAAATCAATTATATTTGAAAAACTAAAAATCACAAAAATTTCCAAATCCTTGTCATTGGTGATGTTAAATCTCACAAATACTGACACAATAAGCACATAAAGTCAACATGGGTGATGATCCTTGTAATAACTCCTAAACTTTTAAGAGTACCATACTAAGGTTTCCTGAAATTCCAGTTCAAAGGCATAAAGCTTCTTAAAGTCTTTAAGAAGCTTAAGCTGTCAGTCAACCCAGTGTAAAAATTATGTAGCTTCCAATCAAGGTACGGTAGATAATCAGTTCCCCAGCACACTACACAAGCATACTCTGTATTTTCAGTTGATGTTAATAGCTGTTTGTTTTCCATGTTATTTATGTTTGATTGACTCACAGCTTGATGATGTGTGGATGTCTGAAGAGCTTAAGGTTCTGAATCTCTCGCTTGATTTTCCCCACAACATCGAGACTGCGGATCTTCTGTCTGTTGAGGATCTTCACAGCAACTTTGTGGCCTGTTAGCTGGTGCTCTCCAACTGTTGGCCAAACACACAAACGCAAACCACACACACACATACACGCATCAATGAAAACTCAGCTGAAACACCATCACCAGCAGTTAGGTTATTATAAACACCACTGATGAAAGATAGGTTGTATTCCAAAGAAAGCAAGCATCAGCACTGCGCGCCAGAGACCTCCAACACAAACCTTCTGAGAAAACAAAGAAAGAGAGGAGACTTTCATTTCAGGTCTGAGCCCTACGTTCAAACAAACAAAACCTGATCTACTCTGAGTTTAGACTTTCATATACTAGCCTTAAGACAATTGCTTATATAGTATTAGATATGGCTCACTTATGAGTAAATTTATGTTTAGTTTAATATATTTTCAGTCTTGCACATTATTGTAATAAGTAAGATTATATATTTAATCGCCTCCAACTATTATATATATATATATATGTGTGTGTGTGTATGGTGGTATATATATATATATATATATATACACTGTAATGCTATACTGTATGTTATTACATATATATATATATATATATATATATATATATATATATATATATGTAATAACATACAGTATAGCATTACAGTATATATATATATATATATATATATATATATATATATATATATATATATATATATATATATATATATATATATATGACTTTGAAGGTGAGGGTGGGTATTTATATATATATATATATATACCACCATACACACACGCACATATATATATAATAGTTGGGGGCGATTAAATATATAATCTTACTTATGTTATAATATGTTAGTATTATATATAGTACACAGTATTACTTACATGCATACCTACATGACAATAAACACATTTATAATGTTACAAATCTATCAGTACTAATGTGGATTTTTTTGCATATTCTGGTATATTTTGCATAGTCAGGTTGATAGGAGTATTTTTGATCTTACATTTTTAGGTTAGTATTTTCAGTGTCCATACAGACACTACATTCACTGCCTGTGTTGCATTAAGAAATAATTAATGAAATGTTAGTTATTAGATCTGCACCCACAGAAAAGATTCTATTAATGTCTGCTAACAGTTGGAGGGTCACTTGAAAACAAATGTGCTTTCGCGTGGATATTTAAGTCCAATGACGCCCTGAGCATACCATATGGCGAGAGTTTAAGAGCTATATTCAAATCAGCAGCTTCTGTTATGCAGCCTTTACAGACAAGGAATAAATCATTTAAGTTTTTAGAGTATTCTGAAAACTTGCATCACATGAGTGCACTTAAACTCCAGTCATGGGATCTCATGTGGAGCCTGATAAGGCTGTTAGATTTCCAGGCCTGATAAAAATCTTATGTCTCTCCTCAGGGTCACTTGCTCTACTGGTCATTGATGAATAATACAAATTGGTCAATGTTTTATTTTTATTTTTTTATGAACGTTAGATTTTGTCTTTGCCTCAATCCTCAAAAAGCAAGTCTTCAGTAAAGAGTTAACCCATGAATTAAGACAATCAGATATGAGGCGAATCACAACACTGCAAACTTTGATTTAAAACAAAGAAAGTATTTAAAAAATCTGACAAAAATACAAAGGTACTTAATGGCTTTAGCGGGGTTTGACTAGACTCCAATCAAGCATTGCGAACAGAATAATCAAATTAAAAACATTGGAGAAACAAAACTGCTCACTTACAAATGTTACAAACTTACTTACAAATGTTTATATATATATATATATATTTTTTTTTTTTTTTTTATTCATAAATAAATAATTTATTATTTATAATAAATGGTATGTCTCCCAATACAGTTTTAAGAGCATGGAGGAGATACCAAGAGACAGGCCGTTATACTGTACATGCTGTACAGAGACGTAGAAGGGCAACACCCAGCAGCAGGACCGGTATCTACTTCTTTGTGCAAGGAGGAACAGGAGGCTCACTGCCAGAGCCCTACAAAAAAAACTCCACCAGATTAATGGTGTGCATGTTTCTGACCAAACTGTCAGAAACAGACTTCATGAGGGTAACATGAGGGCCCAACGTCCTCTAGTGGGACCTGTACTCACAGCTCAGCACTGTGTAGCGCGATTAGCATTTGCCAGAGAATATCAGAATTGGCAAGTCTGCCTTTGGCGCACCATTCTCTTCACGGATAAGAGCAGCTTCACACTGAGCACATATGACAGACATAAAAGAGTCTGGAGATGCTGTGTGGAACATTATGCTGCATGCAACATCATCATCCAGCATAACCGGTTTGGCGGTGGGTCAGTAATGTTTTGGGAGGATTATCCTCGGGTCACACAGACATACACGTACTAGCCATAGACTCCCTTACTCGGTTGCAGGTACTGCCTCATGCTACAATGACAAGGGCCCTGACAAAACACACAACTAAAGACAAATCAGTCAGGAAGAATAAGGAGAAAACATTTGTCTATCGACACAACCTGCAAAATCATTCTCATTTTGGTGGATGTCTTGCTGTTGCCTCTACAGTGCACCTGTTGTCACTTTCATTTGCACCAAAGCATATGAAACTGATTCACAATCACGTATGCTTCCTAACTGAACAATTTGATATCCTTGAAATTGGATATATGAAATTGAAATTGAATTATTAAGTGTTTCAGTGTATAATATAAGTCAATGAAGCCACCAAATACCATGCCATATAAAGTCTTGGTATTTGCATATATAAAGCTTTATGGGAGTGGATTGTACGATTGTTATGGGAGTGGATTGTTGCTGTAATTTTTCTGTACAGCATCATGGGTAATGTAGTTCTTTCCCCTAGAAATTTTGCTGTTGAATATGTCTTCAGCAGAAGCAAATACTAATAATAATAATAATAATAATCCATTTTATTTTAGGCGCCTTTCATAACACCCAAGGTACTATTGACTACCAACCTTGTAGCTCACAGTAGGTTTGTCTTTAAAGGTTTATAAGTTACCATTCAAAATCTATTTCAGTTTTTACTTCTGGAACCTGACTGTTGCACTTTATTGATGGCCATTCAAAAACATAATCTTTTCAGATGGAATAGTTTGACATCACAGTTCAGGATAGTTGCTAGCAAAATGAGCTGTGTGTTATATTTGTTCAAAAATGCATTGCATTACCATAATATATTTTTTGTACTTCATCAAAAAGTATCCTCAAAATTTTATGCAAATGTATATAGTAGTAGAGTAGAAACTCATGTGTAGCCTAGAAGGCTTAGCAAAATGCCAAAATAGTAAAATCAGCTAAGGCAAGGGTTTCCAATTCCAAGATGGGCAAATATACTTCAGAGTTTAGAGTCGATCCTAATTAACACTTGAAACAGCTAATCAAGGTCTTCAGGATTACTAGAAACTTCCAGGCAAGTGTTTGGGCAGGTTGGAGCTAAACTTTGATCAGACATTGGCCCTGCAGGGGCAGGCACCGCTGAGGTAGCGGTAAAGCTAGTAGTCTAACTGGTTAGTAGATCTGCAGGATTCTGGATAAATTGAAACTCACGTGTTTATTTTTTTTCAAACTAACATGTAATTCACTGAACTTTTATCCCAGTTCTTCTGTGGTTATTTGAATTATTGTAACAGAATGAGTGGTACTTTGAAAAGACAGTGAAGCTGTTTCACCTCTATGACAACTGCTCTCTCTTGTTCAATGTTGTGATTCACCCTATAGCTGGTTGATTTGGTTCATGGCATGAATGTGAAAAGCAGCTTTGGAAATAAAGGCCCCTAGAAAGATGGGAGGGAGAGTTCTGTTGCTCTAAATAGTAAATGCTGGGGGTAGGGGTGTTGTTGGGTGGTGGCGGGCAAGGACCATTGAGAAAGATGAGAATGCTTGTTAGGCAAAAATGCTGAATAGATAGACATCTCAGTTTAGAAACACATGCACACACACACACACTATATGTATGTAGGCTATGTGTGTGTGTGTGTGTGTGTGTGTGTGTGTGTGTGTGTGTGTGTGTGTGTGTGTGTGTGTGTGTGTGTGTGTGTGTGTATAAATGCAAAGGCCATCAATAAGTTAGTTAGTCTGTCAGTCAGTTAGTCAATTTATGTGCACAGACAATAATATTTATTTTAATGCAACATAGGTCATGCAATATAATGGTTTTGCTTTTAATGATTGCGGAGCAAAGCTCACATGCCGGGCTTTACCCGTGCGAAAGGTCATTCCCAAAATGAGCGGCATTCCCACTCGTGCTTAGAATAGAAAATGACTGCAAGGTCAAAGCAGTACTGCAGGTAAATATACGAACTACGACATTTTTTCTAGTTCTACTTTTACAGAAATCATCAGAATATACCTTTGAGAGTAACGTTTTAAGGAGTCACTAATTCGGGAGCTGGACATGTATGCAAATAACATGTTTAAGAGCGCAGCGTAATGCCTGATCGCGATTAAGGGATGACAGTGCATTAAACATTTGTAAAATATTGAGAAGGCCTAAGTATGTAAACCCTAAATATTTCCCAAATGCTTGATAGTTCTCCAAATGTTGTGATATTAAGCATTTACTCAAACAAGATTGCAAGTGCACGTCTACTGTGGTGCTGAAAGAATTTCCAGCCCTGCGCCATATTCACGAACAACATACGCACTCTCTGCGCCTGGAGGAGGTTAACGGAGCTTCTTACTACGCAGTTTATGCTACATACATTTCGCGCATCGTCCGCCGGCAAGTTCAGCACTAACAACCCCGAAAACATACGTTCGTACTTCCATTCCATGCAATATCCGAACACGGAGAGTAAATGAATAGACTTAACTCTTCACTTTTCCAAATGTTCCGACTCCCAGCGTGTCTCCGAGGATGTAGTGTCCTATCTTTACCCTGCCTTCGTGTTTCTGTTTTTCAGCCATTTTACTATGTGAGATCTTCGGGCTGCCTTACAGGAGGCGGGATTGAGCACATGCGGTAGACCGAGGTTTACTAAACCCCTCTTAGTGCTGATCTGAATTCAGCTTCAGGATAAACTGTAAACTGTACACAAACAGGCAGCTCTTGGATCAGCTGATAAGGCTTTAACTGGCGGTAAAGGGGCGGTCGAGGTGCTGTATATTCCCATCACTGGGGATCATGACACATCTCTCAACTTTTCCTACGTTAGATTTAAATATATCAACATTTCCACTATCACATTAATTGTTCGAATAACTAGAACATGTGTTCCGTTTCGTTTAATTTTACATATTGGCATTACATGTATCCATTAATCACCAAATTGTTCATACATACATGAGTCATTCTACGAAACGGGTGCCATTTCGACGTTGCAATTTTATAAATGTTCATTAAGAACAAACTTTTGAAAACAAACTACAACTTGATAGATATCTTAATCTTCCCAAACAACAAATTTTCCCACCTCAGGAACAAAATTCTTATTAATATTATCCTTTTTATTTATGCAAGGGAGCCTTTCTTGTACCACCCCGTTACAGACAATATGTGCACCATTTGAGTAGTAAGACAAGATATGCATTTTTAAATTCTAATGTTTTCCTAATAGTAAAATGTCCTTTTTTTGGAAGTTAAAAACAGAAACTCTGTAATTTAATTTAAAATACACATTTTTCACATTTATTTGATTAGTCCACAAAACAAGAACATCATTCAACATACAAGTTTTATGTATGTGTGTGTGTGTGTGTGTGTGTGTGTGTGTGTGTGTGTGTGTGTGTGTGTGTGAAGAATTTGGTGATTTAATGGATAAATATAATTCACGAAAATATGCGTATTTATTTTACATTTCTACAACTTCTACCACTGTATATATATTATACATATTTTAAGGAAACGTGACACTGTCCTGGCAGAATTCAAGAGTTCATAAAAAATATATATGGCCGTAATTTTTTTTTAAGTTAACATTTGAAATGCCAGAACTGTGTCATATTTCCTTAAAATATCCTTATTTATTTTAATTTCTGCAATTTCTACCACTATATACATATACCTTTTTTAAATGACCTTTTTATATGGTTTCATCGCTGTTTATGGTCTATATCAAGACATCGATCATTTTTATCTTGTATATTTTGGAAAATATTTCTAAAATCTGACAGTCAAAGTCAGTTTTTTTTCTGAACTTTTAAAATCACAACAATAAACAACAATAATGCTTTTAATAGCGTTTAAATAGTTAATAGTAACTGAACTCAAATGTATGTATTGTGTACGAATGTATGCCTATGTATGTATTTAATATTCTATTTATGTATTAGTAAATTTGCGCACCATGCAGTCAAAATCACCGGAATATAATGCAGAATGAAAGAGATTTAAAGGAGAGCATTGCCTCCAGTTGTACGTGCGCATTAGGTCACATTCATATCGATTTAAATGGATGGCGCTGGTGTAAAGTTGTACACAACTGCAATATATGAAATTAGAGGCCATTACTAACTGTTCTATTTGTATTATTTGGCCCGATATTAAAAAACAAATCGCTGTTATCGTGTAGTGAAGCTGGAGTGTGTTTCATGTGTTTGAGCGCTAGATGGCAGTGCTTCATCACTGCTGACATAACGGTTTCCTCTCACCTCTCATCCTTATCCAGGTCAAGACTTGATTTCATTCATTAAATGTGTTAAAAGCTATTATTGACAGACAGTTATTAGGACATAAATATATTACAATATTAGAATATATAACATAAATAAAAAAGTAGGATATGCTGTAGTAGGGCATGCAATGTTTTTCTGCAATAGCAAGAGAATGTGTGTGTTTTTGTGTGTTTTTTTCAGGGTAGTCTAATGATTCTTGTGCAGCACAGTTTCCTAGTGTCAGATCCTCTCCTGAATTGGGGTCAGATCGCTGACAGAGCCATTGTAGGCCAGCTACCTCGTTGTTCTGGGGCTACTCAGATGTTAATTTAACCTTTGTGGATGGAATCATTGTCCTACAAAAAGATGAACTTCTACCCATTGTCAATGACTAAGTTCCTTTGCAGAATACGGCGTCCCGGTCCTTTATATTTCCATTAGAGTTCCTAAATGAACAAAAACATATAAAGAGAAATGGTATAATAAAATAAAACCCAATCAATTCAGGATACACAAAATATGAAACTGCCAAATTCTGAAAACTGATCACAAAATAAATTAATCCATTAGTATATGAATTCAAAAAATTATATTAATGTGTTATTATTAATAATACTAAACTTAGTGTAATTTTAAATTAAATTATTATTATACATTATTATAAATCTAAATAATAATACTTATTATTATTATCATGCATTCTTTTCTTTTTTAGAGTCAAAATACAAAATAAATGTTTGTTTTTTTTGTTTTTTTTGTAATGGACGTCACTTGCATATTATTTATGAATTAATTAATTGATTTGAAGTGATGAAGAAGAAAACATGCTCTAACTGGTCTCTGACCCTCACAAAATATGAAACTTCGGAATTCTGAAAACTGATCACAAAATAAATTAATCCATTAATATATGCATTAAAATAATTATAATAATGTGTTATTATTAATAATACTAAACAGTGTAATTTTTAAATTATTATTATACTTTATTATAAATGTAAATAATAATTATTATTAGTGTATTTTATATTTTATTATTATCTATAATATTAAAAAAGATATTTAAATATTTAAAATAAAATAAATCATATTTTATTATTTATCTTATTATCTTGTAGCATTATTATTCTTTCTTTTTTGTGTGAAAACGTTTTCAAAACACCACAGTCAAAATACAAAATAAGTAAATTTTTACCATATGTAATGGACGTCACTCGCCTATAATATTTACGAATAAACCATGGAGTATCAAGGGATGAAGTGATGAAGAAGAAAACATGTTCTATCTGGTCGCTGACCCTCTTCGCGTTTGGGATGAAGTGGATGAATGTCTGGTCACAGGGTGCGTTTCCAGCTGTGGCCACTGGTGGCAGTGCAGGTCGCGGTCCGTCCGGGTGCGTTGACGGGTTGTGGTGGGCTTCATTCAGCGTGGCTCGGGACGGGAGAAGGGGGCTGAGCGCTCACTGGAGGTGGAGACCAAAGGAGGATTCATAAACAGGAGTTAATCTCCTAGTTTTAAAACGCCGCTCTCAGTTCAAACCTTCAAGTAGCGTAGAACTAGATCACAACTCACTAACCGACCCAACACGAGTCCTCGTTCACAGATCTGCTGCTCATTCACTGGACAAAAAGTTTGAATGGACTCGATTGCGCGGACATCTCATTGTTTTCATTAACTTTCCAGGGACGTCTTCCCTCTTTAGCCGGGACCTTAACTCCCTCAAACTTTATACGACACGTCCTTGCTGACAAGATCACTGAAACGAACCTTTATAGTGAATCTCTGGGATTTTTAAGGAGAAAGACGACTGGAGGAACTCTCTCAAATGCAAAACTATATGTACGAGAAAGCGATGGCACCAGAAACAAGAAACGGAGGAACATCCACGTTAAATAACAACGGCGTAGACAACAGCAAGAGGAAACTTTTAATAGCACTAGACATCTTCTGCCTTGTCCTGGGTGAGTGTCCAACACGTGCATTATGTCTAAAATCAATGTCTGGTTATTTATTAATCAAATTTTTTTTTTTTTTTACAAAAATACAGCGTGCTGCAATAATTGAGATCACAATATTAAGCTAAAAGTTAAAGAAAAATGTCAGAAACAATTGACAAATAATAATAAAAAACTGAGTACAGTTGTAGAAATGCATAAAAAGTACAGTATGTTGTGTGTAGCATAATGCATCAGGTGGAATAAATGTTGCCAATTCAAGTTAAACTGGTTTAACTGTGAGTCTAAAGGAGAGTAAAATGTGAGGTGAATAAAATGAACTACTGTCTATTGAGATAACAATGCCATAAAAAGTCATATTTTGCATTGGTATCTTCATAAACAGAAGAATAACCGTTACACGCTCTTATCACAGCCTGTAGGATGGGCAAAGTTGGCACTGTTGTTGATGTAAAACCACTTTCTCCCCCCATCGGTTGTGTAAGAAACCTTATTTGGATTGCTTTAATGATCCTTTCTCACTCATCAGATGAAAGGAGGGAGATATTGTGGCCCCTTTTCGCCCTATTGACATCTTTTGAAGTGGCAGAGGAACATGCTTATTATGGTTAACCGATCACTTACATGTAACAGAATCATCTGTTGTCAAAACAAGTTCTGTAAACATGACTTTACATTCACAGCTTTTTATAGTTGTGATGCAACAGATTTTTCGGCAGACCGTCACGGCCATGTGCAGTCGATTTGCATCTGACAAGTTTATTATGACAGCGTTTATTTAGATTTGAAGTTCAGGACAGTCAATTGACCGTGACATTCTTGCCTTACAGAGGACACACAGTGATATTTGTTAATTGCTCTCAGTATTTTCTTTCCTGTTTTCTTTAGCCATATAAAGCTTACTGTATGATATATGATAGACATACTACCGGTACATGCCTTCATGCTTTTTTAACAAGTAAATGTACAAAAATGTATTTATAAAATAAACATACAAATAACTTCTATATATTATTAGTAATATTTCAAGATGAACACTTACAGGACTGAAACTTGAGTTTAGTTCATTTTTTACATATATATATATATATATATATATATATATATATATATATATATATATATATATATATATAAAATGAACTAGAATTCCAGAATTCCATCCAACTTTTTGGCCATGAAAATATCAGAAACCTCGTTAAATTGCGTTTTTTTTCTCGGCTCAAGCCTCTGAATAGTTGTTTAAAAGTAAAAGTTGTTTCTTAGTATGTGCTTTATTCTCATATTCTTCCATATCATTCTGTATGGGCCTTGAAAGCTTGATGTATCAAATATGATACCCAACAAAAGCATGTTTTGTCTAAAGGTTCAATAAACTGTAACAATAAAAAAAATATTTTACTATTTCGTAAGTCAGACTTTACAAGGTTAAAAGGAATGCATGTGAGCTTTTTTATGTGCCATCATTCTCAGCTTTCACCAGCTCATTGGGAGCTTGATGAAAGTGTTGCCTATAGTGGTTAAAGATGTGCACTTGGTTACGAACACTGCTGTGCTCTCGAGCGATATTCACTTAACATTCGATAACTCCAATAGGACTGGTCCTGAAATATCTACAGTAAGTCAGAATTTAATCTGCCGATTTGCATTGTTTGGTTCAGATGCCTGGGTTCTCATCTTTCCTCAAAGCTTGTCAGTTTAAACCCTCCTCCTTCAGAATGGAAGGATTAACAAACTTCAGCCCTCATCTTTACACATTCTCCTTGAAGAGACCCTCCGACCCCCCGCCAGCTGGCATATGCCTCATTTAACTCCAGCCACGGCATCATATCAACTTTCTCTCCCAGTTTTAGGGGCAAAACGAGTCCCGCTGCTTTTATTCCCAAGAATGTGAAGTAGAATGACTTAAACATTCTAGCAGTCCAAGGCTTTTGTGAGCAATTAGAAAACGCCTGTGAAGCTTCCACAGCATCCAGCTTTAAAAAGAGAAGACGCGTTAGAGCAGGTGGAGTCGGGAGAGGAGGAATATCGCTGATCCAAGCATCGCTTTGAACGGCAGCCTTAAATTAGAAGTTTACAGCGAGTTTGGTGACTAATAACTTCCTTTCGTCTCCGTTTCATAAATTAAAACAAACCCTCAGCTCTTCCTGTGCATGTTTTATGATCTCTTTTAAATGCAACCAAAGTGACACATGTTCTTTTATATAGACACATAAACGTATGTAACAAATTCACTAAAAAGTTTCATGTGAGGTGACGCTGTGCTTCAAAAGGAAGGCATAAACAAACATGTTCTTTGTCATGTTTAAGATAGAGGGCTTGGCCTGTTTTTGGTGGTCTTGGGAGGGGGTTTATGAGAAAGAGAGGAGACTCATTTGAAAAGGATGGCTGAAGAATGTCTCTCAATGAATGGGCTTTGTTAGCACTGAAGCTGCGGCCCATCCAATGATCAGGCACTCCAAGTTCCATCTGTTGTGGAGATCTGTAGATTAGTGCATTCTCACCGCCTTTCTCTCTCCGTGGATTTCTCACGGTCTCCCGCGCAAGATACAGAGCTGATAACCTCCTCGGCTCTTGCCCGTTGTCTGTTTTATTGCCACTTCAACCGTTGGTGTTTACACATGCAGTACCCACTCTAAGGCCGATGCTTTTATTGCTGCTCGTTAGTTGTTTATCACTATGGGCATTGTATCTGCTATGCGTCTGATGCATTATGAATGTTAATGAACCCTAAGAAAGCAGCCAGACGGATCATGTGTTTAGTGTTACCTCCTGTTGAGATGAAGCAGAGAGGCTGTTCAGCTCATTAGTATACAGTAGTTATAGTAACGCAAAGGAGGCGTGTCTCTGACTGTCGCACCCCCTGTCTGGGGTGTTTGGGGTGGTGGGTCTCATGCATTCCTGCCCATGCCACTGATAGCTGAAATAGTTTACATACAGACACAAAAACCCACACAGACTCTTTCTCTCATCTGTACTGACTTGTTTGAGATGTGAGTGGTTTGATTGTATATGTGTCTGTTAACTTGAAATTAATAGAGAACATATTTAAGTTTTAATTGCCCAAAAATTAATAGAAAGAAAAAAAGTGTGTGTATATATATATATTTTTTTATATATATATATATTTTTATATATTAATATATATATATATATATATATATATATATATATATATATATATATATATATATATATATATATATATATATATATATATATATATAGCTGTATTATATATATATATATATATATATATATATATATATATATATATATTAAATTGTAAAAAAATGTATTAACAAAATATATTTTCTAGTTTTATACTTTTATTTATATATAT
Source organism: Rhodeus uyekii (assembly GCA_037043235.1). Taxonomy (NCBI): domain Eukaryota; kingdom Metazoa; phylum Chordata; class Actinopteri; order Cypriniformes; family Acheilognathidae; genus Rhodeus; species Rhodeus uyekii. The sequence continues at coordinate 628,401 of JAWRVZ010000025.1, read as the reverse complement.
ATATGTATATAAACATTTTATTTTATAAGAATATATGTTTCCAATTTCATACATAATGTAGTAATACTTTTTAATAATACTACTAAATACATATTTAATAATATATTCTATATATATATATATATATATATATATATATATATATATATATATATATATAAATAATTATATAATATCGTATTAAATATGCATTTATTAGTATTATTAAAATTTATTATATTACATTATCAGAAAGAGCTTTATTGCCAAGTGTGCTTGCACACACAAGGAATTTGTCTTGGTGCTGAAGCTTCCAGTGCACATATACAACACAACATGAGTTTAGCAAGCATTACATAGCAAGCAACAATAAGAATGACTAAAAGCAGAACAAACAAACAAAAACAAAATAATCACTGAAGAGCTCAACACCGAGGCAGCCATCCGCGGCGCCATATTTTATGCATTCAATTGTAAACATATATTCTTATTAAAAATGTATATATTTTTATACTTTCATTAATATGTTTATAGCATATCATATGTAATAATAATTATTTTACTTTATTTTATATTATTTTATTTCACATTAGCATAGTAGCATTTGGAATATAAATGAACATAGACTTTTTAGAACATAGAACATAGGTTTTGTGAGATTCATCCTAATATTCAACACACAACGTTGATGCTTTCTGCTTGGTTTGCGATTAGTAGAAATGCTTGTTCGTGTGCTCATTGTTCATTCCCCACAGATGCGAAGCACACTTGACTTACCAGTGACATTTAATCCAGTTTGCCGGTCTGAAAGGTTTGACCAAGCTGCTTCCTGGTACCTCTCTGGGGAGGCATCAGTTATAAAAGAGTTTGCTTGTTTACTTGTTGGAATGAACTGAACTTAAATACTACAAGATATCACCACCGTCCACACTCACCCTGAATTAAAACAACGTGTGAACGACTTGGCCCTCAGTCATTTAACCTAGCGATGAGATCAAAGTGAAGGAAAAGGTTTTGGTCTCATGATTTCTGGTCGTTTTTAGCTGCTTTTAACTTCTCCTTTATCCGTGGCATTCCAGGAGAGCGATGGTAGAGTTATGGAGTGCCAGAGAACCCTTTGGGAGTCTCTCTCATTTAGGTCTGACTACATTAACCTCCACCTCTGAAGCTGAGAAGGTCTGGTCCACCTCTATAAATATTTTCCAGAATTTCTCAAATTCTTCATCGCAGACTAAGGGCGGCTTCCACTCTTGATGTGACATCTGGTATAATTTTCGGTCGGTGTATGCAGGGGCAAACTCAGGAAAGGGAGGGAAGAGGAAAAGGTAGTCTCGCTAGGCAGCTCTCCTGTTTTCCCTCCCTCGCTCTGACTCTTTGCCCTAGGTGTGGCCAGCTGTGCTGTGAAATGTAATACCCCCCCCCCCCCCCCCCAAGTTTTTTTTCTACATCGTTTCCTTGAGCCCCAAAGCCTCCCTCTTTCTCTCATTCACAGGGTGTAATTGCAGGAGACCGTCTAAAGCTGCCACATGGCATTCAGGAAAGACTTTGACCTGCCGTAGCTGTCAGTCTAATGGACTGATGGAGTCCTCCTGCAGTAGTGGTCCATTAGCTTGCAATGTTTCCCATCCCATTTATATAGCTAAGATGTGTTTTGAACTTCTTTTCAGCAACTCTATTTAGTCCTTTGGAGCGGTTATTCAAAAGTATATACAGTAATACCTCGGTTTACGAGTGACTTTGTATACGAGCAAATCGTGTACGAGCATTGTGTCGGAGTGCAAGAATTTGTCCCTCGCCCACGCGCATTTTTTTTGTGGAAAAGTCGTAACGCTCAGCATCTTCGCGTGCATTTTTACTGGAAATATCCTAACAACAACCTCTCACAAAGCCCCGTAACTCGTTCATTCTCTCAGCGTTGCTCTGTTTGGTTGCATCATTCACCACAGTGATACTTTTATAAGTGATTTACAGCGGTTTTACCTCGTGTTGTTAACATTAATTGTGATCGCTATTGTTCATGTAGTGAAATATATATACAGTACAGCATATAATCAATGGCCCTCAAGATGAGTAAGAAAGAAGGTATGAAATTCTCCCTCTAAGCAGTAAAACCCTCCTCTCGTCTCCATCACGTCAAAGGTAAAGTGTGCGTTGCAGTAAATTGTCAATTATTAATTAGTATTTATATGAGAATTTTAACTGTAATTAATAGGGTAAAACCAAAAAAATATTTAAAATAGGCATTAATGGTCATGTGGAACAAATCGAGTGATTTTTTTCTTAGTGAATTCTTATGGGGAAAATTGTTTTGGTGTACGAGAGTTACGAGCTCGCTCTTGGAACGAATTAAACTCGTAAACCAAGGTATTTACTGTACTTAAAAATATAAAAAAATCTATTTATTATTAACAAAAAATATTAAAAAAAAACATATTTGTTTTTACTATGAAATGCTTTTAGATATTTTTTGTCAATATAGATTAATTTCTTGTCCATAAAAGAACTTGATCAAAAATCGATACACCTTTAGATCAAAATAAGTGTTGATATGGTGGTATTTCCATCAAGGTCTTGTATTGACAATGCAACAGTCAAGCATATCCCAAAGACTTTCGTTGAATTTAAGTTCTGGATTCTTCATACTCCCTCCCAACTATTCTTTCACAACTTGAGCCTGATGAATCTTGACATTGTCATCCACGAATATGGCCATGATTTGTCTTTCTACATGGTTGTTTAAGAAATTAAAAGCTACATACTCCGTCAATTAGGGTTAGAAACACTGAGGCCAAACATGTAACCTGCTAGAAACATAATAATCACTGCAATAATGATCCAATCATAGACTCTTAAGGATTTGCCTACTTAAATTCAAACATTGAATTAAAATAATTGAAAGAGCACCATGGCTCAATCGTTAGTTGGATCGAAAGTTGACATTTAGTGAGACTTATTTAACACAACCTTTCTGCAGATCAGTCCTCTGTGGCTTTACCCAGCCATTTTATATCAAGAAATGACAAAATAAATGGTCATTTTTGAATGTTACGTAATTAGCTAAAAATCAAGCTTGGTTCTTATACGCAAAACAGGATTTCAGAAGTCATTCCTCTGAATGAGAAGCTGCCACAGATCTTTGGAAAGTGATGTTAGGAGTTTCTTGGCTCCTGAAGGAGCTGTATTTTGTAATAGTCAGCATTAAGGCTGGAGGGTTACTGTGTGATGTAGGAATGGTTTCCATATGAGTGCTCTTGGAGTACAGTCGAGTCATCTGGGCCTCAGATGGAGTCACAGACTGCCTCGCCTTGCCTCGGCTTCACCGCTAGTAATGACACTGTCAAAACATAGTGCCCATGCTCTGTATTTGTGTATGTCTAAGTGCACTTGTGCAGTACAATGTGTTTGACTATTTGTTCAAGAACCTGCAAGGGTGTTTGTGTATGTGTGTGTGTGTGTGTGTGTAAGAGAGGCTGGTTTTTGAGGTCGCCGCCATGTGATTTAATGATATGCTTGTAGAGTTTATGCGACGATGTGGGTTGCCGTAGGTAGCAATTAGACAGGCAGACATGAACATGAGTGACCATCAGCTGGCTGTTTAGACTGTGTGTGTAGACTGTTGGGTACAACTTTATTACATCAAGAGGGTCTCTTGGAGTGTGTACTCATGATAACACAATCTTTGGTTTTGTTATGGTCACTAAATACCTCAGAGTGTGGACGCTGTTCTCTGTGATTAGCAGCCGTATATCTCTACCAGTTTACGGCTGTCTGTTTGCGCTCGAAACAGTAGATCTTCAAGGGCGTGGAATCAAGTATGAGGAAGAGGAACCCCTGTGGTTTATAGGCCTCTCTATGAGGTGAACACATAAACAATTTGTTTATTTATTCTCATTGTAATTGTAGTCTATTTCCTTGCACTAGTCTTTATTGTATCCGGTTAGCTATTGTTTCAGCAAATGAGGAATTGTGTATATGAGACTCTGAGATGAGTCAGCTGTAGCTGTAACAGTGGAACAATCATCTTCAGTTCGCTCAGCTTGATTATAATTCCGGGGAATTTTTCTGGAGTGTGTGCATTATTTCTGGAATGGGATTTCTTCAAATCTAGTGTGGCCATTTGTTTAAGTTTTATCTTAAAACGAAAGGCAAAGGGTGACCTCAGCCACACTCACACGACAAGCACTCTTTCACTTTTTCTGGGTCATATGGATTAAGTCCAGGGTGCTTGGCATTCTTGAGTGTAAGCCTAGCTGGCCCCTAAAGGCTGTCACCCTGCGCGCATTCATATGCTAATAAGACCTGTGTCACTAAGGCTAATATTCTTAAGCATTGTAACTTTGGTTGGTATCTGGAAGGGGAAAACAACTAGGATGAGAAGAAGGGTGGGGCTAGGAGGGATCAATGTAAATCAAACGTGCATATTAATTCAAAATAATATTGAAAATGCATCTATCTGTGCTGTTTTAGCAGATAACTTGTCAATGCATTTATATAGAGCAGTGTTGGTAAAAAATAAGTTTTCATTCCTTAATATTAGATGAAACACGTGTTGCAATGTTGAAAATGCTAACATTGCTAAAACTGTAATAAAAATACAGTAAAGCAAAAACAAACTGATACAACATGACAAGATCACCGACCAAATTTTCTAAAGTAAAAAAAACAATTGCTTGTTAATACATAAAGTATTATTATTATATGTTTAATGGCTTCAAAACTTAATTTCTGTATGTAATTATATATTGTAATTGAGATTTTTTTTTATAGCATTTGTTTAATTGTAATTTGGTTAAATGCTGTTAGTGCTATGGCATTGTAGTTGGGGCATTCAGCTGTGGAATTCATGGAAATGGCTCGCAATATTTCCCAATCCCATTCCCATCTTCTCCCATATTTTCCTTTATTTGCAATTAGAACACTTGATGTTTGAATTACACATGTATATGTCATATTGTATCACATCTGAGTATTTATAGAGCTGTTATGTCTTTCTTTCACTCTGGGATGCTTCCTGGTGAGTCGAGTAGGAGCAGAACAATGCTGTGATCGTTTACACCTTCACTGTTATTGTTACTGTCTCATTACAGAAGCACACACCCACAAGAAGATGTGTAGCAATACAAATATGTCTATATATATATATATATATATATTCACTCATAGACTACACAATAATAAACACATTTAGACATTTTCAATGAACTTATGCTCTTCCACACCACACCAAAAGCCTAAATGCAGCTCTCACACTCAAGTGGTAGATTGTAGACTGCTATATTCAGACACTTTGGTTGCAGTGTTAAGTCCGTCTCTTGAGCTCGAGGGCAGGGTGGGAGATGGGAGCAGTTTCTGCGCTCTACCCCTATGAAGATGCTGTGGTGGCCTAGGTTAACCAGGAGCATGACACACCACTGACTCCAGGGTCTTTGAAATGGGTGGAGGGGATGAAATGATTGATGGAGAGAATAGGAACGATTTGGCCTCTTCTCCTGAGTTACAGCGGTTTTATTATATTTTATTGGCCTCTGTAAAGTAATACCAAAAAACGTGTCCGATAGATAAAGTGCCAGAAGAAAAAGGCTGGGTTTGACCTTTAACCCAAGGAAGCTGGCCAGCAATTACGCACCTAAAGGCAAAGTAAACAGACCTACTGAAGAACGTGACAGACTTGGCACAGCCAAACTCTTTGCTTCTTGATTTAGTGATATCTCTTTCAGTTTTATGACTTTTATTTTGGAATGTTAGGCCTATCTATTATATGATTGAAATAAACACAGAAACACTTATTTTCATGGAAGAAACTACAGTAAATTCTGTTTATGTGTCCTCAATTCTTCTGTTAGGGAAATATATTGTTTGCTGGTCTCCTCAAGTGGGTATTTGTGGGTGGGGATCAGATCAAAAAGGTTAAATGACAGAGCAGTGTTTCCATTATGTCACCGTACACTGTGATTTTACTCTTGATGGGCGATATGTTTATATATTTATAATTTTAATTAACATGTCATTCAGCAATGTTTGTTAAACACACAGACATTTTGACTCAGAGCTCTGTTAATATTTCTTCTCTAGTAAACACTTTTGACATGTTTGGAACTTGGAGGGCTTTTATATCATTGCAGTTCATCTTAAATAGCATGTAAGATAAGAATTGCTGCATCCAGAATCAGCATGTTGACACTAGTAAGCTAAAGGAGCCTGGATGATATACATTTTGTGTGTGTATTTTCTTTTTCAGCTATGTTAACTGCAGCTTCTTGCGTGACAGAAATAGATTTCTCTTTTTAGGTTTTCAGTTAATGAAAAATGCAAAGTAATGCCAGGTTGAAGCTGGCACATAATTTTTCAATATGCTTTCACCTGAAAGTGATACTGTAAGTATCTATACTTGGACTGAATCTGAAATCTTACTCTGTACTCATTCACTATTTCCTACATTATTTTTTTCAGAGTATAGTGAATTAAAGGTTCTTTATTGGCATTGATGGTTCCATGAAGAACCTTTAACAATCATGGAACCTGAGTGGACCAGAAGGTTTATAGATGCCATCTTCTGCCTAGACAGAAATTAATTTGGCATAACCCTCACACTTGTTATCCCTAAGCCATTGAGTTACCATTGGTTATGCAATCATTATTGTGGTGCATTGCATTATGGGATTGACTGAGTGCACTTGGTAATGTCCACTATGATTTTGGACATACTACAAATGGCTGTTCCCTCAAAATTGTGCACTATGTAAGGGTATGGGGGCGATTTCAGACACAGTGCTGTCAGGCCCCCAAAAGGCTGCCCACTCAGATGCCCATGTGAAAAGGCATGACCCTGGCGTTGATTTCCGTGAGTAAAAATTGCTGTGCGTAAGCACATGTTTTGAACCGGGGCACCGCCCCAGAGCCTATCTAATGTATTGAGAGAGTGAGAAAGGTAGGATTGCCAATGAGCACAGCTTTGCTGACCTCAGCAGCTTGCATAGACAAAGCTAACGGAGCAACACTGCTGTGTGAGAGAGTAAAGAACACGGTGACAACAGTGGTCCCTCTCACATACAGTAATGAAAAACACAGTGAAGTCTCTGTCATAAACCAAATAAACATTCAAAATTTCGTCCAAATTTCACAGTGCCATAACCAGGCATGATGTAGTAAAGAATTCTTCTTATAGGAAGTATACTTCCTATAACAAGTGGCAAACAATTTGTCAGTTTCTTGTTTTGTCATGATGCCCAGATTACCTATGGTCAAGGTGAAATCTCTTTGGTGCAAAATTGTGCTTCATATAACTGAATGTTGAATATCAAACAGTCAGATCAGCTGATATTTTGTTTCTTAGCGCTAGCTTTTGTGAGACAACATTACACATAATGCAGAAAAAAATGACCTGGTGTACAGTCCACAACGTATCTGAACTGATAGACACAGACATTATTTGTATTGATGATTTTACCAGGTAGGTCAGATGGAAATGTGATAGTAGATCTGGGTTGAATCACATTGATCTGTATCGGACTGTGTTATTCTGTCTCAGAAATAGTCTCTTTCTGACATGAATTGAAATGATGGGTCATGGGTATAGGTTTAGTGTTAGGGTCAGTGCTTCTGCACCGCAGTGGGGGCAAACAGAGGCAACATGCAGGGTGCTACTGAGACCACACATTCCAGAGGTCAGAGTTCATGGGTCAAAGGTGACACAGAACGTTAATCTCCTTGTGTGTGTTTTAGTGTTTAGTCTGGGTGGGTTTTGTGGTATATGTGTCTAGGAGCCAGAACGGATCTGTATGTGTGTTTCGGAAATGTCAATCAAGTTTGAAATGCATCTCTGACTTCTGAAGAAGCCCACCCCAGGAGTTCTCATTCCAGTGAGCAAGTGCAGAACAGTTTATAAATGGCATGTCCTCACTAAGGTGTCAAGGTCTGAAAAGTTAGCATTGCTTCTGGATGTACTGGAAGTTATACTAAGGCCCTGTCCCAAATGGCACACTTGGTCAGTCCTGCGGACTTGGATTTCTTGCAATGCCATAAAGTCCACCAGGCTGTTCCATTTCTTGCTTTGTGCCCACAATGCACACTCTTGCAAGTGTAGACTCAGAGAAGCACCACAAAGGCTTAGGGTCCCATTTAAGACAGGGCCTGACACAAGAACGTCACTAGTGAAAAGTTTGGTTGTGTGCACATTCTTGTGGTGTAATAAAGAACTAAATCTAATTGTCATGACACCATTTTCCTACGGCTCCATAGTGATTAGTCACATAGCATTTACGGTAAGGTGACTGGCTCATACATATTGCATTCAGAACTGAGTACCCATGAGCAAAATTTGCTAATTTTAAATTGACTTCCAGAGGGTCCTGCACCAGCTGAGCAGCTACTGATATAGCTTTCTCTGGGTATTATAGACTTTGGTCCACACTGGTCACTCTCTTTTCTAAATATACATTATGCCTCATGTTGTGGCAATCCTCCCTCGTTTACCTTTCTCCCAGTAATTAATAAAGCCCTCCTTACATTTCCCTTGTTCCCAGCAGGGGTGGCTTTCTCTTTTGTGTCCAGCTTCAGTCTCTCAGCCAGTGAGAGTTTCATGAGAGCTGGCAGTGAGCCGCTCATTCTCAACAGATTCCCACAGGGGTTACCGTGCCCGTTCGCTCTCACTCTACCCTCTATCAATTCTCCACAGGCTTTCACATTGTGCGATGGTCCTGGCCATAAGCCCTTTACAGATCGCCAATGATAAAGCCGTCAATGGAGCTGAGAACTAAACAACAAACCTCACGTCAGCCCTTAGTGGGCTCGGAGGATATGCTTGTATCTAAAATTATTCTATTTTTGCATACTGTCATGTCATGTGTGCATTGTTTCCTCAAGGTGTCCAGATTGTTGACATTTTAAATTGAAAACGTTGGAAAGGTCTTTCCTCCAAATCGGATTTTTGTATTAATCGAGTTCACCCTAGACTCATTGTGTCTAATTGGGACTCAAGTTGTATGCCTAAGGGTGTGTTGACCAACATGTTCTCCATCTAAGAGTTACAAAACAACCTGAAGTGCTGAACAAGAGAACAAAGTTCTGACCAAGGACGTCTATAATATCTGGAGATACTGGAGATACCATTCCCATTAATCTCAATGGCAGTTGAGATAATGATGTTAGCTATCCTAACCAACCAAACCTTGACACCTTAGTTCTTGCACACATTTCAGAAGGTGCTACCTATGAGTGAGGTTGATCATACATCAATAGAGGTTGGAAAACAATCCATCTTAAACCCTATCCTTTATTTATTGTTGGAGATTATGTAATAGAAGCCTGGTTTTCTGATTCAAGAGGTCAATGAGCAATTTAGCAGATCAGCTCATACAAACTTTCATAACATCCTTGCTCATCTTACATTTTTTGACTAGGCCTTTCCCTTAGCATCTTTTAAGCGTGTCTTTTGATTCGTGACACTTGTTATGTGGTATCTTTGCACGCTAGCTACAGGAAGACTTGATACGAGAATTGAGACTTGACTAGAATGACTTGACTAGAGTGTGTTGTGGTACTTGTGGTCTCTATTTCAGAGAATCTGTATATTCTTTCTTCCACATTTGAAATGTGTACTTGTGTTAGCTTACCCCAGACCTTTATCACGCATGCATAGTCATGCACAGTGTTGTTACCTTCAGCCTTACTGTTGATCTAACCTGGTTCTGCTCAAATTGGACTTTTCCACAATATATTCAAAAGAGAGTTTTTACATCTAAGAGTTAGGACCTCTGAGTGCACTCGTTCTAGGGGATACGGCTCCTGCTGGGTGAAGATCTTTTCTGCATACAAATTTTTTCACCAAGCTTTCTTCCTATTCATCAATGCATCTGTTCCAACAATGACAGATTGTCTTTTAATAAGCATTCACTGCTTCTTCTTCACAATGCAGTTCACTTTCACCCAATCATGCACTCATTACCACACCTTTAGAGCAAGAAGCTTTGAAGGAAAGGTCAAACATTTCAGTTATTTCCCACTGCAGTTTTGTTTGAGTGCAAATGGTTTAAGGTTCTGCAACAGATACCTAATTGGTAGAAGTCTAGTTAAACCAAATACATTTTTAAGATTAAGAAAATAGAAAATGTAAAGAAATATATATATACACACTATGCAAGTAACTATTGTTTTACATTGTGTGGTTCTGTCAGACTTCATTACTTCCATTGACTATTTTCTACTGGTCGTAAAATGAGCAATCAAAGCCGTCTCAACGTCACAATCTCTCACACATTTTCGCAAGTGAATACAACATCTGTCAATGTAATCTTGCAGCAAACACACAAACGTTTTTCCTCCAAGCTTTATGACCATGTACCCAGCCACCAATAGCCAATTGCCTCCAATAAGGATCATCCCATTTATTATATAAACATTGATTTCTAAAAATGATTTCCATTCTGGCCTATCAGCAGCTGTGAAGAGCTGGTTCAGTGGTTGCCTGTAGCGACTGACTGGCGTCTAGCCGTTCCCCTTCTGAGACCAGAAAGGCTGCACGGCCACATCTGATAACGCAAATAGAAAAATTCCCTCCACAATGCACAACTCTGCCACTGACTCAATTGTTTTTTGATTGCGTCTAGTGTATGTGACCTAATAGATTTTGGACCCATTGTTTTTAATTACGCTCATATCGAGCATTAAGCAAGAGTCTGAATGGAGAGTTCATATGCACTGAACCCCAGTGGAAAAGATCCACATGACAAACTGTCTCTCTGTGCCCCCTAATTATATATTTTTTGTTTTAATACATGAAAGTAATGTTAAAATGTTAAAATATTAAAGGAATTATTTTCCCTGAAAAATTAACTGTATTGATGTCAATGATTTAAATAACACTGAATAACACAGTTAATTTACAATTTAGACATTAATGAGACTGAATAGACATTTGTGAGACAAACCCATAGAAACTTAAAATAAATACATTTATAACATAGTCTGAATAACAGTGGCACCCTGACAACAAGAGTCATTGTGTAATTTGCACATTGACTTTGACCGTTGAAATTTGGTGACATCCGACATTGAGTTAATACATCTTGATAAGGACATAGATCTGTTTGGCACAAGTTAAGCTTTTAATATTTTTCACATGGCTTCCTTGACACGAGGCTGTGATAAGAGCTGTTTAACTTAGACAACTTCCTCTTTGTGTCCATTGGTCAGCACTCACCACTCTTTAATTGCGGCCATAGGTCCATTGTGAGTCAGACTGATTTTATTACCTACTCACAGATCCCCTCGTTCTTTCAATCTCTCATCATCATCTCATCTTCTCCCAGTTTCAGTTTGTCAGGTTTGTAGCTTTAAACCTTTAAAAGTTTTGTTTGAAGCACTTCAGAAAAAGTTAACTAAATGATCTGAATAATCATATGTCTCTAAAATGGCTTGTATTCTATGCCTTTTGATCTGAAACTCTGATTACAAAGTCTGTATGGATTTTCCAAAGAGGAGATGAGGAGATCTGGACCACATTCAAAACTGTCTCTTTCATAAGCACCACAGCTCATCATCACTAACTGCTAGACTACCTTCAAGTTTTTGAGTGTGTTGAGTAAAGCTGTTCTTCAGATTGTGTCTTTTGGAACGAAGATTGTAATTTATTGCTGAAGAGTGAAAAAGAAGGCAAGAGTGGAATAAGGAGATTCTCCGTGTGCCTGGCCTCTCTTGCGGTGATGACATTGCGGTAGAACAACGGGTTTTCACTAACACATGGAATTAATGTGGAGGTCTTCATATACAAATAGACACATTTCAGACTATTTATCTTTTGTGGGTGTTCAGTGTACCTCTTGAAGTTTGTATTATGGTGACCACCAAAGTTCACATTTAATCCCCCTACTACAAAGGTTTTAACTGGTTTATAAATCATTGCTTTTGCATACGTTTCCAATAAAAACCCTTAAAATATAAATAATTCTATTTTAGTATATAAAAATATATATATAACATTTCTTTACCACTTGACTTTAAATTTACAAGCAATTTGTATAGAACATACACAAACCCTGACAGAAATACAGTATGCGTTGTCCTTATGTTAACGTTTGCGCATATGATGAAATATGATCGAAGGAGTTGGGTTTTTCCAGACGTTCTAAGAGTATTTGGCCTTGTGGTCTGAGCAGATCTGAAAACATCACAAGCAGTGCCAAAAAGTAATGTGTGTTCATGCCTGCGTTCATGGATTTCACCCAGTCTCAAACCCTGAGATTAAATTGGCTAAGCAAGTTCCTTTGACCGTCCCCAACTCAAGCACCTGTGAGACAAACCTACAAACTCCCAAAGCCCTTTATTTTTGCAGGTGTTAAAAGTGTCTATGACCTTTAATTCTGGTCATGCTTATTCGCCTGAAAGCAGAGAGAGATTAAGGCCAGAGGTGTTTGGCTACGTGTCGATGAAGTCGCTTATGTTGTACACAATCTTATGTCTAAAAACCACAACATGATGTTCCTTTGAATATTATTTCACTCTGCAATTTTGGGAGGTTGAGGAATAAGTAGATATTCTATTGAAGAAAAGCAAAGAGACGCTGAGGTTTGGTCGAACGTTGTTTTTCAAAACGTGCTCGTTCCCCAGTGCTTGTATGATTTTACATATTAAAGGTTTGGTTTATTGTATGTATGTATATATACGTGTGTTAGAAAGAATCCGTCACCACGGCTGCAGTCTCCTCTCTCTCCAACCACAAAAAACCCATGTGCCCCCTTCTCTCATTTGCTCCAAACACCATTCCAGACATTTGGGTGGTCAGCGTAAGCTAAGCTTTGTTTTTCTTGCTATTCACACATTTTACAATCCTTCAAGGGGAACTTTTCAAAGCTCGCACCACAACTTTGAGTCTGATGTTTAGTTTGCTTTGATTTGAAAATATGTGTTTATTTTTCCCGTCATTTGCTTGATGATGACAGCTGATGTGTTTTTTGCAGGACGTGTGACATTTTAATAAGTTGTTCGTTTCAGTCTGAGTTCCCAGCTTGGCATCTTTCCCTTTCCTTAAAGAAAAAAATACACTGGCTTAGATGGATACCAAATTAATATTCATGTAGCCTGTTGTTCATTTCCGTACCAAGGGAAGGTGGTTTCTGTATCAGCATTAGTCTTCAGGTTTTTGCTTTTAACAAAAAAAAAGTTATGAAAAAGACATGAACCAAACTGTTATGAAAATGTTTTAGCAAAACCACAATTGAAACTGAAAAATCCATATAATCTGACTCCAAATATCCACATACTATCTCTAGTGAGCCGCCTACCTAGAAAACATCATAGACTCACTCCCAATGTAAGCTCTTCCAAATAGGCAAGAACATTGTTACCTCCTTAGATAACTTGTTTTGGCCAAATCTTCAAGATTAAACTATAATTAGTTTTTTATGCATACTTAAGAGTAGGCGTATAGTGCATGTTAGTTTAATGTGTTGCATATTTACAATCATTAAAGTACTGTTGTTAGCTTAGCAACATGCTAACATCAAACTATTAGAAGTAATCGTGAGTGTTATTTCTGTGGAGATGTTGCCTATATAGATTGTTCCAATCAAGTTTCATTATTGTTTTATTATTGATTAATGTAAATACAAATGTAGGAAGCAAGACGGCTCACTAGGTTTGGAAAAGGTCAATAAATCATACTGATCTACAATTTCCAAACTTGTTACTGAAAAGGCACAAATCTCCCTTTTTTTTTTTTAAAAACCCAACATTAACCTTTACCGTTTGAATCCCTCAGTAGAACTAGATAACCAAAGAAACATGGAATTACAGACTTTGACGGGTTTGGTGTTCATTATAAGGTCTTATCTGTACTGAATTAATTCTCTGATGCTCTACATACAGTATTGTTTGCATAAAAGCTTTGCTCAATGCCATTAGGCTGCATTGTCTTTAGCTTTAAGCTACTTTGCATTCACAATAGCACTGAACCCGAGCAAAAGGGAAGGGCAGCTTCTCTTGCTATTGTGCTGCTTCGCAAATTGCTTAATTAGCAAACATGCAACCTGTCACTTCAAGACATTGTGTATTGGATACATAGTATATAATGTGTGCTCTGTGAGGTGTTGTTTACACAGGTCTTGTAGTAGCAGCGCTTTAAGCTAATGCTTTCTTTAGAAGATTAGATAATGGCTAGAAGAGCTTCCTAGTTTGCCTGTTGGTGTATTTAATTTGTTTCATTAGTTTTTTTAGCCATCCTGTTCCTTTAACATCTAATGCTATGTTTTCATGCTTTTTACACTGCAATCATTACATACATAATTTTTTTTGTCTACAATAACAATACAAATTCAGAATTATTATTATTTTTTTATCCTTTAAACAAGGTCAGTTTACTTGAGATTCAATATTTTGTTTGATTAGGCCTATATCTTGAATTAGATTTGTTTTTCCTACTCCACTGGAGTCTTTTTTTTTTTTAAATCAGAAATATGCTTTAAAATTAAGGAATATTGATTTTACAAATACAAATTCAGAATATTGATTTTCTCGTGTATTTTTTACTATCATATGGAACAACCCTGCCCTCTCAGGTAAGTGTGTATCATGACACGCCCCATGGGGTCTGTGTGTGTTTTTTGCGTAGTCATGCTGCCCTCGATGGTGTTGCATAAATCGACTGTGCAGCCGTACCAGCGTGGGTTCTACTGCGCAGACGACAGTATCCGCTACGCCTATAAAAGCAGCACTGTACCCTCTTCTGTGCTGACAGCCGTGGGCCTCCTCCTGCCCATTGCCAGTGTAAGTGCCCCACAAAGGGGCCTCAGACAGGGTACATGGGGCCAGGCGAGTGGGGCGACTGCATGGGAAATCAAGTCTTTTGAGAGAGTTGTAGTTTATAGCTGTTATTTAGCAGAACCTGCCAGTGTATTGTACCAATCATAGGCAGACAATAACTGTATGTAGCCGTTCACTCTCTCAGAAACAGAGCTGCCATGTTGGACCCCCCCTGCCCTGCCTGGTTTTTCCCATAATCCTTTGTTTGCTGTGTGCTATGCTGTGCTGTGCTGTGCCGCTACCTGCGTGTGTCTTTCTGTGACTGACCTGAAATCTCTCTCTTTTTCTCTCTCCTCTCTTCTCTCTCTCTTTCTGTGTGTGTGTGTGTGTGTGTGTGTGTGTGTGTGTGTGTGTGTGTGTGTTTGTTTCGCTGTAGCTGGCCTGCCTTTCCTGATAATTGAAACTAGCACAATCAAGGCGTATCATCGCGGGTTTTACTGCAGTGACCAGTCCATCCAGTACCCGTATAAAAACGGGGACACCATAAGCGATGCCGTGCTCTGTGCCGTTGGCATTCTAATTGCCATCCTCTCTGTAAGTTATTCTCTATTATATATATATTCATATAAATCTACCACTGATTCATAAACTTCCCATCTACATCCCTCATCCCCTATTAGATCAGTAGAATAACTGTAGAATTAAATGAAGTCTTAATAGCAAAGAATCCTACCCATAATCCTCCTTAAATCCATTAACCAGTTCACCCCATTCCATCTTTTCATTTAAAATATTTGAATAACTCAACATCAAGGGATTTGTCTTGGTCAGGGCTATCTCGATCTCTCTTTCTGTCTGTCTCGTTCTGTCTTTTTTTCTGTTCCGTCTTCTTTTGTCTGCATGTTTTGTTATGCATTGCTCTTTTTGTTTGACTTTTTTTTTCTCTCAAAAAAGTCATTTTCAAAAATAGCAATGCAATGTTTTTTGCTATTTTTTAAAATAATAAATTATTATTAAAAAGAAGCACACTTTAGCATACTTTTAAAACTATTCATTATTAACTATTAATTATTTTGGAAATAATTTTCTTTTAAATATAGATTTTTGCATTATCATGACAATTTTTAGTAGACTCTGGCATAGTAGAAAAAGATTCTGTATGGCTGTAAACCCATCTAGAAATGTTACCTTGAAGTTTACTATTGTAATGAGGATTTGGGTGGAAATATGCCAAAAATAAATAAAAGGACAAACTTAAAATTTGTAGATTTGGATAAGACGATAAACTGCCCTACTGCTGCTGAGGTGTTGAATTAGTAAACCATCACAGCCTTTGTGACAGCTGATGAAGGGTTAACCTCTAACAAATGAACCTAATCACCTGCAGGGCACATGTTAGACAAAGAACAAGAAAGAATGCAATGTCAAACCAGATTTTTATTAGCAATTATTTTTAGTGCTTGTGAAACTTCTAAACACTGTCTGAAAACAGAAATTCAACATGGTAGACCTTGTGGAATAAAGTTGTGGAGATGAGGAAGTGGTCTTGAAGTACGAGCCTCTGAACACTGGCATAAAACCAAACCATGACTCCATGGAGATCCTATATGGAGACATGCGTGCCTCACTGTCTGGAGTAGACATGTTCCCATGCTCAGCAATTCTGATTAAAACAAGGACCGTGTACGCATATACATGTGTGTGTGTGTGTGTGTGTGTGTGTGTCTGTCTGTGTGTGTGTGTGTTGGCATCCCTCACACAGCTGTAGTTAATTAGCAGTGTCTCCAGTCCTAGTTTGGTTAGGCCTCAGGGAAGGCAGCCCCACTCTTCACTACCAACACAACAGCGTTTAACAACAGTTTGAAGAGAGAAAAAAGAAAGAGATAGTAAATATCTCATTAAGCTTATGTACTTCATAGCCCACGCCTCTCTGCTCTAATTTACGTCACATTGGTTTCAAA
The DNA here is from genome assembly GCA_037043235.1 of Rhodeus uyekii. Classification (NCBI taxonomy): domain Eukaryota; kingdom Metazoa; phylum Chordata; class Actinopteri; order Cypriniformes; family Acheilognathidae; genus Rhodeus; species Rhodeus uyekii. The sequence continues at coordinate 611,728 of JAWRVZ010000025.1, read as the reverse complement.
TGGTGCAGACCTCCGTTTTAAAATCCCAAGCTTTAACTGCTCATATGAAAGCCATAACCTTTAGAAACATTATGTTCCATTTCATTAAAATATCACCAGGCAGGCCATGCTTGGTCATAATACATGTTACTCGTTTTCTCACTCACTTATTTCTTCATGCTTTTTTGATTCATGTGCTTTCCTAACTGCAAGTTCATTTGCATGTACCTCTAATCTCACCCTGCATGTCCATGACCTGACCACTGAAATCTTATGATATTATACAGTGACACATTAATGTTTGTGGTGTGACTTCATAAATTCACTCATTTTATTATGTTAATGAAATTCCAAAACCTAGTAAACTGACAGTAAATTTCAATATAGTTTATTGTTAAACAGTTGTGTCAATAAGCATAAAAATACATAATCACACAACTGTTTAAAATCTTTTTTTAAATTACAATGAACAATTTTATTGATAAAATACATTTATAATCAACATCTCTGCTCATTGTGTTATTGGATTGGCTTTTCGGGATGCTTTCTTGGAATTTCTCTAGGTTTTGGAACAGAACCTGTATGAAGTATTAATTTTCAGCTGTCAGTAATTTGTTTTTTCATTGTAAATTAACTGTTCTTTAGATCGTGATTGGCGAATGCTACAAGATCCATTACCTGAACCAGGGCTCCAGATCTTTTGTGGGAAACCCATATGTGTCCGCCCTTTACAGACAAGTGGGCGTGTTCATCTTCGGCTGCGCCGTCAGCCAATCATTCACAGACATCGCCAAGGTCTCGGTTGGCCGGATGAGGCCGCACTTCCTAGACGTTTGTAAGCCTGACTACACTACCATCAACTGCTCTCTGGGATATATTACTCAGTACACATGCAGTGGAGATCCCAGCAAAGTACAAGAGGCCAGGTGAGATATTCAGCGCTCATATGCATATGGATTCCCTTGCTTTGGATGAAAAATTCTGCTAAAGGAAGAAATGTGAAATAGTATAGATTAGGGTCGCAAATATATATCAAAATTATCTAAATATCGCAAATGTTGATATATATAGTCCATATAGCAGAGTTTCTTTCATGTGACTTGCTGGATGTTAAAAATAGTTATTAAGAAACTATTTATTGCGACACAAAAAGCCACCTCTTGGACGGTGTGTACGATCCAGAATTTGGTTCTCTTTTGCTCGTCAGATACACACAGTTATGCCAAAATGCCTGTCTTGGTGAGTATTCATGTAAATGCTGTCGGTTATGTCTCAAGTGAATGTAAACACTTGGTGAGGATAAGATAATTTTATTTGTGTATTTATTTGAAAAATCTACGCAATGTCAGAGACTTACCAGGTAAATGTAATTTATATATTTAAAAATTAAAATGAACATATTGATTAAATGCTTTTTTCTTTCTTTTTTTACAGGAAATCCTTCTTTTCTGGACATGCTTCATTTTCAATGTACACCATGCTGTACCTGGCTGTAAGTAAATGCACTGCCATAGTTTTGTTGATATTTACTAAAAAAAACTGTTCGTTCATGACTGTTATGTCTACAATGAAACAGGGACCCTCTATCGCCCCTCACCCTCCTCTTTCTGGATCACTGTTATTTTCCTTGTTCATCCCCCAGATGGACACACTCTAACTCTTTTCATTTGTGCAGCTGTATAGACTTCCTTTCCCTCTGAAGTTTTGCTTCGTGTCTCTCTCATTACTCATACGTTATTTTTGTTCTCGTTTTGAATGGGTCACACTCTTTTTATATATTTACTAACTATGCAGAATCCCCAATGTAGCTTTGCATAGACTCAAAGCGAGAATTCGCTCAGCCTCCCGGAGTCTCTCACTGTATGTAAAGTCTCTTTCAAAGGCTTCAAACGTTCGCCCTTTCACAGGCAATGCCCTACACTCCTCCCTGTTATCTCCTCCTTTCTTCCTGAATCTAAATCATCAGCATCTCCATGGGCCCCTCCAGCTTTCAGTCTTTCAAATGGAAGAAGGTGGAGCCGCTCTGCTAATGGAGGTGGACAGATGTTCATTCTCAGTGTTTTGAGAGATTGTTTGAGAATAAGCGAAGATGGAATTAGTTGGGAGATATGTGCATTTGAGGCCACAAGTCTGTTAAAACTCATCCAGGGTTCAATCTAATGCTCTCAAAACAGCCATTAAATTAATGTGTGACTTTGACAGATGGGTCTGATGCCTGAAACACTGACCTGAACACTTCCTGTCCAAGAGGTAACTGTACGTTAAAAACCAGACCCCAGGCAGGTAGTGTGTTTTGTGACTAAAGCAATGAGTTTTTACACATAAACCTCATGATTAGCCAGAAGGTAGGAGAAATGTCAGCCAGTGTTGCACATAATTTTTCATTGCAAAAAGCAAGCATGCAGCAAAACAGAAAAAAATCCAGAAAATATTTTTTCAAACCTTATTTCAAACCTCAAAACAGACTTTCAGCATGTCTTATAGTCACTTGGCAATTTTTTGGTCTTATCATCTTCATTTTAAAACCCTAGGGTCAAATTGTCCAGATATTATAAGAAACCCTGGACAGATTTCTCACAGCGAAAGTTTATAATTCATTATGAAATGTGATTGTGTAAATAGACTATAGAGTTCTCCATAAGAAAATGGATTTTGAATGATAACCTTCAAAAAAAGACATACTGTGAGCTTATGAGGTTGTTAAAAAGTCGGAAAAAGCAACACGCTCCCAAATAGCCCCTGATGCCAAATAGCTCCGCCCACTCCCATGAGGCACTGTGAATGATATAATCGAGCCGATCTCTCTATGCTCTCAAAATACTGAAATGTTTGTATATGAATGCATATTTTGCAATAAACTTAAAAATATTACATTTTTATACATATAATCACTTCTCCATTTTTTATTTGATTTATACTGTTTGCAATGCTTCATGGGATTGTAGTTCTTCTCCTCACTAAAGCTGTTAAGTACACCTTGTCTTGTATCTTTGTCTTTTTGTCCAATTTTCAAAAACGTTTTACTTCAAATCATAGTTTTTAGTGGATAAAATATGTATCTGGAACAACTGCCGCTGAAAAACAGGACGGGCACCTTTGCACTCTATGTTACAGGTTGACTCTCTAAGATTATTTTACCATCTGCTTTTGGCCTTCAGAGTTAAAAACAGGATGAGAATGCTCTGAGACATCAAAGACAAAAAGCATGATAAGCCGAATAAAACTGAAGAATTAGAGAAAGAAGTGAAGGAAAATTTTCTCTCAGTAGACGAATCAAGCTATACCGTCTCATTGAATGGAGCGTTCCCCTTCCTGGGCTGTCTCCCTGTAATTATCTCTGTCTAGCTGTCATGCTTCATGTGTCAGACGCTGAAGTCATAATGAGAGCTCACACCAGTCTTGTGATCCCCTTTTATTTGCACAAATGTAACCCAGGTCAAAACTAAACAGTCTTTGTTCTCACCATATTGGCGAATGAATCATAATGGCACAGAACCCACACCTGTTCCGTCAAAGACGCATGTTCATAACTTCATCAAAAAAAATTCTGTTTCTTATGAACAAATCATAATTGAGATGGAATTGAATTATGCCTGCACATTTTGTTCCCTCGTAGTTTTAAGCTTTGCATTTTTAAGGCAAGTTGTAAAATATTCACCAGTCATTCGTTGTATCATTGTTAGATCAAAGTAATTATATTTTTTTATTAAACTAACTGTAGTATTTATTGTGAAGAAGCAGCCAAAACATATTAAGGAACCACCACTGCTGAGTGCCATATTTGTTCATACATTTCAAAAATAAATTACATACAATTTATTGAAATGTAACTAAAGTTATATACAACAACATTCAAAGGTTTTAGCTTTTTTGAGAAAGGATGCTTTAAATTGATCAAAAATGACAGTTAGTCACAGTTAAGTCAAAATGTTGCTAAAGATTTCAATATCAAATAAATTAGGTATATTATTATATTCATTGTAGATTCCTAAGTACACTGCTAACACAAAAATATTAAGTAGCACAACTGTTTTCAACACCAACTACTGGGGGACAAGGGTAGTGCACGACATATTACACACTTTAGCTTCTTATAGAATTTTGTCTGCAGTCTGCATCATCCTGCAGAGAAGCCAGTGAGTGAGATTAAGGTCCTATATTGTATACTGAATGAGTGAAGCTCTTTCCCTCAGGTGTCTATTAATGTATTCAGGGGTCTTAGTGAACCACAATATCCTTGCAGCTCAATACCTCATGTGTAACCTCATTAATTTGGATCAGCATATCAGTTTGTTCTGGAGAGCAAGTGTATGTGGGTGTTTAGTGGGCAGCAAGCTGGTTATTTCCTAGCCTCTCAGTATGACCTTCACACTCATAGTCAATGAGTTCTGGTTTGCCTGTGGCGTCACTGCACTTCTCAGACCACATGTTGACACGTGAAGGTCAAGCTTGCCATAGTGAACAATAGAACGGACGGTGAATGATTGAATCACAGGACAAGTAGAATCAAGCACAAACAAGAAAATCTTCTACTTGCTGTTTCAAAGGCTTGCCCGTTGTGGTCTTAACGTGTGGCGAGATTGCAAAAGTATTTCTGGACCTGAGGTCAAGATAGAGAAGGTTTCAGTGGTGAAGTTTTACTGTTTTCTACCAGAACCCTGAAAGTACACTTCCGAATGACCCAGAAAACCATGCATAGCAGCATGAAAAAGAACTGGCTTTACTATCAAAATCTTGTCATACTTATAAGTTTTTACTAAGCTAACATGATTTATTATACCAACCTTGGTTTCCCGTCCCAAGTTGGACTGAACAAGGCATTTTAGTTAATGAGCTGAAATCCAAGTCTTTTGAAGATGATCTCTTTATATGAACAAATTTAATTTTGGCTTTTATTCACATAAACATTGATCAATGCACATGCATAGAGCACATAGGTTATTGTAAACAGACGCTCATCTTGCTTGAAGCGTGAAAACCAGTGAGGTTTGTTCTAATTATATGCATCATATTTACTTATAACTTCAGAGGACTTGGAATATAGTGCTCAAGGCATATGAACCACTTCCATGACACTTGTATGGTGCTTTTAAATCCTTTTTTAGAAACTTTTTTAATGAACGAATAGCGCAGACTTCAGAATTTCTCCTACTGTTTTAAACGACATGATTGTGAGTAAATTACAGAAGTTTTGGGAACTAATCCTTAATAGCCCTGCAGAGTTTTTTCTATTGTCCCATTTGATACATTTGTATCAGATCTGATGGTAAACCCTTAGATCACCTGAAGGTGAGGGACTGAATCAAGGTTGTGGCACTTCTCATGCGGGCACAGGGCATGTGCATGTGTTTGTGTTTTGGGTTTGGATGTCGCTGGGGAATCTTAAATCCAAACCATCTGCCACTCCTGCTGCCACCACCTCACAAAGCACAGAGATGAGAGAGCCAAATGCGCAGCATAATCTCTATTCGCAACGTCTGTGGCACGTTTGGCTTATCTGAGCTCTGATAGTAAGATGCTGAGAGGTAGATTTTATGGACTGAATGTGAACCCTAATGGTCCTCAGGCTTTGCAGCTCTTATCAGCTCTTGGATGCCTACATGTGGAGATGACCCCACTCTCGCCCTGAGGAGCAGACACACTTTAAGAGTGTGGAGAATTCACAGATCTCATTTCTACATCTTCAGACATGCATGTAAGCTTACAGCTTTAGAGGTCAGCGTCAGCAGGACTCCCTATGTGTCGAACGTTATCCCTCCATGACCTATTGCAGTCCAACATATACCAGGACTCTCTCTCTTTGCTGTTTTAGTGTAGAAAATATTCATATTAGGGATATTGCAAGTGCTGAAATTAAGGAAAAAAATACTTTGTTGAATGATTATTTAGAAAAACTTAATTTTACTTCATTGAGAAAGGTTGAATGCATGATTTGGTAATATTTATATTAATATAATATATTAATATTAATTATATCATTTATATTATATGTTCCTTTACAAATCAGCATTTTGGAATGATCTATGAAGGAACACGTTACATTGTTCCTTCATAGATTCATAAATTCATCTTTGTTGTCGCAGGAATAAATTACATTATAAATGCAATAAAATAGAAAAGTGTGTTCACAATATTTGTAAAAATATACTGTATTTTTATCAAATAAGTCCCATCATAGTGATCAAAGAGATTTCTTTAAAAAATATAGAAAATTATCACTAGTCCCAAACCTTAGAATGATTTTGTGTGTGTGTGGGCGAATGTACACAACTATATATAACAGTGAATTCTTTTCTGAAACTGAATTCTTTTCCAACCCTTCATGTGTGTGTAAATGAGTATTTCGCGGATGTCATCCAGAGGCCCTGGTTGTCTGGTTTGTGTGTTGTGGCCACTATTTCAAGTGAAACAACAATAACATTCCACGCTTTGTGCGGCATTGTACAACATTTGCCGTTAAAGTGAAAGAGACCATGAGAATGTCATTGTTAGCTTTAAGGCACTCAATTCTTTAATTTCGGAGAACCAAACTACCATTTGTGTCTGTTTATAACTTTTATTTTTAGATTCATTTAGATGAAACCCTCTGGAAGATGGCCCTGGAAAAAAAAAGAAAAGAAAGCCTGAAAGCTTTCAGAAATAAATCGAACAATAAACATAAAATTATGTTCTCAATTTGTCATCGGAGATGTGTGAGAAATAATTTAAATCAAAAGGCAAAGAACATTGGATAAAAAGGGAAGGGGAAAAAACAGGGATTACTCATGCAGATGGATGTTCTTCATTTTAACAACCTGAATTTATTGCTTCTCTTGTGTAATTTTGTTTGCCGTGTCAGTGAGTCTCTGACCGACATAAGCAGACAGATCTCTGTCTCTGTAAGCCACTGATCTGCAGTTGAAGAACAATCTATTTGCATTCTTTTGGCTGATAAAAGACATTATTGACACATCTGTTTGTTTGTTTTCTGTAGGAAACTTTTAGGGATAGGAATTCCAAGTGTATGAAAGTCTGTGGTTGAAATAGCTACTCCTCCTCGGTTAGAAATTCCCTCATTGCTGCCAACACTGAGGCCAAGCTGGACCAGAATTAACATGAGTACTATGAATTTATTTATTTGTCTTTGGCCTCAGATGAACTTTAGTCATATAATCAAGCGAGTACGGTATCTCCATTTCATCAGTGACATCTAGCTCTTCTATGTAACCACCTAGAAACCTAAAAGCTCATATACAATAGCATGCCATGAGAGAAATAAATGATTGCTGAATCAAGAAAAATGTCTGAAAGCATATTTCTGAACACTTCCCGCTTTGGACCACAATGTAAATTGAAATAATAAGACAGCTGGCCATATTGAAGCACAAATGCTCAGGCTCATATAAACACCCACATATTCTTATCACTCTACCATCCTTCCGTTCTGAGGGGATTTTTTAAGAGATAAGATCAATTGAAATGTATTGGTCTCCATTTATCTCCAGTCTTACTGCCTATGAGATGATGTGAACAAATTTGGTGCTTGTAGTCTTCAACCGTTAGTTAAATGCACCTAACTAAACTAAACATCGCCTTTGGTGTCTGTGAATAACTCCAATTATTTATTAAAAGACTTGATGAGCTGCTGTTCAGGCACACCCATCCTCGCATCATCTGAGAACTTCATTTAGTAAGGAAACTCCAACTCCCAAACATCCTCAGGGAGGGATTCCTTCCTTTGTATGCACACAATGCCTTTAGAGTGAGGAGAAAGCTGTTCAGGAAAGCAGACATGACCTTGTACACACCTTCATTTGGAAGCTCAAAGCTCAAGATGGCTATTGTTTGTTTTGTCTAACAGATCGTTTGAGTGTGCGTGTGTATTTATCTGTTGATCTCTGTAAGAGTCTGTTCAGAGATTTCTGTTGTCTGCTGTGGTTTTGAACGTAATGGAAGTTTTCCTTCGCGTGTGATGAATGATTAAGGGAGGGTGATGAGTGCAGGGTCCTTGACTGAACCAGTTTGAAGGGTTTCAGGACTGATGGGCCGCCAGATCGTCGTCAACAGTTTGTCCCCCTGACCCCTATCCTCCCCTTGTCTTTGTAAACCTCACTTCATTTGTTTTCTTACTCTAATGACTCTTCCTGTTCCCAGAAGGCAAACTCTATGAGGGGTCCTTGGATCTAGGTACTTCAAGATAGAGATCCCTAGTTGTGTCTTTTTTCACCTTTCTTTGGTTTTCTCTCGTTTCTCTACATTTTCCCAGCTGTTTTGTAATATAAACACAAGTTCTACAAATGTTGCCATTGTTTAATGGAAATTGACATTGCTTTCTATCTCTTTTTTTTTTAGTTCTACCTGCAGTCTCGGTTCACGTGGCGAGGAGCCCGTCTCCTGAGGCCTCTCCTCCAGTTCACCTTGCTGATGATGGCCTTCTACACCGGCCTATCACGCGTTTCTGATCACAAGCACCATCCCACTGATGTCTTAGCCGGCTTTGTCCAAGGAGCCCTGGTGGCCTACTGCATAGTGAGTACATCTTTGTATTTTATTCATTAGATCCACTAGAGGCTTCCAAATAAGGAGACAAGATGCTGTTGTGGAGTCAATCTTGAATTTTCCTTTATTGGTTGGAAAGTATACCAGTCAGGAAATTTCCTTCTTTATGATATTTGATTACCACTGGCCTTGATCCTCGTGTCATCACAACAATTGGATTTTTTTCTGAAATTGGTTACAATTGTTTTGTTTTTTTAAACCGTGTGAGCACCAGAAGTACTAATTAAATGTTCCTTTTGTAAATATGCCTGTAATTATCAACCCACAAGTTTAACTTTTGAACTCAAGTAGAGGTAGGTTTATCTGATAACCAGTAAGAACTGATTTTATCTGATTTTTATCTGATAGTGAAGATAGAAGACCATCCAGAGTTTGAGGTCAGAAGGGGATATGGAATATCTAGAACTAGACCACAAAATTATCCAGACCCCACCCTCTCTCACCCCTATCCACATAATTATTCATCCATCACAGTGAAGCATAATCTTTTTCTTACTAATGCAGAGCATATTGCCTCTTTCACTATTACCAACTCTCAAATGAAAGGAGAAGTTGTGGAAAAAGGAATTTTACACTTAATAATTGTGGCATGTCACACTTGGTGCCAAACTTTCCCTGCAGTAAGCAAAGCTTCACTTTGCTGGATCTACTGGATTGTGTTTTGGAAAATTGAGTCTGGGAAACTGAACATACAAAGAGAGGAAGCCTTTTCTCTATAAGAGAAATGACAATGTTAATTAGTTATTTTGAGAAACAGGATGTTGTCTGTATCATAAAGGGGGTTGTGAAAAATAAGATGGGGTGGGGGTGTGGGGTTGCAGGGGGTAAGAGACCAAGACCTCTTCCCCCAGATATTACCCCATCTTAATTATTACAACAACTGAAAGAAAAATATCTAAATTGTTAGTGTTGGAATTGAAATGTTGAGTTTTGTTTCTCATACATCACAGTGCAATTCCCAGAACGTCCTAGGAGTGTCTTTCTTCAGTTTAATTGGCTGTGACAGAGCACAGTTTTTATGGTACACAGATGTTGGCCAAACATCGTTCTACTGGTATCATGAAACTCCGAAACATTTAATCGTCAGTCCTTGAATTTGCTGAACCTGTGTGGTTCACTTTTCATTTGGCTCTTGTCTTTTTTTATTGGCATTTAGATTTTTCCAAGAGTAGTTTTAGGCATTCGCCAGCCCTTTAATAACCTCATTAAGAAGAACATTTTAAGTGAAACTCATGTTTTGCTTGAATTAACCATCAGCCTCTGATGGTCTTTATTGCCTTTGAGTCCCTCGAGTTCAAGGTGTAGTCTTGGAAACCTGGAGAAGTTTCTTCCCAGTGTGAAAAATCAATAAATAAATAGCAGATACGTACAAATAAAAGAGAGCAGAAATGAGACCCATTTCACTACAGATCAAGGCGCCGATGTGCCTGTTTTTAATGAGCCTACATTTGGAATCTGTTCCGCTCCCCATCTGTGAGTGCTTTAGAGGCCCAATTAGATTATCTCTAATAACCAAATCTCCGATGGAGCCTATAGAGGTAAAGCAAGGTACATCTCTTGAGAAGAAACGGACACATGGTAACATGCCAAATGTCCCCATACATCACAAATTGGTTTTGCTCCGTAGGCTGCATTGCATCATATCCAAACTTCTCAGCTAGTAGTCTCCGACAGTTCATGGTTGGGAGGTAAAACATTTCTTCTAAGCTTGGCTCTAGGTGCTGATTACCGCTTAAGGGGGTTGTGTTTAAAGACGTTTAAAGGTTGTAAGTGCTCTGGGTTGGTGTCCAACTGGCTGACTTCAAAGATACTGTGGAAAGTTACAGGTCTTGTTGAGTTTTGGCTGTATTGCAAACGATGATTATAGACTTACCGCATGTTCCATACATAAAGAAGACCGGGTCGTATGGTGCTGTTAGATTGTGATGCCCACAGAGAACTGATCTCAGAACTGCAATTAATGTCAGTCTGCCTATGTGTCATTCAAGGGAAACCCGAAACTTCAAGCAGCACAATGCTTACTCGGCCATCAGTTTCGTTCAGTCTTTTAAAATCCCAATTCCTTATACTCAGGCCTGGTTTGTATCAGAGATTTTGGCAAGATTCACAGCCGTTACGATCGCTGAAGTCAGGCAGCCTGGCATATGTTTAAATGTCTGAAGTTTAACTAAAAGAACCCTTGAGATTCAGATGTCAAAAACCACTTTTTCCTCCTTTGTCTTTTGGACTGTTTATTGCGGCCACATCATCCGGTTCTTCCTGTTGGAGAGTGCTGTGAGCTGTTTGTTCGTGTCATCAAATACGGCCCAATTTCTAAGCTGCTGACATGGATGGAGAGAGTGTGAGAGGTTGTCTGCTTGTAAGGCTCGGTTGCCGAGGTCCTTCCTGCAGGACCAGACAAGGGTGGAAACAGCTGGAGGCCAGTACTCAAACAGCCTTTTCCTCTTCCCACTCTCTCTCCGTATCTACAGCGCCCTTCGATTACTCACACCACAACAGTTCCTGGCCAGTAGTATCCCACCATTCCTCAGGAGCACGGAGGGTCATGTTCAGTATTCCAGACTCTAATTCCTCCTGCAATAACGGTCCATAGCTAAGTGCTTCTGGTCTGGCTTGCGTGGCAAGATGGTTGTCCTGATATCCTATCACTCTTTCCCATATGTCAGGCCTGAGTATTGTTTTTGATTTTTCTCTCTTTTTTCTCTCGTTTTCTCTATTGGCTACCACAGCACTCTTAAAGCTATGGTAACAGGGGCCATGTCGAACTGAAAATAGTGTGGTTGTGTGTAAGAAGAAAGGAAAGTTTAACAGTGTTATTAAACTTTACTAATGTTACGCAGGAGAGCGAGCAGCCAAAACACAACTTGGTCTCCACAATTATTATGCAGATGTGGCTCAGTGCCTGAAACTACAATTTAAGACACATGCATAACATAAGCAACACACTCTCACACATAATCATGTGCTGTGTTTGGCACTTTTAGAATCAGGCACACCCAAACCAATGGAAGACCACACACAAGTGTACACACCCATGACATCCATGAACCTGTTCACAGTTCAGTTGAATCCCGTAAGGACATCAGTGAAAAGTTCAGTGAGGTTCATTTGAGACTAGATTAGATAGAGTTGGTGGTGAGCCTTCACAGATCTGGTAAATAAGTAAGAAGTGTATATATTATGTTGGCAATTGTTGGATGGTGACAAGCTGTTTGGTGTCATTTCTGTTTATTAAGTGAATGTCTGTGAGAGTGCCGGGGTGGAGCAGTTAGTGTGCCATGTAGATGATGTCAAACTACTTTAATACAATATAATACAGAGATGAAGACTAAAATAGTACATTAGGCAACTTTATGTCCTAGTGTTTTCACATATGTTACAATTTAAAGAGAGAGTGTCATAGAAAACACGTAGAAAAAACATTTTGATCTTGTTGAATTTTTGTCCAAAAGAAAAAAAAACAGCACTCTTAAAGTTATAGAAGCAAAAGCCTAATCACTGTCTAAAGTCTTGATTGTTTTCTCAGTTTCAGAGAATGGATGTTATTGATGTAAATTAATGTTTTTTGGACCAATAAATAGAAATCACTTGCATGTACATATAAGTATATAATATGCTGCAGTAACAGACCCTTAAGGTGCATCTTAATTTTTCCTTTTTTATGTAGAACTGGTACCAAACAAGGTCAGCACACACACACAGGCTTAAGATAAACAAGAATAACCACTTCCTGATGCTGACTTTGCATTTGAACACAATGGAGTGAGTTTGGTGTAGAAGAGCACTTTCAGACAGAGGCTGTGACACAGGAAACATTAGCCTCGTGATACAGGTTCATAAACTGCCTGTGATAATTGTGAAAGACTTGTCACGTTGGACAGTATTGCTCAATGCCAGATTGCAGCTGATGGTAAAATTTGATTTAACAATTAATTACAGTCTAATTCCAGACTTTGAGACTATCGACAAAAGCCTTGTTGACTGTGTAACGAATCAATTATTTTTAGAATATATATATATAAACACACACACACACACACACTCTCTCTCTAATGACATTATATACATAATATATAGTATTTGACACTTACAATGACTAATATGTGTCAAATCAAATACTATATATTATTTAGCTATATATTGTTATTTTACTATATATTATTTACATTTTTAGAGACTAATATATATATATATATATATATATATATATATATATATATTTTTTTTTTTTTATATACATTTTACAACTTATAACTATATTTAGTGTGATTGTTTGTGTGAGTGTTTTACCATTTATAATTAACAGATCGTTATTTTTATTTTTTTCTGTAAAAAAATGGTTGTTTTTTTTTGCATTAAATATGGTATACAGTATACAGATATGCACTTGCCATTGAAAAGCCCCTCTTATATTGAAATTCTTCACAAACAAGCAGAGGTCCTAGATCCAGTTTCCTGATGTCATTCCAGTGCAATGTAATGGTCACTCTGGAAATGTCATGATCTTCCTGGCATGCTTTCTCTCATATGGGCCGAAGACCCTCACTGTAGGCCCTTTAGAATGAACTCATCCGCTGTAACCTTTGGATAAAGCCTTCTTTGTATGCGAGCATAGTGTCTTTCACTCAGAGGATATGCAAGAAACAGCTGCTGGAAAGATGATTCCAGAACTCTGATGGCCTCTCCAAGGCTTTCTGTTCACTTTCTATCTCTTTCCACACACACACTTACAAACCTGTTGATAGTCACAGCTCGCTTACTCGGGCCTGCCACTCACATAACCAAATAGGAAATCCCTTATTTTTTAAGTCTATGTGTGCTTTTTCTTCCCATTTGGCATTGCCCAAGAGCAGTGCAACGCTCCGGCTGACTTCAGTGCCTGAAACGTGTCAGGACAATTTAGCTGTTAGCAACCCCAAACACTGACCTCTTTTCCTGTCACACACTGGCCCCATACTCTTCACACACTCATAAATAGTGTGTTTACGCATTGGCAGGCTTTCTGGAATCGCTGATTCCACGCTACTGCCGTCCAGCTCAGCTGTTCTGCATGCTTCAGTAACATTCATGGTGTGTAGATGGCTAAATATTGTGTAGGCCTCTCCTATGCCTACATTACAGTGAAAGCATCCTGTCTTTGGCATGAAAGTCCCGTGACTCAGACTTGTATTTTTTCAGCTCTTTGTAAACCCATTGGATGCCAAGGGCGCACTTCCTTTCTTCCCCGGTTTCCTGTTTTGCCAGTGATGTCATTGGGACGTAAAGAGAGGGTTGTCGGGCATCTCTCCTTGACAGCAAAGTTCTTCCCACATCGAGTGGGACCATTAATACTGACCTCATTCTCCACTACCTCACTGTTGAAGACTGAAACAAAAGAACTGAGGGGTTTCCTCTTTATCTTTAATACTGACTCAAGACTTTGGCTACTGTTATCAGCGTGTGACCTTATACGCATCCGTATGTCACAGGCAATGAATTACCAGCCTTTAGGTCATCTGACATTTTAAAAGCAATGTTGCTTCTTTGTGGCCAGTGGAACATGCTTCCAAAAAATGTTTCTGAATAGGGGTAACTGAAAAGTTTAATAATTTGATGGTTATTCGTAAATTATGCTATATTGCAATTGCTCATGCTCTATTTTTATTAAATTTTCTAAGTAAAACAGAAATTTCCCTTAAAGTACGGTACTGAGTCATTTCCTTTATTTAGAAATTGAGTTTATAAAATGAATTGAAATTCAAATAATTAAAGTGTGTGATATAAGCTTAAGACTAACTTTGAAAAAACAAAAATGTTTGAAAAGTTTAAAATATTCATATAAATGGAAAATTCATAAAACATAGAAAAGCCATTTTTAAATTCTGTTTCACTATATTACGGTTTTAATGCATTTTGATCACATAAATGCAGACTTGACAGATTTCTTTGGAACCATTGATAAAACGTGATCTTACCAAACTTAAAAATCATATTAAATGCCATTTTATAAACAAGAATGGAAGTAAACTCCCCTGTTCCCAGAATGTCATCAGTTGTTTAATTTCTTGGAAATGTAAATCAGTCAATTTCTTGAGGGTCATGAATCTTAAAGGAGCCGATTCTTAAATTCAGATTTTTTTTGGAAAGAGTTTGGTTCTCAAATAAATGATCTAATTCTCTTTTTCTTTCTCTTCTTCTAGGCCTTTTATGTATCGGACCTCTTCAAACCCAAAGCCAAGGCTGCCACTCCACCTCCCTCGCCAATCAAGAAAGAGCTCCTCCCTTCTTCTGACATCATAGACAGGAACAATCATCACAACATGGTGTAGGAAGGGGGGGGAAACGGGAGGATCCGTCTGAAATCTCCCCATCCCTCAACCCTTCCCCCATCCCCTGAAGAAACCAGAACAGCCACCTGTGACAGAGGAGCTACGGCCTAGCTGACACCTCCTCTCTCTCATCTGACAGTAGAATGTAGGGACAGGACAGAGACAATCCTATTGACTCTTATTATGACTTTATAAAGACCTTACTATCCTAATCCGTAGGCCTAATCCGTAAGGCGCAAAGTTAACAAAAAAGAGATTTCTCCCTCAAAATATTGCGTAATTTGTTGTGGAGAATGAATTCAGCTCGGGTGAACCGGCCCAATCGACGAAAGTAGTGCACAGGAATATACAAATGCGTAAATGAACGACAACGAAAGGAAGGAGAGAGTGAATGTGAGGCTGGTCATGTGACCAGCACTTCTCTCTTTCCAACCGTCTATTTCTATTGTCTCTGTGGCCTTTCAGTAACAGCATAGGACAACAAATTCCTTATTAATAGGAATGATTAGTTTAACCTGCGATGTAATTAGCACAGATATATTAACAATATAAAGGAGAATAACTTATAGCACTATATCCAATTTCATTGTTAAATGTCACCACTCGCTATCTGAGAAGTGTAACTTTGGGAAGCTTGATGATGAAGGTCCGTACATGAGATCAACACCCATCAAAGCTGATCATCGCTACCCGAACAGTGGCCTAACTGCATTTTAACGGGTTTTAAAGGGTGGGTGGGTGGAAGGGAGGGTATGGGACTCTTTTTTTTTTTTTTAAACTGATTTAAAATAGATTTTTATTTTAGTAAATGATTTCACGATGCCCGAAATCTGGGGGCGTGGCTGTGCCGTGCCGCCTCGCTGTCTTCTGATTGGTCAGAGCTAAAGCAGGGGGCGGAGTTAGATGTTGGGGAGGATGGCGTAGAGGTGTGTCTCGCCACCACAGTCGCTGGGATTGACTCTCATTGACTGCTCTGGCACATTTTTTTTAAATTTAGTTTGGAACTGGGAACGAGCCTCTTCCGCTGGCTGGTTTGATCTCTTTCCCTTCCAACTGCATAATCACTCAACTGTAGTTGTGTGTTTTTACCCTTAATGCCACCTATGCCCTCTGCCTGTCCTGGCAAGAGTCAAACTGCCCCTAACCCTGATAGGGTTAAGGTGATGTGGGGTCTCACGTTTGCGTGTGTTTAAATGTGTCGCGTGTGTTTCCGCAGCCGGTCCTGGTGCAGTGGACCGTTACCATGTGAAGAAACTTAAGAAAACTGTGGACTTTTTTTTTCTTTTCCTAAATGCCTTTTCTTAGCTTTGATGATCCTATCGTGAAGATGTCTACTGTTTCCACTAACAGCTGTACAGCAATGCCTGACTATTACAGAGAACACATCCATACAACACAACTCAAGCTCCAAATGTGTTGCACATCCCTCCCATTGTATAGTCCGTCCTATCATTTCAACAAACCGTTTTATTTCTCTCTCAGAAATATATAAATAATGTATAGATCACTGAAATTAACTATGTAAGATATTATTTCTGAACTTGTTTAGATATATCCACTATGAATTTAAAAAGCAATGTGTCATGACCTGTGTTATTTACAAAGTGCTGCTTTTATGAGCATTGATTGACAGATTTTGTATTTAGGTAACTAAAATATTGTAGATTTGTGATAGTACGTTTTTAATAAGCGTTGAATAAAACACATTCAATTGTATCAAATTCACTATTAGTATTTTTGTATTGTCTCATTTTGTACAAAATAAATAATAGCAATATGTTTTTTTTCTGCTAAATGTACTTGGCTCTAATACATGTGCTTTTAAATAAAAGCTCATTATAAACAAGGACAAAAGTGTTTGCCCTCTTATTTAATGAAATTGAATCTCTCCTAGTGTTTGATGAATAAAGAACACAGAAGATTGTTACTTAAGTGATTTCTATTTTAATACATTTTAAAATATATTAAATTACTCCAGTTTTCAGTGTCATATGATCTTTCAGAAATCATTTTAATATGCTGATTTGTTGCTGAAATAACATTTCTTGCTATTTTAGAAACCATGATACAGATTTTTTGACCATTTTAATGCATCCTTGCTAATTAGAAATATAAATTTCTTTAAAAAGTAAAAATCTTACTGAGCCCAAACGTGTGTGTTTGGTGCCTTAATGAATGTTTGTTATTATTCTTGGGTACACTGTGTTACCATCAATGTGAAACTGTCCCAGTGTTCGATGAGTAAACCACATTAGTTTAAAAGAAAACATATTTATATGGCATATTATGTGTGTCACTTAAGTACCCGTCATAAAAAGTTTCTAAAAGAAGCTAAATGAATTGTCTTGGAATTAAATAATCCGATTTTAGTACCGTCAGCATGTTTCAATCACGGCTGGGCGTTCTTGTTTTCCTAGGACTAAGACTGTGACTTCATATTTTGGCTGTGTGTTGAGGAGCCGTGATCATAATTTGTACTGTTAGGCTCGCTGACTGTGGCACGCTGTCATACTCTCCACTGTTACGATGCCTGTTAAGTCTTGAAATATCACTGCATAGCTGAAACATCTCTACAAATGACTCTTAATATTCAACCAACCAATCACATTGAACGATTTAATAAGGGAAAATGAATGCTGCCAAAGGCTGGTGCATTGAATTGTGGTACGTTACATCTATGGGTTGGGTTCAGGCCAGGCCTTTGAGGTCTTCGCTGATGGATCGAGGCGATGGCATTGAGAGCAGCTCTGGGTCTGTGGTCATGTTTGGCTGAGGGAAGGGAGCCGGGGAGGCCTGTAGGCAGGACTAATGCCAGTACTGAAGAACACGAGCAAGTTTATGTTACTCTCACCGCTATGAGCCTCAGCACAGTCTGTTTTTCTAAATTGCAAAGACTGGGCTATTTCATTGGTTTTGCGTTGACATCTACAGTAAGCCATCAAAACTAGTCATGCCTCTTAAATAGCCCATTGGGTTGGAACCTTTCACCTAAATTAACCTCATTATAAAGCAGATTATAAAAAATGTTGATTGCTATGGTCACACAGATGATAAAATGTAACTTACCGTATATGCTCTTCACACAAACTGCAGCTGCTGTTTCCGATTCTTGAGTAGGTCGTGTATGAACTTGGTGAATTAACTTAAATACAGATATTCAAGACTAAGGGAGTTTACACGACACGGACATTGATCAATGTGGAAAAGCCTAAATACCACTATATAAAGTGAAAGTTTTCTTAAGAAAAAGAAAGAAAAAGAAAAAGAAACCTCTTCAAATTCATAAAAAATTAATGTGTTACAAAGAGGAACAAAAGTCTTACGGATTTGGGACAACATGAGGGTGAGTAATAGAGGACAGAATTTACATCTTTGGGTGAACTATTCGTTTAATATAATTGCATTTTTCCAGTCTTATAAATGTCCCAATTACAGTTGCCCCCATAATGCCTCTTCTACTGCATGATGACACCAAGCGAAAGGGTTTCCCAAACTGTACACTTCCTTGCCAGCTATGTATGATCACATTTGACTATGAAATCAGTCTGTTATATCCAAACTTACGAAAAGACCAATGCAGACATGATAAAAACCAACCTCAATGCTGATCCGAAAACCTCCTAAATTACATCCGCTGTCACTGCTCAAGTTTAATGACTTCATTGGTTTGTGCAGGGAGGTTTATGAGACCTCCAACATACAGTACTGCTTCATTATACAGTACAAGAAGGGCACTGTAACCATTGGACTAGCTGTCCAGCTGTGGTAGGGATGGGAACCAGGCTGGATCGAGGGCAGGCCCAGCAGGAAGGACGTCCAGGGGCTCTGAGGGTCTTTTCACTGTACGGCCCACCGTGAGGAGGGGTGACTGGGCTGGGCTCCACTCTCCACTTCCTTTAGGGAAATGGAGCACATTCCTGAATCCAACCTAGAAATGTACAGGAATAATCACAAAGAGGAAAGAGAGAGAGAGGGAAGTGGGGGTCATCTGCACAACCAATCCAAGTTGAATGCAAAGGTCAAAGGGGATGTATACAGTAACTACACATTAAAACAAGAGCGTATTTTTTAACTAAAACCTGAAATTGTTTTTGTCAATCAGTTGTTAGTAGTGTTATTCTTATATACTATTATACTATTTATTTTCAGATTTAATTTTAGTGTTTAATTTTAAATTTAATTGTAATTTTAGGGTTGAACTAAATGCATACTTTTGTTCTGTTAATTTGTGTGAGTGTGTGTGTGCGGGGGGGGTGTGGGGTTGTGGTTTACAAGGACATTTCATATGAATACACGCAACACTATGAGGACATTTTGAATTATGAGGACAGGGCCAGTCTCCTCATAATTCGGGTATGTAGAAGTGCTTCTATGCATTGAGGGAGCTGGAAACCAAAGTTTCTGCTTAAGACCCCATAGTTCACAAATACCTGATTTTGAGTAAAACCTGTGTATCGAGACAGTGCTCCTGTAGGTGTCTCATGAATATGCGCGCACGCACACACACACACGTGTATGTATCGCAGCTTTTGATTGGCTGCCTGAAGTCCTCATAATTTTCTTTTTTGTCAAACCGCTGTAATGGTTTATGTGGAAAAAAATAACATTGCTTGAAAAATAACAAAAAAAAGCTAAAGTAAATTAAACAAAAAGGAATAATGGTAATATCACACACATTTCACTTACACAGAAATCAATGACTTGAAGAGCGATCAGGTAAGAATAATGATAACTAAATTGTTTTATGTGTAATTAAGTCAAGTTTTCTGTTTATATAGGTTGTAGTTTGAAATATTCTACAGCTAATTTGACGATTGTGAAATTAAATAGTACTAGCAGTTAAGCTTGTTTTTTGTGATGCGTCTACCGGTACATGTATATTGCATTTCCTCACAACTATGTGTAAGGAATGAATTGATTATTCATTTCTTTTTTCCTTTATAATGTAAATAATGTAATATCTGTATGATGCTACTCACTACAAGTCAGACAAATAAAGACAACAGCTGTTAGTGCGCTTATTTTGGGTAATGACCGATGACGTCATTGCTTAATTGAGATTATTACTTTTAATGATGGGGATGTTGATGTAAGTGTCTGTAAGTCCGTATAAAACAGTCACATTGTGCTTGAGAAAGAGAGAAAACAAATCTTGATGTTGTTTTACAGTTTCACTTCCTAGCATATAAATTATAATAATCAGTAATGTTTAAAATATTTTAACTCTCTATAACAAATAAATGTGTAAAGCATTTGATTGGGCCAATGATCTATAAAAGTGATTTAAAACATCATCTGGGCTTTGCAGGAGATGCTGACTGCAACAAGATCCGGGAGGACCAAACTAAAACCAAAAGATGAAGATGGATTTGAAATAAAATACAAAAATTCATTTAAAGGCGAGTAACATACAGCTGTGTTTAAGTATTGTTTTAAATCTTTTTCCTGGCTAATCTGTTCTTGATCAGGTCAAGGAGTGTTCAGCTGTTGCCACTTACAAAAAGGAGGTTTTCTTGTCGAATATCGAGGAGAAGTCATAAATAAGCAAGAATATGAAGTTTTTTCGTTTTGAATTTACATACAGTGCAACTGCAGACACAAAAGCTGCCGGCTGTTTGACATGGCATGCATTTATAGATTCCTGGTTCGTGATGTCACCCACTCTGACGATCTGATCAATTTTTCTTTAATGGATGGACTTAACCCGGGTTTACTCCAATTCTGTCCTGGAAGTTCCACTGTCCTGCAGTGTTTAGCTCAAACCCTGATCAAACTCATCTTCCTCAGGTCTTTTTTGATCCTGAAGATCTTGTGTGTGTGTTCAGGGTTGGAGCTAAACCCTGAAGGACAGTTGCCCTCCAGTACTGAGTTTGAGGAAACCTGGGTTAACCCAAACATTTTAATTTGCTGATTGTTTCCTCGCCCCCCAGATAATCAAAGATGTATTTGGTTTTCCATTAAAAGAAGTCATGTAGATGTTGGATTGCCTGGAGTTGAGTAAATGTATTTATTTTTCAATTTTGGGTGAACTAATCCTTCCTGAAGTATTTATTTTTAAGATTTCCTCCCCCATATCAGAATTTTGAAGAACAGTTTTCCAGTGAGGACCTGTCAGATCAAGACTATACCTGATTCTTGTTTAACCGGTTCAGAAGAACCGTTTTTTTAAGAATGTGATCATCCTACACAACTCTCAAACATACCAAATGTGCCCTACACACACACACACACACACACACACACACACACTATGGAAGTCAATGGCTCCCATCAAATGTTTGGATACACACATTATTCAGAATATCATCTTTTGTGTTTGAAGAAATGAAAGAGACTCATACAGGTTTGGAAGAACATGATGGTGAGGAAATTACGACAATTTTCATTTTTAGGTGAACTATCCCTTTTATTTGTTTTCAGCTATTTTTGTTACAATTTAAGAAAGTATTCATCAGTTTTTACACAAGAAAAATGTGTGTGTGACTTGATTTATGTAATTTTACACTTGTAATATTAATAACTACATTAATAAACTGTGCTCTTTGTCCTCTGAAGGCACATACTGTTCTGTCCTCATGTCTTTTAAATGGTCATATGTGGATATCATAACACAAATAGCAGGTCCTTGAATGCACTGTATAAAATACAGAGTTGAATATTTACATAATCATATAAAATATTTTTAAATATCATCCTTTTAAATGGTTGGGTCTTGTGTGAGTATGATCCCACAAGTGAGGGATGTGTTTGCACTGAACAAATACTGTGTGTGACTCATATGTCATGTCTTCATAAATCAGGTATGTCACCAACAGACTGGTTTGGGGCTCAGTGTCCTTGCAAATCACACAAACCTGCATGTCTCTGTTTGTGTGTGTGTGTGTGTGTGTGTGTGTGTGTTTTGGGAATGTTGTACAGTTTAAATTGACCTGAAAAGTCTATAAAAGGCCATTTAATGGACCATTGTGACCACTTTCCCCATAGTCTCAATGTGTGTTCAATGAACTGCATCCTTTTTATTTACCTGGGCAATAATGATGAAAATGTTTTATGAAAAATATTTTTGCATTTTTTTGTAGCCATGACTTAAAGGTGTGTCATACTTTAAGTTATGCACAAACTTACAAAACAATCCTATACCCTGAAAGTGTGACAGCAAGCCTTTTAAGGTTTTCCTTAAAAAGATGAAAGGGTTATATATTAATAGAGAAATTAGTTTTTGGTGTTTGCGCACGGCACAATTTTCATGGGAAATCCATTATAATTGGTTGCAACATTTCCAGACACTAATCCACACACACAAAAGCATTTACAGTTAACCCCCCTCCTCCTCCTCCTCCTCCTTCTTATGAAGGCACATGTGTAGATGGGTCTCACAGGAATTAATCAAACCTTGATTTCTAAGGGATTATCCTGCAGCTCAATTAAATTTTCTCAGATTTTACAGTATTAGAACAATATCCCAGAATTTCCGGTTGGCTTTAAAAATAATAATATACCAATCCATAGAACATCCTCTTAATTGTCAAAGACAGGATTGGCCCACTTTAGGCTGCTCTCATTTTTGTCATTAGAGCTGTTGAGAATTTTGCTTGGAAGTGATGTTTCCTTATCAGATTTACTTTTAAAATCAACATCTACAGATAATGAGAATCATGTTGCTCCTTTTCTGTACATAACAGGAGTTATTTTGTAATTAAAGCAAACATGTTTTGTTTGTATTTAATATACTTGGTTCATGCAGTTTGTCATTAGACCTGAACACACACATGATGTTTTTCCTTTTCTTTTCTGACTGAAAGCCTATTGTAAACATAGCCTGTTTGAACTACGCAAGGAAAAAACAGGGAAATATGTCATATGTAATGGTTCATAAACATAAATATACAGTGGAAGTAGGCTTTAAGCGGAAACCCACGCAGTAAAGCTATTAGATTTGGTTGCGTCTTGCACTTGTGCTTCCTAAGTGGCCATTCACACAAAATGTTTTTTTTTGTATTCCACTGTGCAGCTTTTTTTTTTCTTTCTTTTTTTATGTTAACATAAATTGAAGACATGCTTTTTAATAACTAACTAAAGACACTCAGGTTACAAGAAATTCAACTTTTAAAAGACATGTGTCCAGAAATGGGATTTTATTCAGTCTACTTTCCTGTGTCTCTATATTCTTAAAAAAAAATTGGATTTCATAATATTTTATTTTTGTAATGTTGTGGACGTTGATACGGTTTCCTGTGCAATGACATTAGCCAAACAGCCAAAAAGGAGCCGCAGCTTCTTTTTTTTGTTAACATTATAAATGAATCTTAAGTAATGTCATTTTGGTCATGTATTGAAGCATGTTTCCACCACGGAATAATGATTTTCTGTTTCTAAGGTTTGTACTTGGCAATAGAAATACAAAAGGTAACATTTTGTGTTTGTACAGGAAACGTGTGTTTGTTTTTACAGTGAAGAATCAGGTAATCTTACATTTGGCTGCAATACAGTACAAATTGTGACATGCAATACAGTGGAGTACAATGGATTAGTGGATTGCAATAAGATTGCAATATAGCCCTGCCCGAGTAGTCAAATTTTGTTTTGTTTTTAATCATACCCTCTTATGGGGCTGTGCCCCCCTAAAATGGAAATCCTAGAATCATCCCTGATTGTGAGATATAAACTCGCAATTGTGTTGTTTGAATCTGCGCAGCTCAATTGCTACATTTCAAAACATCCTGTTATCATCTAGTCTGTAAGTAAACTTTGTTTTGATTTGTGGAGCTGATTTTCCAAACTTTACTTAAGCTTGCCATACAACAGCTGCAATAAATGGTGATTATTGTGCAATAGCAGATACTGGAGGTCTCAATAATTGGAGCTGGAATAATTGTAGTTTTTTTGTTAGTTTCTGCTCATTTATTCAGGCAAAGTTTAGCATAAAGATTTGAAATTTGACATTGACAAAGCTACTGTTAGCTACAAAGATACTGTTGAGCTAGCGATAAACAAAGATTAAATGAATTCATCACTCATGGATATAATTGTAAAGGTTTTATGTAACATATCCAAAGATTATAAAGAGCATGCTTTAATATTGACTGGCAGGACTAACCCTATGTCAGAAATATCACTAAATACTGTACATATTTAAACCCAAAAGCTACACTTTAAAAAAAAGAAAATATTGTTTCTTCTTATTATTTTTTTAAACCAAACATAACCTTTGGAGGAGAGATACATGTTCAGAATAATGTATGATCTGATTTATATATCATTCAAAAAGTGGACATTAAGATTTCATATTTTTTTTGTCTCTTATTAGTGACAGGGGTGGGGGCGAGGAAGCGAGGACCCAATCGTAGAGGGAAGTTTTTTGTCATTATATATTTAAAAAAAAATTCAAATAAACCTGCCCCAAGGGAGGTAAACGACTTGACAAGATCCACAACATATCTAGACAAAAGACAACGAAGCAGCACAGGACAGCAAACCCAAAGGGAATAAATAGGGAACACATGAGGCGAGTAATAAGAGGGAACAGCTGGGGCATATCAAACTAACAAGGGAACAAGACGGGTGGGGTAACACAACGACAGGACACGGACACGCATAGCCGCGTGTCCACGAGAAACAAGAGTTAGCACGCAACGCAGCTGGTGAAAACAAACTATGCGACACGAAACACAAGAAAGTACACGCCGATGCCGATGGCCGCACATAAGAGAGAGCGCAGCCCGAGCAAAGCCCAAAACCGCACCTAGTCAACGACGTGTGACATTTAAAAATGTAATTTATTCCTGTGATCATAGCTACATTTTCAGCATCATTACTCTAGTCTTCAGTGTCACATGATCCTTCAGAAATCACTCTAATGTGATGATTTGCTGCTCAACAAATATGTCTTACTATCAATGCTGAAAAAATATTTTAATGAAATATTCAAATTTTATAATTAAATATTGTTTTAATCATGATTCTTAAATGAATAGAAATTTCTTAATTTATTTGAAATAGAGCTATTTTAACTATGCATTCAGCAATGAATACTGTTAATTGGGACAATTATCAAATAGCTTTTTCTTAAAACATTGTCATTGCTGAACCAACATGATAGGATGGGAAACGCATAACTTTGGTTTACTGTATGACTTCAGTTGTCAGTACAGTCATTGTTTTTTGTGGTCACGCTGTTTACGCCACACCATTAGAGATGACAAGATTGACTATAACTCTCTGGATATTACTGCCAGTGGCATAACAATGACGTTAGAGCTCCTCTAATAAATGTAAACTGAGTTCAATTACTTGCAGTTGATGTGTGTTCATGTCTCCCATGGTTCTGCGCCGGAGGCTCAGGCTCCACATGAGGAGTGAAGGAGGCGGCTTTGAAGCTTCTCTGCAAAAGCGAGTTTTCCTGTTCTGTCTGATCTGTTTGGGTCTGGGGTTTATTTGATCATCAGCAGGTTAAGAGATTGTCATAACTGAGGACTGATACTGTATGAACCTCTCTGTTGACATCCTCCAATGTTCGATTAAGTGGAAACAGGCAGAAATTGAGGATCAGAATATTTTGGTCATTTGGCTTCAGAGGAATTGGAATATAGTGCACAAGTTGAATGGACCGCTTTTATGATTTGAACTTGGTATTTTTGTCTCTTGGTATGGTATTTTTGTGTTCTTTTTCAAGCTAGACAGTCCTCATTCACTTTCAACCATTTGGAGGCGGAGTCATCTATCCTTCCAGCTCTGGGAAAAGCCCCACAAAAGACAATGGTGTATTGATCAATGCAACAAGGTGCTAATATTACTTAAAGCGACATTTGCAAAATTGGCATGCCAATTTGTCCTCTTTTCCCTAGCCATGACTGCATTCATATTGAACTCTTTGGCTGCCTCTTTTTGTCAGCACACATAATAACCACAATTGCTAAAGTGCATCTATTTGTTTATGCTGATGACATTTTATTCTTATACACTAACTTGCCTTTTGTAGTACTCAACTAATCTTGAGACTATTTTTCAAAAGTCTTGGTCTTATCTCAATTCCGATTGCTTTTATCCCAAGACCACAAACTGCGAGGACATCACTAAATTGTTGGTGCAGTGTCTGATTTATTTTTTAATACCATTAATGTGATCTGATATAAAACGTACCACTTAACATGCAATCAATAACCTATTTCTAATGTGGTCTTTTTTTTATTACTGTTGTGCCGGGTTCAAAATGAATGCAGGATTGTCTCCAAAAAGTACAATTTCCAAAATTCATGCAAATGCCCAAAAAAGTACTTGATATAAGATATAATTAAGCAATGTCATAAGAGCAAAAGTCGAGTTTATATGAATATGAGTATAATTGCAAATGTGATATTGAAGTTAATTTGAAGTGACATTTAAATTTTTTTGTTATTTTGGCAATGTGTTTTGATACTAAATTAATCATCTGCTTTGAACAAATTGCTTCAATAAATGATTCAGTAGCTCACTAATTAAATGTTTTGTTTTAGTTTTATGTTTAAAAGTAGGCCTATCATTTGATCTTTTCCTATTTATATATTTAAAATGTTATTATTAAACAAATCTCATCATTATTTATGCAGGTATAATTGTACGAATTCAGATGCGATGTCTTGGAAAAGTAATTTGCGAGCTTAGAATATACCTGATGCAACCTTCAAAATAAGCTGAATGAAGGATACGAAACGAAGGCTGCCTTCAAATTTAGGCGGACTTCAGTGGCGCATGATGACGTGGCTCATGATATATGCAGCCTTTTCCCATTCTGCCTTCAAAAATCAATTAGATGAAGATATCTCAGTACAGGATGTGACAGGAGCATTGGATTTGGATGTTATGTTGCCTTCCTACCTCTGTATTTTCAGCTTTGGACACAGACAAGATTTTTAGGGTTACTTGAAAATCATAGGCAAGTGTGTTGAAGCAGGTCAACTTTATTTTCATTTCTATCTCAAAATTGCAACTTTATTTTTAATAATTATGATTTTTTTCACACATAACATCAACTATCTATATATATAAAAAAATAAAACAACTATATAATATTACAGCTCATAATTGTATCTTTATCTTTACCTTATTGCTATTTTTTTATTTTTCACCATTTTTACAGTAATTTATTTTTCTTTATTGACTGTTTATATCAAAAAATGCAAATGTTTTTCAAAATTGCTGCTTTATTTTTCACAAGTATGATTTTGTATTTCTTAATTTCCTCATTATAGCTCATAATTGTCTTTTCTTTAAAATTGTGACTGTTTTTCATAATTGCTATACGTTTTCTCATAATTGTGACTTTTCATAATTGCAAATCTTTATTTTTCATACTTTCCTTATTAAAGCTCACAATTGCATTTATTTTTAGAATTTGGTGACATTATTTGCATCTTCATTTTCCATAATTGTGACTACATATCTCCTATTTGCAATTTTATATATTACAATTGTGTTAGGGTTTTATGTTGCCGCAGTGTAAATCTTGACAGTTTTAATGTTTTTCTCAAAATAAACATGACTGGAAAAAAAAATACTATCCTTTACCAGCTCTTAAGCTCTGAAGGAGCAAACTTTTTTCCTTAGGTCTAACTCTTGTCCTAAACTAAGCCTAAAGTCTGGGTGGATGATGGGAATGTCTTTAACAAGCATGTTAGTCCAGGAGCAACCGCTACATGGAAAATCAAGGTAAGCTTCAGGATTCCCTATTATGAAATATTCTAAGAACAACAATCAGTAAATCCATACGTGGAGGCTTCCTCAGCAAATTCTAAAATGTAAGCAGCTTATGGTTGATAATCATTGCCAACTTGAAATACGCTAATGTCTCATTACTGGACAGTTTATTATAGATGTAAACTACTTTGAGCCTTGAAAGCCATTAGTATAAATGAGTGAAAACTAAGCCAAACACATATGGTATGTTTTAAAATTTTGCTGATGCTCAGCTGTTTTTCTATTTTCCTTTAGCTTGCTTTGTTTGTTGCAAAATATCAGTTGGGAGATGTTGCTGTTGCTTCCTTGTGAGGAATGAAATGGCCTTTATCCAGCTGGTCAGAGTCCGCATTCATGCTGGATTAATGGTAAATGTGTGGAGGTCCAAATACATCTCTGTACTGTGCATTTCTCACGGGGACATAACATGTCCCACTTTCCAGTAATAAGATGAAGCATGTTTGGAATCTCTGAGTAATGATGGTGTAAGGATGAGTCTTTGCTCAGTGCGCACAACTTAGACTGCATTTAGAAACACACTGGTGGACACCTGTGTCCTGTCTCATGTAGTCAGAATTGGACAGAAATGATCTGGAATGCATCAGACGGCACACGATTAGGGAGGTTTTCTCTTCCCTTCTCTGTGTCTTTTGCGTTTTCCCCTAAACAGCATATTTTAATGTCAAAAGAGACAAATGGTCTGACTATATCTAGCTGTCACTAGTGCAATTTCATCAAGGTGAGATCATACACATTTCTACTTTGTGAGTGCTTGTGTGTCAGATATTAAATTAGAAATTCTTACGTTCTTGTACTGTGAGGTACATTTGGTCAATAAATTAATCAATTTGTACTTTGTATAGGATCAAACCTGTCTGTCCGTCCACTTTTTGCCTTACATTTCTCATATACTGAACATTTTGCATCCAATTTAATTGTACTTTAAAATGATTGATTTAATTGCAGTTAAATAATGTAATTATTTATGTAGTAAATATTATTAAAATCAAATTTTCATTGAGGGCTTCTGTAGTCCACAGTATCTGCATGCTATTAGTGCCAGTACGTAACTGTCTCTAAATGGAAACTGTCAATGCTAATGCAGAGATCTTCACACACAGTATGGAAGACGCTGGATTTATCAAACGGTTAGTAAATGAACACATGTTAATGGTATTACAGGTCAAATGCTATCAGGGGTGCTGGACTCCTCCACACTGCCACTCACATTCACGCTCTTCCCTCCTTCCCCATTTTCTGTTATTCTCTGTCACTCCCCATTTGTTCTTCTGCTGGCCCTCTGAGACCTTCTGCATTGCTCTTCTGGCCTCTCTTGCACATTATCTCTTGTAAACTCACTCCCCTAATTTATACATCAGTCACCTTTTTCATCATCGTGCTGTCTTTCATTGTAAAAGAGGAATTTCAACAACAAATCAACGCAGAATTGAGACGTTAACACTTTGTTTAAACTATTTGAATTTCACTGTTTAAAAATGTCAAACCATTTTGTTCAGCCAATAACAATTCCCAACATGCATTGCTGTGTTAATAATAACTGTTTAATTTATTTTCACAACGTTGCATGCTTAAAGCTCATGAACCTATAAAACAGAAACATTGTTCAGATGACATAGGTTAATTCAGGGGAATAGTATTGGTTTAATATGGTAACATCCAATCACATTCAATCCTCCTTACACAAAGAAAAAAAAAAGTTATTTTAATCACTGAAAGGATCTGGGAAACCAGAACCTGGTTATTTTATTGTATTACTGCAACAACAACAACTAAACATTTTGGAACCTTTTTTTTAAGAGTCTGTGGATTCGTTTTTTTGTTTTTTTTTAATGGTGCAGTAATCCCTCGCCACTTCGCAGTTCAAGCTTCGCAGCCTCAGTGCATCGCGGATTTTTCAAAAATATTCATTGAGAAATAAAAATTCAAAAATACCGCCATATCGGCAGACGTATTGCGGAAAGCAGCGTTGTTTCATCGTGATGCGCGAGAGAAACTGTTTCCCAGGATGCCAGACAAAGAGAGAAACTCTCTCAGAGGCTTTGTACACACTCAGACAAGGGACGTGATTGGTTCCCGGCGCGAGATTGACGAATGAGAGCACGAGTGGAGTGGGAGCCTCTTCGCCTCTCTCAGAAGCAAATGTTGACGATCCAGCGCCGATATCTGACAATGAGGTGCTTCCCGAACTGATTTAAAGGCCTCATTATACCAGTGCAGTAACATCATTGTCATCATCATATTCATCGAACCGCACAAGTCTGTCATTGTCGTCATTACTGGAGTCAAGTCTCAAGATACTACTGTCATTGAGTGTAGAGCACCATAATACGTATCGTATGAGAGAGAGAGAGAGAGAGAGAGAGAGAGAGAGAGTGTAAATGTATAATATTAAGGTTTTATAATTACATAGATTTAATTAAAATATAAAGTATAAATATACATTTTAAACATTCTGGTACCTACACACACACACACACACACACACACATTTACGGAAATTCCTACGGGGGCAAATACTTTGCGGATTTTCACCTATCGCGCCGGGGTTCCGGTCCACATTAACCACTTTTTATCTGTAGGTAGTTTCTCACATAGATGTATCTAAATCCAGTGATTTACTATTAAACAAGCGCAATCTCCCACATCCCACATCGCACAAATACTTCAGATATCAGTTTTGTTGCTCATTGTGGTTAGGCTAGTTAAGGAAAAAATTATATGAGAGCCTTTACCACTCATCGATTTATCTTGTCATGTCTAGTTATGACACTGTCAGAACCTGCATGTTTTGTTTCATGTGTATCTCAGTTGCCTGCAAATTCATCCAACTGATGTAATGGTTTAGCGACAAGCCATCAATCTGAAGTTTTACTGATGCACAGTCTCTGTTTCTATTTCTCTCTCTCTCAAGCTGGCCAAAGTTGATCTCATTGTGTTGGCTGGATTTAGACGTTTAAATCAAACATGCCATTTTGAATGAAAAGAACTGTAGAACTGCTTAATATTCTGTCAAAACATTTTCAGCAAGGTGGATTCACTGGATACAATAGTTTAAATTCTGGTGTTAATTTCATTTGAGTAAGATGGATGAAACGGATCAATTATGTCAGATCCACTTCCAGGAACTGTAATCCCTCTTGTAAACCATCCCGCTGTTCCTGATGAGTGTGTGTGTGTTCACTATAGCGCAGATCCATTACAGAGTTCTGCAAATGTTATTTTCTATGACCACAGCCATGAAAATTGCTGAGTCATCTGGCATTGTTCACTGTTCAACATGGAGCAATGTGAACCAGATACCAGATCTGCAGAAGACACTGAATGAATCCCAATTCGGTAATATCTATCCTAAGTACTGTGTAAGATTGGTACTAATGCATCCTGAATAATAGAAGCACTAGCAATTCAAAATGACAATTACTTCTTCTCAGATTTTTGTATCTTTTGTATCTTCTTTTATTTTGTGTTTTGTGCGGACATTGAAGTATTTCCCTAAATACCGTTGAAGATTGATTGACGTTGTTGATTTGCGTTTACTTCCCAAAAATGAAAGAGTGCAATTCAGAACAGATTTTTAATGTCAAAAAGTTTACTACTGTTAGTTTAGATAGTTTATTTGTATGTCAGCACTGGAGAAGTGTCTTGTACTTCCCCATCAACAAGAATGCATACACTATACAAAAATTAATATTTTTGTATACACGGCCATCTGGAATAAGGTCTTGCTTAAAAGTTTACATACCCCTTGCAGGATCTGCAAAATGTTAATTATTTACAGACCCCTGTGGTGAAAATCAAGTTTTTAATGTTGTTTATATGTCTATGTGGTGTTTTTAACATGCTTTAGGTTAATTTAGAGTAAATTCACAAGTCAATACCATTGCTAGGTATTTTCTCTTTAAAACTGCAGGGGAAAAAAAGACCGCCTAAAAAACGCAGTTTGAAACAATATGCGTTTCTTACTTCACAAACTACCTTGTAACTTGTGTGACTCGAAGATGGCAAATGGGAACATGGTTTGTGTAGAGAGCAATGCATAAAAAGCATTACTAATCGACTTGTATACGAGCCTGTATGAGTGAGTGGAGGTGGGGTTAATTTGCATATTTGTAGATCTGTGTACACTACATGAAGCAAGGGTGCTGAGTCCCTTGTTTGTCCTGAGCAGTTAATAGTTAATAGCATAGTTAATTCAAGCTATTTTAAGACAGGAATAATTTTTTTTTTAAACTTAGTAGTTGAAGATAATAGTTAAAGGGGAATAATAAGAGGTTTCGTACAAAATGCATTTTATTTTGTAGTTAGTACTGTGCAGAATAAGAGATTTTACATAAAAGTAGTTTACACACAGACCACAAGTTGAAAAAAATCTCAAAATCATACAATCGCTGCTGGAAAGGGTTCAAATATGCCAAAGATAATACAATATGCTGAATAATATGAGAGAAGAGCATTTGAGAGTTTAAATGCTTAGGACAAACAAGGGACTCAAGAACCACCATCACAAAACAAAAAAAACAGTCATGGATCATCAAAGTAATGAGATCGCATTAAGAATCAAGTGTATGTCAACTTTTGAGTGGGGGTCATTTTTATCAATTTAGCTATTTTTTACTTTTGCTTTGTCTTGTGTTCTATATGTTTAAACATCTTTTATGTAAATTATACAGGATGGTACTAAAAAAAATAACGTGCATTTTCTATGTACATTCGTATTTTGAATTTTCTAATTCTGCAAGGGGTATGTAAATTGAGCACAACTGTGCTTAATTAATTGTGCGTGATTAATTACCTCCTTTTTTACTTCAGGTTCTTTTAAATATAGTTTAAGTGAACAATAACACCACTGGTTCCAATTTCCTACATCAGTTTAAATAAACATTCGGATTGCCACACAACCCTGGTCCTATCGTATTTTGATTTCACCTTTGTGATATTTTATCCAAAAGGAACTCTTTCGTCTGAGCTTAAGGTTGTTCCCCCCTTTGGTGGTAAATAATACTGATAATAATGTTTGAGAAGCTACTGAACACAACAGATACGTTTTAATGGTATTTATTAAAACAACATTAAAACTTTAAATTATGTTCAGTAGTATCTCAAACATTAGTAGTTAGTTAGATAGAAGACACAGCCCTATGTCAGATTTTAGTTGTTTTAACATGTTTGTTGTATAGTTGTCCTGTGGCTTTACTTGATATTGTGGTAGTGCAGATCTCTGTCTGTGTTTGCATACTGAGTGAGTCATGGTGGACTCTTACTTTTCACACTGAATTTCATGGCTGTTTTCAGGGTGGCCCCGAAAAAAAACATTTTCTGCTTGCAAAATTTCCCAGCAGACCCCTGGCTCAAAGGCATAAAGTCACCCTGCTTTGCCAAGCCCCATTCTCTTGTTTTCCCACAGACAATTTCACACACAGTGATTTTGTCCTTGCATCCCTTCACTCAAATAAGCACGATTACCTTTAAAAGAGGAAATTATATGACATGTTTGGTTGATTCATTTTTTTAAGACCCAGTTTGGGTAACACAGATTCTCATGAACTCTGAAACTCTCTGTGGCTGCTCAGACTCTTGGGTTTGGCTTAAAATCACATTTTGAGAGTTCATAATGGCAGATTATTATAATGTATGATAATGATTGCAAAAGTTCAAGACCACACAGAATATCTGGTCAGAATATCTGCTTGAAGGTTTAGATTCATTGATCTTAAAAGTACAAGAGTAGAATCATCTCCAGTAAACAAGGACCTTGGAACTTGAGTGACCTTAACTACATTTATCAATGTTAGCAGCTACTCTCATCAACAGAGGGATGGAAGTCATCCAAGTTTGACAAAACGTATAGTTCTTCAATTTGACCAGCAGATTAGCATCAACCAGCTCGGGTCAGCATTGATATTCATACCAGACAAACAGCTCCCTGATAACTTCTGCATTTTTTTGTGAGACTATTGTGGACTGGGATGTTTCCCAATTCTTGCTTCATACACTGGGAGCTGTGGAGAAGTGACGCTCATATAGGACAGCTTTATGATGTTGTCTGCGGGGCCTCTTGTTTGTCAGAGTGTTATTGGGAAGTCTGGACTCGTATGGACGTCATGTTTCTCCAGCTCACATCTACAAGCATCTGCTTCTCATCTCATTGTCATTTTACTGACGCAAACACAAGAGTCCAGTCCTTCACCTAACTTCACTGCTCTTATATCCAGCAGAGTGTTCTTCTCATTCCTCATGATTCATGAGAAAGACTTTCGTAATTAGCAGTACTTGTTTAATCATAGTTTTTGTCAGAAATGTACTTTGTTAATGTAATAAGTAATAATTCTCCAAAGAACACAGATTTGGACAGAATTTGGACGGGCGCTTTCAAGCTTCAAAAATTATATCCGAGGCACCATTAAAGCTTCAGAAGATGTATTTGTCACATGCATTTATGATATTGTTATTGTCTGTTTCAACTTTATAACCTTTTTGCATTTTAAAACCTGCAGTGTCCTGCACATTTTTCAGAATTCGTCCCTTTGTGTTCCATGCTGGCAAAAAAAGGCATACAAGTTTGGAATGTCATGAGGGTGAGAACATCAAATAAAATGTTCCCATGTCAGTGAGCATTTTCATTAGTAACTTCATTGACAAGATTAAGCCTGCACATTACTCCAGTTTCTCCTTCAAGCTTTCTTTCTCTTTTTTCCCTCTCATTTACTCTCTGACTCGCTGCACTTCTGCTGACACTCCACATGGCAGGCTTCGGAGTTTAGACATGGTTGTATGATGCCAAAAGTCAGGGGTCAGGGCAGAGGTCGAAAGTTCCCAGGTTACAGGGGGATATGGAGGATGAAAGACAGACAGTGCTTTACTGTCGTCTCCATGTCTGTCATATATCTATGCTCAAAACAACTCTCTCTCGTACTTCATTTCTCCGTCTGTTTTTCAGCAGAGGAGCAAGTGGTGTCCATATGTTCATCGGTAGCACTGTGTTTGGAAATTGTAAGAAATGTGCTAACTTAACAGTGTATTTAAGTTCTGAATCATCTCAGAATGCCACTGTTCCATTGATATCCTACTTTACCAATGATATCATCTGTTTCTGATGGTCACAACAGTCTGATGTCACTTCCAACTTGAATACTTTGGGGTGTTGTGCAATGATCCATGATTTCACTGCCTGAGGGAACAATATGTGTGCGTTACCCTGCAGGCAATGAAACATCTGCAGTTTCACATTCTTGTGCACATATGGCTCTAGAACACACGCTACATCCAGATGTGAGAACTTCACGCTTAACTGTGTTGTTTACCAAAAACTGTGACACAATTTTCTTCTGTTATACAAGCTCTCCAGTAATTTCCGGACCACTTTGGCACTTAAAATGAATGCAGTCACTCCCATCAAGCTTACTAAGGAATTAAGCTTCAAACAGTGTTCAAACCTATAGTCAATTGTGGTGTTTTCTGTATTTCCATGTTTCGATGGGGCAGCACTGCATGTAAACAGTAAATAGAGCTTGGGTCATGCCAAAACCGAGGTGTACTGCTGAAGAATCTATAGATTAAGTATACTTTCCATGATGTTCAGTCCATGAGGAGGCCCTTTCATGGTTCAACTCCTGTAAATACTGGTTATCCAGCGTCTGTTTGAATAGACTGTTCTGGAACCATACCCTGGTTTCAGGTGGAGTCCCATCTGTTGAGAAGGCCCCAGAGTTGCATCATATAACTGGCAGTCATTCAACCATACTATGGCCCTTGAGTTGGAGGCAATGGGGCAGGCATTAACATTCAGGACTGTCCTAAGAGGAGTGATTTAATGTGAAGGTTGTGGAGATGGGTCACAGGGAGACAGAGCATTAGGAGATGTGCATCTAGGGAATTTGAAGGGTGGATGGAAAAGGTTAAGGTTAGGGTTGAATGTTAGAAGTTCTGTTTTGTAAAGGTGCCATGGCAGAGAAGAAAGAAGATTTGCTAGAAAAATTTGCCTTCCCAATCTCGTCTGATCTCAGAGGCGCTAAGGTCTGGCTTGGTTAGTTCTTCGTGTGACTCAGTGGGTTGCACTGGCAGCTCACAGCCAAATGTCCCAGTTCCTGGTTCGACTTGGGATCGAAGTTTCCCACACAATCTAAAGACATTCCGTTTTTCTTTCATTACAAACTCAAACTCGACCCAAGCCGAAGCTACTCAGGCAACATTAACCCGAACTTGACCCGGAACCCACAAGTTTTTCAGGATCTGTAAGGCTCAAGTTGGGTAGCTAACCTCTGGTGTGTTATCCCTGTGGAGGATTGGCCATCCATCCAGAGTGTTTCCTTGTCTATGATCCAATACTTTGGGATAGACTCCAGCTTTCCTTGCGATTCTATTCAGAGAAGTGGTTTTGAAAATGGACGGGTGGATCTGAGCCCATCTTACCCTTACAAAAGGTACGCAGTCAGAGATGTTTCAACTCTTGAAACATTGATACACAATGACCCTAAAATGCATCTGTCAGTAACCAGATGTCAGTAACCAGACGGTTGATACGTGCTCTCTCTTTGAACAAATCTAACACATTTTTAAACCTCTAGTCTAGACCAAAGCCAACAAATTTTTACATTTTAAATCTCTTAATAGAACAGTGATATGAAATTCAAGACTCCATGGAAGAAGAAGAACTGGCAGATTTCATCATAAATAATCAAACAACAAAAGAATAATAAGCATAAACAAAAGTCTTAGGTCTGGTCCTCTCTTGTCTTCCACCGTTATTACTCCTTTTATCTTTTCGAGACTGGTGTGACTCATAGGTGTCGCTCATTAATACTCGCTCCTGTTCAATTGATTTTGAACATTTCAGATGTGCCATTGTTTCGAACCTAAAACTTGATCTATAGTAAAACTCTATAAGACATAACAATATGAATTTCTCTAAAGCTGATTTGAAGGTGTATTGTGAAAAGCTCTATACAAATAAATTTCACTCGACGAAAGTCTATTTATTAATGATTGTACATAGAAATTTGTATTTAGTTTCTATAAGGGATATTTCAAACATCACTATCTGCAAAGCCTAAACATTCTTCAAACTTAAAATCTGAATAAATTTTTTTTTGTCTGTGTCTGTATTCTTAAATTTACAAAGAAGGCTTTGTCAACCTAACAGTTTTGCCTAGTCAAACTTTCTATTTATGTATTGTAAATAACCAATGCTAAATCAGAAATGTGTGGTTATGGATGGTTGTGTAATGATTTCTACATGGGTATGTCTTTATGCAACGTCAGTTTTAACATCTACACAACACTTGTTTGCCGCCTTCGCCGTAATAGCAGTTCAACCACTCTGAATATCTGTTTTTGCTGGAAAGGCAAACCACTGTTTACAGTCAGAATACTTTAGCCTCTATAAACAATGATGTTGAAATCTTAAGTTGGACTTTAGTTGGTTTTAGTCATTCATGTGAAAGATGTTTGGAGTGTGGCTAGCTTTCTTGTGAAAACAAATTCTGTTGTTGTGTGTGTGTGTGTGTGTGTGTGTGAGAGAGTGTGTTTGTGTGTGTGGGGGGGGTCCCATATTGTGAGGTTGAATGTTCTCAAGGCCAAGTGGTTTTACAGCACACACAGTTTCTTCTAAATGAGTCCATTTCCTTCAGTTTTTACTGAGACACTGTAACCTCCAACTACATAGATCTCCACCACTTTAATTCCATTGGCTCTCACGCTCTTAAACCACATCCACACTGGAACCAGAAGAATGTTAATTGCCCAGTCTGTCTTTTTTAAGAGTTGGTCTAACCTACAGTATTGTAGGTCCTTTAGCCCCCCTCAGGTGTAAGTGGAACAGTTATAAGCCAATTCTAGATTCATCTAAAACACTGGGGGCCAGGGATAACTATGGTGCCTCAGGAAACTGTTTGGGGTGGGTGCTTTATTGGGGTATCCATTATTAATCGGTTCATACATCCATAGTGCTTATATATATATATAGTCATAACTCGAAGTGTCATGTGATACATTGCAATGGAAATGGGAATATGCACATAGATTTCAAATTAAGTTTGAATAATTTATCATCAATATATGTTAAAATAATATAATTAATAAAATAAATCCATTAAAGATTTTTTTTAAATACAGTAAATGCCACATAGTGTGCCTAGATAAAAGCTTTGTCTCTCCCCGTATTTAGACATTTAAAAACATAATAATAATAACTAGAGAGGATAAAGTTTGTCGAGACAAACTTTAGAAGTTGGCTGAGAAGCACGCACCGGAAACGTTAATTTCGCATGTTGGTAGCACAATTTAACATGAACTACAAAATACGTTACAAAACCAGAAATTAACAGGTTGCTAAGGTGTTCTAGGTGGTTGCTAGGGTGTTGCAAGGCAGTTTCTAGGGTATCCGGGGTGGTTGCTAGGGTGTTGCTATGTGGTTGCTAGGGTAACCAAAGTGGTTGTTATGGTGTTGCCAGGTGGTTGCTAGGGTGTTGCTAGGTGGTTGCTAGGGTATCTGGGGTGGTTGCTAAGGTGTTGCTAGGTGGTTGCTAGGGTATCTGGGGTGGTTGCTAAGGTGTTGCTAGGCGGTTGCTAGGGTGTCCGGGGTGGTTGCTAGGGTGTTGTTAGGTGGTTGCTAGGGTAGCCGGGGTGGTTGCTAGGCAGTTGCTAGGGTATTTTGGGTGGTTGCTATGCAGTTGCTAGGGTATCCAGGGTGGTTGCTAGGATGTTACTAGATAGTTGTGAGGTCTTCTGGGTAGTTACTATGGTATTCCTAGCACAATTTAACACTTAGCTAACTACTATTAGCATGTAGCTATTCACTGCTAGCATATGTAGCATGTTGGAAGTCCTGTTTGCTAGCATGAGTCAATAGACCCAACCCCCATGTCTCTACGACACTCAGAAGCAGAGATATAGGTCTGGCTAAATGGTTGCTAGGGTTCTCTGTTTGGTTGCTAAGGAGTGGCTTCACAGCTACAGTGATGTTACTCCAAAGGCTCCTTGTGAGTATGAAGTATATAAACCAACCAGAATGCCTCTACGACATTCAGAACTGAAGATATCTCACTTTGTATTTGGTTGCTAAGGTGCTCCATAATGGTTGCTAGGGCGTGGCTAGGAAGTGTTGAAGATGTTGGTGATTGGCAGTTTGCTGCCCCGAGTCATACGAGCCCACCCTCAAATTTCTATGACTTTTCAATCCAGAGACAGAAGTCGATCAATTTGAATGGAAGTCTATGGGATGGGTTGCTAAGGTGCTCTAAATGGTTGCTAGGGCGTGGCTTAATAGCTTCACTGTGATCCTGAGACACTCATTGGTCACCTGAGTAAAATGAGCCCTCCCCCTTGTCTCTGTGACTCTGTGATGCAGAGCTATGTTCAATTCAAAATCCCTATGCAATTTGCCATAGTAGATGGTGTTTCATGGGACGGCCTTCCCCATTCATCTCTATGGGGCAAATTTGGGCAGCTCTAGCACCCCAGGGGTACAACTTTCACCCCATTGTGTGGTATGTTCTTACAGAGGCTGTCACCCTCTTCAAATGTGACGAGTTTCATCTTTTTACAAATTCCTCACTCAGAGTTATTAATCGTCAAAGTTCGTCGCAATGTTAAGTCAATGGGATTTTTTGGCTGCTTTTTCGCCCCTGGGGCGAACATCGTACCCCCGATCCCTTAGAAAAGATATAGCAACTCGAGTAAGAACAGGCCTGTGGCCTGTTCTGATTTTGGGGTCTGTAGCACTAAAGCTGTAGGAGGAGATGCGTATAGAAATTTTAGTCTCAGAAAAATAATAATAAGTTTATTAGCATTTCAGTAAGTTGGCTGCTTCTCAGCCAACTTAATAATTATTTTGATCACGCAGTGCATTTTAGTTTTTATAATAGGACAAGTTTGTTGCACAATAGCTTACACCCAGTACAAGCCTTCAATCTTTTAATTGTCTTAAAAGTAGCTAGCACCAACAAGGTATTTTCGCCCATAGAACTGCCGCATACTGGATGTTTTTCCCTTATCATACTATTCTTTGTAAACCCTAGAAATGGTTGTGCGTGAAAATCCCAGTAACTGAGCAGATTGTGAAATACTCAGACATTGGCACCAACAACCATGCCACCCTCAAAATTGCTCAAATCACCTTTCTTTCCTATTCTGACATTAAGTTTGGAGTTCAGGAGATTGTCTTGACCAGGACCACACCCCTAAATGCATTGAAGCAACTGCCATGTGATTGGTTAATTAGATAATTGCATTAATGAGTAATTGAACAGGTGTTCCTAATAATCCTTTGGGTGAGTGTATATATAGTATATAATATCATGCACCCAAACTTAATTTCCAAATCGATATATATGAGATAATATGAGACTACAATTACCATACTGAATATTGTAGACAACCTCTATATTTTCTCCCACAGTGATGCAAAGTTTGAATTATCTTCTATCGAAAGATAATTTTCTTTTTCTGAATTATCTTCTATCTATAAAAATGTACATACACTGTATATGTTTGCTAACAACAAAATGCATATGTGCACCAACTAAGAGAAGAGATTTACCAGTATACAATAAAAAACACCTTCAATCCTCAATACAAACCTTTGATTATATTCTCCAACATTGCAAACACAATTTCGCTCACAGTGTAAACACAGTCACAACACACGTGTAAACAAATTCGCTCATAACACAGTCATTTCGCTCTGACACAGTTTTGAAAAGTATTGCACACGCGGTTACTATGGTTTCTTTACAAACTCTAAAATGCATTGTTGCTTTTTGCCTTTAACGGTCTGCTTGAAAACAAATGCTTCTATCAGTAACGACGTCTTTGTCGATGTCAATGTAATCTGGGAATTCCTGGACAATGATGCTTCACTGAACACACACACTGCAGACGCGCTTGACTCACTGAACACACTCACGCACTCACAGACGCGCTCGACTCTGCTCAACTCCTGCGCCTCCTCTTCCAAGAAAGCATCTAGAAGGCTTTAGACTTTCGTGAGTCTTAGATACCTGCAACTTTTTCTTCTTTCTGATAAAGATGAATAATGGTAAACCACAAATGAAACATTTGAAAAAATATGTATGGTTATTATAATTATTAACAAAAAAAGGAACACAATAGTCTGAGTTTCCATGTTTGTTTAGCACTCTGCACTCATGCGATAATTGGGCAATTCAACAATTTCGCTGATTCAGGGTTTTAAAGGCACCATATTACAGTTTAACAAGTGTAAGTGACTTTCTCTAGATCCTTAAAATGTTTCCTGCTGGGGTACATTCAAATTAAATGCCAGAAATGTAGCTCTGAAGCCAAATTGTGAGGAAAGTTAAATGAGTTTTCACCATTTAACACTGTGGTTAGTTGAACTGGATGTAGTATAGAAACCACCAGAGATCTGTATCTATAGAGATGGTGAATGTTGTATTATTTTTACACAGTGGTGGTACTTTTAATACAAACTTGCTTTTACACAAGTACAGTAAAAAAAATTTCCCAGCTTTGTGACGGTGCTCACACTAAAGGTGTGATCTCAACATATTTTAGATAGAAATTCCGTCCCCCCTCATTTCCCCTTATGTTTTTCACACGCAAATTATTTGTGATCTGCTTCGCTACTGAATGGTGGCCCCTCAGTTTTGCAGGTGTTCGTGCCCTTTCACATGTCACATTAGCTGTGCAGCGTGGCTTTGCAGTTGAGGTCATGTCTGAGAATGTACTGTGTGTGAGAATAGCAAGCATTCATGCTGACTGTGGTTTAGCAGTAGATTCCATTAGAAATGTGAAGACCACAACTGCTTATATACCCTACCAAATATAGTTACTATAAATGTCAACTTGCTCCTGTGTGTCACTACATTAGTGTGATGAAAGCATGAAACATTCAGGAATACAGATGTAAATGTTCCACTTCTGCTGCTGTGGTTTTTCATTAATTTCGTATTTCATTTGAAAGAATAAATGTTAGCATGTACTTGTGTTTGTTTGGAGTGATGGAGGAAACATGCTGCATCTGATAATTTAGTGA
This sequence comes from Rhodeus uyekii, assembly GCA_037043235.1. Lineage (NCBI taxonomy): Eukaryota > Metazoa > Chordata > Actinopteri > Cypriniformes > Acheilognathidae > Rhodeus > Rhodeus uyekii. The sequence continues at coordinate 570,160 of JAWRVZ010000025.1, read as the reverse complement.
TCTAGGCACAGCACTTTTAGACATCATGGGTTCATTTCTATTGGCACATCCCTAAAAATGCTGTCTAGGTATTTAATATGTAGGATTTTTTTATTTATTTTTTCAATTAGCCAGAAATTAGGCAGCAATTTGCAAGGTTTGAATGAGTTTTAGATGACATCACATTAATATGTACCCTTTGTGAAAATTAGTCTTTGCATCGGGACTATGATGCCATAAAACACTGTCTATACTTAAACTTAAAGTGGTTTTTTTTATAAACAAATTCTACTAGGAGATATGCTATTAATAAGATAAAAGGCATCTTAAGTGTACATAAGTGCAATCTTTTGTTTCTTAACATGCTTCAGTAATTTTCTTTTAAAGTGTACTTTTGTAATGATGTCAAATAAAAAATGTTACATTACAGTATAGTGCATTTTAAATAATTATATTTTAATAATATTTTGACATGCTTTGAAGTACTCTTATATGTAGGTATTGATAACTAAAGACACATGTAAAGTATTTCAAAGACAATAGAAGTAAATTTATAGATGTACTTTTATTGAGCCTTAAAATCTCTCTAAAGTTCAGCTAATTGCACTTTAATATAAATTCCATCGATAATACACTTTTGTTTATTTGCAATTAACATACAATTAAAAGTATGGCTTTTATAATCTGTGTATTATTACGAAGTCATTCAATCTGATCTAAAACTGATTATTTTCCCTAATATTTGTGTTTTGTATTTTTATGCTTGTATAGTTAAACTGATAGTTATAATAATATTTATACAGTTAGCTTAGCAACATGCTAATATCTTAGCTGAAGTCAATTGGGAGTTGATTCTCATACACACTGCTTTTAATGTTGAGTTTCTGCTTAAGTCATTCCATATCTTTTCAGATGCTGCCAATGTAGTTAGGAGATGACTTAGAATAGAGCCTACTGTAGGTGTTGTCTCAGCCATGAACAGAAGAAGTGTACTAGCCTGAAGCCCACATGGAAGACCACAGTCACTTTCACTATTGTTCAGTCACGCCTCTCTCTTACATCCTTTCTTTAATCCTCCTTTTATTTCCATTCTCACTCGTATGCACATTATTTTCCCCCTGCTGTATGTTTTTCTTATGTAATCTCCTCTCACAACTCCCTCTGACTGACCCAGTTGGATGGTCAGTAATTATAGTCTTAAGGAAGTGGTTAAATGCTTCTTACACTGTTACCACAGTCATAACTGATTCCTATCTTCAGGCTTAATGGGGGGTCAAATTCAGCTAAATGTTAAGGACATTGAAGAGAGACAACCAAACACATCCCTAGAGTATGTGAAAAACCATATGCCCCCCCCCCCAAAAAAAAATGTATAAAAAAAAAAAACAGTATACGAAAAGTATCCAGATGAGCTACGATTTCCAGCGAGATTCTGAGTGTGAATGTGATGTATTTTACACTTTACAAGCCATGGGAGAGTATTTGTGAATGATGACGTGACGCAGATTATATTGAAAACGATTAAGCTGTTCATCTAAGTGTTTAAAGCCCATCATTCCTATGTCTGTGAGAACCAATTTTGTGACTAATGAATCCAATGCAGAACCATGTGTACCTCTTGAGTATGCTGACCTGATGGACGCTTTCAGTAAAGCCAAAACCTCACAACTCTCAAAGCAACGATCCAGTGACTGTGCCATTTATATTTATGCCATTTACTTATACCACACCATCTAGAGTTAGAATATTTCTGCTGCCTGAACCTAAAGCTAGAGCATTGAAATCATATAATAAAGAAGAACTGGCCAAGGGTTTGATTCATCCATCCACTTCAGAGGCAGCAGCAGGAATCTTGTTTTTTTTTTTTTTGGAAAGATGGAGGACTTTGTCCTTGTATTGATTATCATGGTCTAAATGATATAAAGGGGTGATATAGTAATATATAATGAAATAATAAATAATGATATAAATAATGTATTCAGAGACATATAAAACCAGTGCATGCCTAATTGTATATATTGATGATTTCTTGATTTATTCAGACACTCTGGAGGAACATGTTGTGCTCATTGAATTGTATGTCAAATCAGAGAAATGTGAATTTCCATCAAATCTCAAACTCTTTCCTCTGTTACATCATAAGTCCTGGAGGGTATCTATGAATGAGGGCAATGTATGGGCAGTTCTTAACTAATTGTGCCACTATGGTAAAGGAACTACAACAATTATTAGGACTCAATGCTCCTTTAACTGATATGGTAAAGGGAGGAACCACCAAGGTTTGCTGGTCTACTGACACAATTTAAGCCTTCAATGCACTAAAGATTCACTTCACCTCAGCTCCCATTTAGAAGTATTACCTTGGCGTTGAGAGAGGATAGCACCAATATACAGTGGAAGACCTTCATCTTCCTTTACTTTTCAAGAAACTCCCAGCTATGTGGGTCTTTTCAAAATTCAGAGACAAATCAATCTTGTGTCATATTGACTCCAATTACTTGCAAATTATTGTATTTCTCCTACTTTCCACGTCTCCCTGTTGAAACCTGCTGGTGGTCCGAGGGTGAAGGAAGAAGGTAGTGACTCAGGCCGCCACCTATGTTCATGGATGGCGAGGAGGCATTTTTACAAGATTTGCTAGACAGCAATGAAGATTCCTCAAGCGGCCACCAGAGCTCTCACTCACCTGACTACTCCCATTTAGTATTGCACTACAATTCTCAAGAGCCCACATACCTGGACTGATTACTGATTACTGCTCCTCAACCCGTTGTGTATTATCAATCACTGCTAAGTCTTGTGTACCGAAGCTACATGTCTGAGTGTTATTATTTCCTGTTGTTCTGCTCCTGTACACTTCCTTGAATTACCTTCTAACTTTTTTTCTGGCTGCCTACCACTTGTGTTTGTCTAAACTATTACCTTTGCAGTTTGCTGCCTGCCCTGATCCTCTGCCTTTTATTTACCACATTCACTGCTCTGCCTCTGTTGTTTGTCCTGGTGTTTCAACCCACTCCTGTCTCAACTCTAGACTTGCGTTGCTTTAATTAAATGCACATGTATCACATTCAGTCCACGTTACTCATGTAAAATAAAACAAAAACAAAAAATAACCCTTAGGATGTACAGACACAGAGTTCCAGGAAAAAAGGAGGAGTTTAAATTGACTGGAAAGTGACCCAAGTCTCTGTGTGCCAGGGTTGCGGTTTGTCTGTGTGTTTGTGTTCACACTACTGAACCCTATAATTTGCAGAGGGAGACAGACTTCTGCGAAACGAAATTACATTCAGAAACTGTACTCTCCCTGATGCTGCTCCTCACATTATGCCTGGACTTTCCTTAACTGTCAGAACACACACACACACACAGTTTATATGTTGAATGAGTCAGGGTGCTCTCCTCCACATGCTGACAGCATACATCTTAAATAAATAATTCTGTAATTATACTTTCAGAAAACTGTGGTATCCACATTGCAAATCTTTTTTTTATTCCTGAAAATGAAGATTATTAACAAAATGTTCTTGGTGTAATATGAAGCGTCTTTGCCTTACAGTACACATTATTATAATTTTTTTTAATAAACACAATTATAAGGTATTATAATTTTTCTTAGATTTTTTTAATACAATATCAAAAAGATTAAATAATACATAATTCATTGACTAACTTCCTTCTTAGCAGCTTCCACATTTCCAAGGGTGTTAGAAAATTTGACACGAAGTGAAAAACTTGCAGTGTAAATATTTATTTTTAAATTATCTATTTTTCAAATAATACATGTCAATAAAATTCAGGAACTATGAAAACAAACATGGTTCTCATGGTTAAAAAACCCTTTGAACACCCCCTTCATCATCTACTGTATAATATTATTATGCTAACAGACGTGCGCATTATATTTTAATTGGAAATCAACATAAACTTGTTAAATCATTTCTTACAAAGCACATACATAATCTAGTTACCTGATCTAGGACAGTGTTTCCTAACCCTGTTCCTGGAGGCACACCAACACTACAGGTTTTCCAACTCGTCCTAATTAAACACACCTGATTCAACTCATCAGCTTGTTAGTAGAGACTCCCAAGACCAGAAATATATGGGGCAGATAAGGGACACATCCAAAATGTGTACTGTTGGTGTGCCTCTAGGAACAGGGTTTCTACTGATCTAGGATACATAATAAAGTAGCTCAGAGTACCAATAAATGTGTCAGGGTTCGTCACTTCGGTCCAGTTTTCTTGTAGTTTTGTGACAGTGCCCTGACACTACTTTATTGCCACGTCTTCCTGTGAGCGCGCGGCTTTGAGTGTTCTCGAGTCACATGCTCTCCTGTCTGTGACATGACTTGTGTGTGGGGCGTGGTGTTCGTATCCTGGCACTTCGGTTTTGTTTTGGGATTCGGACTTCATGCTCTGTGTGTTTGTCTTTTGTTATGAGCGCACAAGATGAGTGTTCGCTTGTGCGCTCTGTTGTATTCTGTGAGCGTGTGCGGTTTCGAGTTCACTCAGGCTGCACACTCTCGTCAGTTGTTGTGTAGTACGCGGTTCATGTTTACATTGGCCGTGTGCTTTCATGTTATGTTTTGTCTTGTTTTGTGTAACACAAAGCTTGAGTTTTCACTGGCTGCAAGCTTTTATATTGTCTTAGACAAAACGTGACATGAACACACAGCCAATGAGAACTCGTAAGCTGCATGTCCTCATTGGCTACGTGTTCATGTCATGTTTTGTCTGAGCACTTGTCACTTGTGTTTCTTGTGCCATGTGCTCTCCTATCATTGTGTAACTCAGCCAGTCTTGTTTCCTCATTATTGATTTGATTTTCCCCACCTGTCCTCCCTTACTACCTGCCCTGTTTGCTCTCTATTTGTTCTCCCTGTGTTGTTTTATCGTTGTTAATTATTATTAAAAATCCTTCTCTCCTGAAACTGAGTTCCCCAGAACCAAACAAAATGTTCTTAAAAAAATAATTAAGATTTAAACCAATGGTTTGTCCATATTTTTTCTATATTTTTATTTGGAGTGTAATTTTGTCTACCATTTGTTCTTTAAAAATATATCTGTGAATAAATGTTATGTATTACAATTGTGGTTAGAATTGTACATACAGAAAAGAAACTTATGAATATCTTTTATCATGCAGCTTTTACAATGTTTTAAATGGCAGAATATCACCAAAATGAACTTTAACAGCTTAGAAATACATTGCTACTGAATCTCTTGATGTTTGAACTATAGTTCACTATGTACGTTTTGGACTGTATAGAGTACATTAGCAATGCTTGCAAATTGATTAAAATCTCCAGGTAGTTATTTTTGATTCCATGTGCTCTGTTGTGGCAAATCTGAGTGTTCTTGGGTAATGTGAGATTTTTGATACCTGTCACTTGTCATCTACAGGAGTCACAGAATATTAAAGTTCTCTCTTTCATTTGTGTCTCTGTTCCAACAGCTTTCTGCATTTTGAGTGTTAGTGTAACCCCAAGTTCTCCCATCTCGGATTTCCCTTTTAGTTGGACATCCCAGGAATTTGAACTGAGTAAATGAGTACTCTCTTTCCGGTGTGGGTGAGATATATACAGTGCAGCTGGCGTGATCCGACAGCCACCTCTGATCCACCTTAACCAGTGCTGAGTTAGCAGATTGAGATTATTCAAATCAAGAATGGAGTAAATTTTTGAAGACAAACCCAGATGTACAGTAACGGAGAAACATTTTGAAACTTTTAAGCTCTAATCACATTGACAGTGATTCAATGAGTAGACAGCTGAACTTATTGGGATGTTGGATTTTAGCAGACATTCCTTCACGTCTGCTGTGTCAAAATATATCAGATGACAGGTTTGTACTCCCAATGGTAGTCACCAAACTGGTTGCTGTTTATTTGCATAAAGTTAAGCTCTTTACTCCAAAAAAAGGAAAGAAAAAAGATAGCTATAGGGTGACTATATTTCTAAATGGTGGATTATGGGATGGGATGGACAGTGTGAATATTTATAAAGGTCTGTTTGGCTACTTACTTTTAAATGTATCCTTATGTAAAACCATGAGGAGAATTCTCTGCATGAAAGGCCCACAACTGACAGGTTAAATTATTTTCGCTAAGAAGAATTGTTGAGCATTGTAAAATGAAATTAACTGGATGTAAGGTGTGGATATAGAGCCATTAATTATTGATAGGCCAGTTTCAAAAGGAGTACACACTTTTAAGACATTATTAGTATTAATAGGCAAACTGGGATGAAGCACCACAGTTAAATTACCCATTGTATCATTCCAAACAAGTTGATACTGTGTGGACTACTGAAATTAATATGTAAATAATTTGTTGAACAAGGAGATGAATCTAACTTCATTTTAGTGTACATTGCAAATCCAGTGCAATACAGTATTGTAAAAACCTTTCACTATTTTCTGTTCACGTTCCCTTTTATTTATTAGCTCAACTGGATAGTCTTCTATCATGGTCAATTATCAGTGGTTTGTGCATGCAATGTGCATATTTTTATTTATTTTTTGTTATGACTGAAGATGTCGCTGGCCCCTTAATCCTCCCCTTATGTGTTTGACCTTTCACCTCAAAGGAACAAGTCAAAGGTTGGAGGTGAAAACCAATAAACTCTTGTTTTTTTTCTTCAAGAATGAGTGATTGAAGTCTATGAGCGTCACACACATGTGCAGTGAAATGTCTGAGCAAGGAAACCTGACCATTAGATTTTTTTTAAACAAATTACACTTTCCATTAAGCCACCGAATGAACCTACAATACATTGTGCTTCATTTTCATTTTTCAGCTGTAAAACACCTCGATTTTGCTTATGATATTTGACGATTATTGGCATTGTAGCTCAAATGGTGTAGTGTATTTCTTGCAGCGCCAAGGTCATGGGTTCGATTCCCAGGGAAAGCAAGAACTGATTAGATTGTCAATGTGTTTCTTGAATGCAATGCAAGTTCCCTTTGAATAAAAGCGTCTGCCAAATACATAAATGTAAATTTGATAATTTTTTTACTTTTATTTAAAACTTTTTTGATAAAGTGTTTGCTGCCCTACTGAATACTTTAAATTGTGCACACATTTCCATATGCTACTGTTTTCTTTGATATTTATCTGTTATTATGTGTTTCAATATCCCCATGGAGGCCTTGTTTATGCTTTTCTTTGTGGTTTAGAAAAGGCTGAACTTTAAAAATATGAGTCAAATAAGGAGGGGACTTTTTACTACCACACGCTAAAATATTATGCAATAGTCCTTAACTCACACTCCTATGTATCCACATGGACGTTTGAGAAAGTGAGTGAATAAAAGGACAAGATGATCAATATTAGAAGCAGATGTTGTGGATGTGAATCTTGCTGTGGCCGTTGTGGAGGTCACTGGAGGTTTTCAGCTGTGGTTCTTAATGTGCAGGACTCTCAGAGAAATATATGGTCAAGCGGTCAATCATTTGAAACAATGAAATCTGCAGTATGGTATGCTGGTGAATCACTTTTTGTATTTGGTGTCTTTTTGACAAACTGATCCAAGAGGGAAAAGTGTGATTTAACATTCATGAATTATGTTTGTTGTAACATTCATGAATTATGTATGATTTTTTTCTTTCACCTGCAGGTGGTGTTTAGATACGCTTTGAGTCAAACTGGTTGGAAATCCCCAAAATATTATTTGTGGCTAATGAATGTAGTTGCTTTTTTTTTTTAAAGACTCACTACAGCTGGTCAAATGTTCAGCTAAAAAGTCAACAGTCTACATATTTGTCAAGTAAAACGTTCAGTTTCTTTTTTTAAAGTTACAAAGGATTTTATTAGTAATTTTTAGGGAATAGTTTACATAAAAATTAAAATTGTCTTCACGAGATGTGTTTGGAATATCAGAAAGTTAAAATAAAATTGCAAATGTAAGTTACATTGCCATTCTTTAAGATTTTGAAAAAAAAAAGGTTTTGAAAGAAGTGTCTTATGCTCAACAAGGTAGCATTTTATTTGACAAAATGTTACAATTTAAAGCAAGTTTATTCTATTACAATATAGTTTAAAATGTCATTTATTCCCGTGTTGGCAAAGTTGAATTTTCAGCTCATTACTGAAAGTGATACTTCAGAAATTATTCTGATATATTGATTTACTGCGCAATAAACATTTCTAACTATTATCAATGTTGAACACGTCATAAAAAAGTAATTGAATTAAAAAAAATCACTTACTGTTTTTTGATTTAATGTGTCCTTGGTGAAGAAAAGTATACAGAAATCACTCGTTTATCGCAGTTAATGTGGACCGGAACCCCCCGCGATAGGTGAAAATCCACGAAGTAGGATCAGCCAATCAGATTACGGGATACATCCGATCGTACTCTCATTCGATGATCACGTGGAACCAATCACGTGCCTTGTCTGAGTGCCCGTGTGTGTGTACAAAGCCTCTGAGAGAGTTTCTCTCTTTGTCTGGCATCCTGGGAAACCGTTTCTCACGATAAAACAACGCTGCTTTCCGCAATACGTCTGCCGATATGGCGGTATTTTTGAATTTTTATTTTTCGATAAATATTTTAGAAAAATCTGCGATGCACTGAGACTGCGAAACTTGAACCACGAAGTGGCGAGGGATTACTGTAATTTCTTTTTTCTTTTTACAAAAAAGAAAGCACTGACTCCAAACTCCAAGCAGAGTAAAAATTCCCAATTATTTTAGGCTGAAACTGGATTTTTGTTCTTTCCATTTTTAGACTATAATAATATAGTCAAGTAGAAGCATGTAGCTTTGAGCAAACTGTGTTTCAGAACATAGGGAAACAATAAAAGTTGAGAGAAACCAACCGAGTGTTTTTCTAGAGGCGTGGATGCACAGTTAAATAGGTGAAATATGGTGGCCTCAGCAGGTGGGGGGATCTCCGTTATATCTAATAGACTGAGATATTAAGCGAGACAGACAAGAGGGAGCGCCCCCACCCCAACCCCAAACCCACCCCCTGCTTTTGCCTGTCTGGGTTTTTCTTTGAGCTCAGCAGGACTGGTTGGGTCCGTCTGCTAATTCGCATTTCACACATACCAACAGGAGGCCTCTGACAGAACGAGAGAGGGATTGTGGGAAGGAGGGAGGATAGGCTGAGGGAAAGTGTGTAATAGTTACAGAGTGAAAGTGGTCGAAAGTGGTGCTGTAGATGTCAGATGCTGAAAAAGCCGGTCAGTAGGCTTGGTTTTGAGTTGGCATGACTGAGCAGCAGGCTGGTGGATTCCAGAGTAAAGCAAATGAAGGTGCCAGGCTTTGATTCTCTCCTTGATTATTATTTCCACTCTGCTGTGTCCAATTACAGCAGGAAAGAAAATGAAAGTTTTTATTAGTTAGCGGAGAGGGCTGTGCACAGGAGGTGCTCTTGCAGTTTAACAGATCTGGAAAGTTTTTTCCTAGAAGAGTAAGGAAATCTTCCCAAGTCAAGATGTGCTATGCTGTAATAAAATCAAAGGGTGTACTAACTCAGAGGTTTGCATGCTTATGAAGTTATAAACTTCAAAAGTTTTTTTTAAATTATATGAAACCAACATTAATGCACAAAGTACAGTTATTTTTCTTTCTTCATGGACACACTTATTTATAATTGACCCAAGCCCTTTTAAACACTCACTGGAGCCCAGGCATGCACATTCATGTATAAAGACCAGGCTAGTATCACTGCTTGATCATGTCTTTAGCCTATATTTCAGGGTGGAGGCTGTTTGGATTTGGAAAGCTGAGTCAGAACATTTTTATTTCACTGCACCTATCTGTCCATCTCCATCTTCTTCTGGTTTGCGTCTGGACGCTTGCTGTGCTGCATCCAGACGCTCGGGCCAAGTAAGAGCTGCTTTGCTAGAGCACTGTGGCCGTGAGGATTTTTTTTTTTTTGTGCTGTCCAGAGGCTGTAAATAACAGTAAAGCAAGAGTGGTTTATTTACTCTGGCTGAGACATCAGCACAGAGAGAGGCTCTGATAATCTTACTTCAGTGAAACATTTGTCTCTGTGACTGAGGTTTTGATCCAGCCTGGAAGAACAGAGATAGAGATGAGGAGTGATAACATGATGATCTGGACTGTCTCTCTGTCTCTGCATCCTGAGGAGACACAGGACTGAAAGCAAATTTACAGCTTTGAATAGACCTGATTCATATGGTGGGGACAGAGTTTAAGAGACCCCCTGACGTCATTGCATTTGCACATAATACATCAAAGTGCTTGCCCTTGCCCTTTTATGAACTGGGAGTTTTTTGTTGAAGTGTGTTTAATATAAATATATATTTGATATTACTTTTCATCGATTTATATAGTTAGGTCTAATGAAAAGATTCCATTGATGTTATTTGAATATTACTGAAATGGGACTGTAAAAGTAAATATTAAAAGATGATTAAACATTTAAAGCGTTTGATTTCATGTAATGACACATTTGGTGATTTATATTTTTCCCTGTTTATAAAAAAAATATTAGAATTAGTTCAGCAATTCATATTTTGTCAGATCCACTAGTAAATAAGATTTTGTCTGTTTATAATCGTGAAAGAATTATGTGATTGTCAATTTGACTCTCTAACGAGCCCCCTTGAAGATTCCTCAATCGGCCACCGGAGGTTTCACTCACCTGGGTAATAGCATTTAGCACTGGACTACATTTCTCAACAGCCCATATACCTGGACTGATTACTACACACCTGCTCCTCATCACTCAGATTATTTAAACCCCTTGTGTGTGATCACTCCTTGCGAAGTTTTCTCCGGCAACATTTCTGAGCCTTACAATTATAGTGATATTCTGTGGTTCTACCCTTGATTGACTCTACCTTGCACGACTCTTTGCTGCCTGCCTACCTCTTATATTTGCCTAGACAACTTCCATTGCTGTTTGGTGCCTGCCCTTATCCTCTGCCTGTTAAAACCATGTTAATTGCTCTGCCTCTGAAATTGTTGTTTACCCTGGTATTCTGGCCCAAGCCTGTTTGTACTTTAAACATGTTTTGTTCTCTTTGATCTCACTCAGCCTGAGACCTCGTTACAAATATAAATGTTAATGAATATGAAACTGTCAGGTCCACATTCAGTCTTGTTTTCTCTTGGTGTTGTGGCTGAGTACTGACACTGTCGTAATGTCTCATGTTTTGTGGAGGTGTGTGATTTCTAGTGTCTTGAGTCGCGCACTATCTTGTATGTGTAACGTCTTGTGTGCGGGTTATGATGTCCAGTCTTGTTCAGTTTCGGTTTTGTGTCGAGATTCGGGCATTCATGGCCCGTGTGTTCTTCCTGGTTTCGAGCTTTGTGCGTGTAATGTTTAACATAACATAGTGTTTTCATCGGCCGTGTGCTTTCATGTTGTGTTGGGTGTGGCGCGCTGTTTGCATTTCACCTGTTTCATATGAACACGCGGCGATGCGCATCCGACATGCGTGTTCATGTCTTGTCATTATGTAACCCCGCCCGCCTTGTTTCCTTATTATTAGTTTACTTGTCCCAGCTGTTTCTGTTAAATTATCATCCTCTTGTGCTCCCTATTTAATCCCTTCGTGTTTGCCATCCTGTGTTTGCATCGTTGTCTTTTATGTCCTGTTCTGCTGCTCGTCAGTTTCTGTCCTGCATTGCCTGTTAAGTCCAGTCTAAGTTCTCTAGTCAGTTGTCTTGTTTCTTCACCCTCTGGGTTGTTTTTGTTGTTTTATTATATATTAATAAAAAGCCCTTTTCCCTGCAAAATTGAGTCCTCACCCTTCTCTTCACCCACACCCTTGACAGAAACTGGGTTGTGTGAAGGACTTCAGACTGCCAAACAACTTTACACATGTAAGCTTTCACAATTTGTGGGGAAGGTTGCTCTATTGAGAATACATTGAGTTATAAATAAAAGTATATATCTTGTATATAAAAATATTTTCTTGCATGTCTTATTACATTTATTCATTATTATTAATTAAAATATTAATCAGAATGAAATGTTTCAGTTAATTTTGATAGAAATAATAATGTTACGGTTAAAAAGCCCTATTCTCATTACACCAAGCACCAACAACATTTATCCGTTTTTAAATGTACATTGAAGTTGCAAAGACATTGTACATTATAACTGCAAAATAGATCAGTGCCCAGACATCTGTAGACAGACCTGCAAGAGTGATGGATGGGAACCTGCCAGCTGATTTATGTAAGAGGGGAAGGGGGAGGAGTAGGCAGGGCAGGGGTATGTCCACATTAAAAACAGGTTTGAACCCTGCCAGAGGCTCTGCCGTCCCCTGAATCTTTGAAGTCTTGAGGGAAAGTGGTCTTTAGGGACCCTGTTTGTGGAGGCAACAGTGTGCCTGGATCTCGTAAAGGCCTATTGAGGGCGTGGGCATTAGAAAACATGAACCGTGTTTTGGTCATGAAAACATTTGGATTTCTTTTGTGACATCATATTTGGCTTTGTCTGAGTCTTTTATATTTACCAGTAGACCCATGGTATTTTGACAAATTTCTTCTTTGTTTTTAACAACTCCGTCAGAGAGTTTATGAATGTGCTGTATTGCAAAGTTGGGTTGAGCAGCTGTCTTCAAGTCATCAGAAATTCATCAATCATTTTTATTTGAAGGATTGGTTGGCCCAACCGCCCAACCAAACTGTGCATCATGGGATTGCTTCCAATCTTTCTCTCTTCTTCATCCATGGAAAATTTCTATGGAAAATTCCAGCCTAATTACTGTGATTTATGTAAAATGTCAACCTTTGGACCATCTGGAAAAATATCAGGATCTGTTTGTGGAATCTGGAGTGGATTTTTCTAAAGGGAAATGTGGCAGAGAAATAGGTGGAGAATGGGGAATCACTTACACAAAAAGATCATTTGTCATCTTCAGAGTCAAAGGAGTACAATGCAAGGAATATCCAGATGGCCATTCTGTGTCAGCTTTTTGTCACACTAGTAAACTTATAAAATCATGTTTCTATGTGAATGTGAGGAGAAACAGATATCAAATAACTGAATGCTGCTCGCTTTTATGTACATAAATAAAATAACTATTTTCTATCTGTGATGCAAAGCTGAACTTCAAGCTTCAAGCCTTTTGTGTTTCATGATATTGTTGTTTCATGACATTGAAAAGGCTTCTTGGATATCGGCTACACCATGAGGAATTACATTTAATAGACAAAATGTTTCTAATACGAACAAAAATAAAATTCCACTACATATTCTTTTTTTCAAGAATCGTATGAGATATTCTCAGAAACAGTTACACCAACTAGACGTTTTGACTTTATGGCCCAGAAAAGATATCAAATGAAATGTGTCATGAATGTTATCTATAAATGATCCCAGAGTGTCTTATTTCCAGACAGTAATTGATAAACGCATCAGACACAGGCTGTCTCATGCACTAAGCTCATCCGAGGCCAGATCTCTGGAAGTGTGTGGGAGGACGAGCCCTAGTCAAAACCGAAAGCGCCGGAAAAGATTTACTCAGAATATCCCACAACAATATTAGACAGTTTAATCTTGTTTTCAGTCCTGCTCGTGGTGTTTCATTTTAATATTAAATCAACTGAGACATGTTTGGGTGCTGACACATTTTAATCCATTCCTGTGAGTGACCTGTTTTTGGAGTGTTTGGAGGTGTTATCTCTGGTAGATAAAACAGTAGATGAGGCTGGTGGTACTTTTACTTTTCAATGTGCTGTATATATGTCACATTTTTATGGTGAGATTGATCATGAATGCTCTATTTAGACTAGGTCTGTAATACATAGAGTTGCTCATCTGACCCAGGAAACATAATTAGCAGTCTGCCAATTTTTTTTCCTAATGGGTGTTCAGTGGTGGATGGATGTTTTTGAGCGAATCTTGGTTTTAGAGTGATTTTAGAGTGAATCTTGGAGTGATCTAAATAGTTGAGTTAATGAATCGTGGTTAATGTGTAGTAAATATATCCTGTGATTTAAATTTTATGTTCTTTTTCGGGTCTGAGGTTAGAGATCGATGCAAGAGGGAGGGGAAGTTATTTTGTTAACACTTAAAGCTTTACATTTACATTCATTTATTTAGCAGACATTTAAAATTGAAAAGCATTTATGTGTAATGCAATGCCTATGCCTTATAATGCATCTTATAATGTAATGCATGGTCTAATGAATATTTGTAATACATTATAATACACCTTTAGAAATTACAATGCATTCCTATGTGCCAAACAACCAATTTCAGATGCAACAAGGAATCTGTGAATATTATAATCCATTTTATATTTGGTTACATGATGTACGTTATGAATACCTTTTATAATGCTTTATAAATAAAGGTTTTCAATTTTACCATTATTTTTATTTAAGTGTAACAAATAAAATGTATAAAATAATTATGATGTGCACAGATAAATCACATAATAAATACTTTATTATAGTAAATAATAATATTCAAAGTAACTTTCCCATCAGATGCTTAGTTACTTTCCCCAGATGTTTCAAGAGACGAGAAAAAAAAACATATTTCTAAAAAAACTATTTGAAAAATATTGACAGTATTTTGTCCTGTTTTTTTTTCTTTTTCATTTGCAAGATGTTCAGCCTGTGCAAATGAAAAGCAGCCCCGCAATATTACCACAGACAGCCATCACCACCACAGGTAAAGCTTTGAGGTGTGATTCACTTAGTCTACATTTTCACAGCTGTCCTTCAAGGAAGCTGAATAATAATTCCTGGAAAATCTGGAAGTTATTTTAATGATTCACGGATAGAGTTCAACTGTAAAGGAACAGTCAGTGTTCTCGTTAGAGCAGTTGGTTTTTTCAGTGGTGTGAAGCCAGAGCTTCCTCAACACAGAGTGTTTGAGTTTTAACTTTTTTTTTAATCAAGTATAAATGTAAAATTATGTTAAGAGCATGAGTGCTTAGCCGACTACATTTGACTGATCTGAATGAAATGTGTTCTGGATAAGGGGCAAAATATTATTCCCAGAAGTGTTTCTAAATGTGTGCCCACATCAGCTGTTGTTTAGCCATCCAGATCATTTATTTTAAGAGAAGGTACCTGTATTATCTGAATGCAATGGCTCATTTAGTCATGTGTATGGTTACACTTGGTTTTCCCTTAAACTCATCTCAGATTTGTTGAGAGTAACACTTGTAGTCATGTATTAAAGGAAGCAACAATCCTGATCTAATTTTGTACCCATGTGAGGTAGACCACGTCTGTGCTTTTCCCAATCGCATGCACTAAAAACAGACTTCAATGGACACTTTTGTCCTTGTCCGTTTCCTCTTTGCCAACTTCCTGTCTTTGCAGTTTAGATACCAGAGATATATTTATATAACAATGATGCTCCACAGGAGAACAGTTTTGGGGAAAAGTTACTTTTAAAAGGAATCCTTTACAATATTGTGTTACTCCCTTAAAAAAGTAACTTTTCAAGTTACTTATTTACTTTTTATGGAAAGTAATGCATTGGTACTTTTGTATTACCTTTAATCAATTGACTTGACTTGGGATATGGGAGAAGAAAGTTCAACACTCTGCTCTTGAAAGTCACTTGCATTAATTTTTTTAAAAAGTGATTATTTTGTTAATCATTTACTTTACTCATCACTTGAAAAAAGTAATCTGATAATGTAACTTTTAATGCATTACTACCCCCAACACTGTAGAAGGAAGGAATTCATGTTTATCGACATGAGATTAAATGATGACACCATTTCCTTTTTATGAGGTTATAAACTGCATGAATAGTAATTATTC
Organism: Rhodeus uyekii; assembly: GCA_037043235.1. Lineage (NCBI taxonomy): Eukaryota > Metazoa > Chordata > Actinopteri > Cypriniformes > Acheilognathidae > Rhodeus > Rhodeus uyekii. The sequence continues at coordinate 554,461 of JAWRVZ010000025.1, read as the reverse complement.
AACAAAATAGAAAATATCAAATATTGCCTTTGACTTTGGCTCTGTTCCAAAACGTTCTTTGTTACACTTTATTTTGATGATCCACTTTAGACATTCTACAGCTCGAAGTAACTTTTCATCTGCATGTCAACCAACTTTCCTTAGAGTATTAGTAAACTGTAGTAGACTGTTAATTTAACTGTAAAGGTTAGTAGAATAAGTTGGCATGTAGTTGCTTAGTCACTAGATTGTCTGTTGGGTGATTGTCTAAATAAAGTGCAGATATTTAAGCACTCTACTAATACTCAAATGAAAGATAGTTGACACACTTATAGTTAGTTGAATGTCTAAAATGGACCATCAAAATACAGTGTTACAATTACTGAATATACCATGTCACAATTTGATTGATTTGTCATATCAACATTCATTAGTCGAGTGATGAATGTCAGCAAAAGAACAGTATAAGTGATTTGTTGTATTTTTTTTCTGTCTGTTACTTTATTCCATCTGAATTATTCCACAATGAGGAATACACACTTTTCATTGGCAGGCGATTTGCATTCTCTGGCTCTGAGACTACCAGCACATGTCACAACTGACTTAGAGAGTCAGAGGTAGAAAGAAGTTCATATCTCAGAGTGTTGCTAAACACAGGCTAGTCTTTTTTTCTAGTCATTTTTCTTTCCGTCTAATTCGCACTGTCTGTTCATTTCTATATCCACTGCTCATTTAAGGACACACATACACTCACGGTATCACGGTGTGATTTGATTGGACGATATCTGTTCAGTTCATCCAACGATCAGAGGCAGACACACCTGGGCAGCATGAAAACAGCAGACAAAATCAATACAACCTTCCTGGAAAACATCTAATATAAGTGGGCACATTCACATGGACAGATGCAGAATGCCCTCTTTTACTCAATGCATGGAGGGCTTCATTGTAAGTGAATTACCAGTTGGATATCACGTAATATTTTATTTTTATTTTTGTGTGTGAACTATGCCTTTAAAAATCATCTTTATGAAAGACACATTGAACTCACCGTGTAAAAGTAGGAGGGAAAGCAGCTTTCACTGGTTTAAAGTAAATAAAGTAGATAAAACTTTAAATAGATAGATAAAAAGAGATAAAAAAAACCAGAACAGTCAGAACAAGCCAAAGTTTAAGTTGTTGTTCAGTGTTAACTTAAGTGATCAGATAATTGAATCAGTGAATTTGAAACTGGATCACTCTGATTTAAGAATGAATCCTTTGTGACTTCTAATAAACAGTTCACTGAAAAAAAAATGATTTACTAAGTGTTGTAAACACTTCTGAGAGACTCAAATATAGCATATAAATCATATGGACCACTTTTCTTGTCCCCAATCTCTGTGATTGTAAAAGAATAGCATGAACATTTTTCTAAACATCTACTCTTGTGTTCCATGAAAAAAACAAAATCAAAGGAACAACTCATTACGCACGTTGCATTGATCTTACATGCATATGTGTGCAGGATTTGTGAAGTATTTTCTGTTGCAAAATTGGATTGTCATTTCTTTGTGGCTTGCTATTGTATGAAGCCTTTGGTAAGAAGCTTATGAGCTTCCCATAGTGTCATAGACTGATAAAGTGCAGAAAACAACACATACAATACATGTAACCAGATTCATATGCTGCATATGTTCCTCGTTTGTGTCTTTGGCATCAGTCAAATAATCTCCTCAGTGTGACTTTAGAAACATCATTGTTCAAAGACAACATACTGGAACTCTTAAGAAAAGATTTTAAAACTAATTAAGGCTTGTATTTTTCTTTTTCTCTACTGGGTACGCTGAGAAACAAACAAAAACAGTTTTTCAGTCAAAACGACTTCAGGTCCAATTACAGCTTTCTCTGTCTTCTCATGAACATGAGTGGCTTTGTCTTCTGTGCTTCTGCTACATACAAAGAAAGGATCCCTCATTGTTCTTTTATCATTCTCTTTTTATTCAGTTGTCTGTTTGATGTCATGACTGTGTTTTAAATGATAGAAGATTAAATGCAGTGGAAGAGAAATAGCAAGCTCTAAGTAGGCCTGAGTTTGTGAGAGACTGTTTTCAATGTGCTGCTCCTCCATGTGGCTGCTATGGGTATTGCATTGGACACTTATGAACTAGATGAACAATATTTTTAATATACAATATATATATTACTCTAGGCTCTGAGATATTATGATTATGAAAATTTAACCTGAAGTATTTTTCCCAGCTTTTCTGTTTCATCATCTTGAGGTGGCACTGATTATTATTATTATTCCTTATGCATTTGTCAACATTTATCTCCAGTGAATTTTTGTCATTGTTGATTTGTTTTTGAAAATCTTGGCTATTTAGGATGAAAAAGAAAATAGGTACAGTCTATCTATCACATTTTGTTTATTACTGTTAATAACTGTTAATACATTTTCCCATGAGAATTTGTTTTTGAGGCGGTCTTGCCTTCTCTGAGGAAACACAGGAGACACATCTTTCTCCTCTCATGCCATGTGAACCACAGACTCTGATGCTATCAGTGGAAATGCGTCTCTGATCCCCTTCCACTTCAGAGAGTGAACTCTCATCCAACGTTTGTCTCACTGTAAGCACAGGAACAAAACACTCATCCACGCTGTTAAAAATAACAGGACAGTGCAATATGTTACTGTTTCTGTTTTTGTTTATACGGGAAATTAAACTAAGAATCATTGTGATTTCATGTTCCTAGTTACATGACGGGAAGAGACTGGATGTCCAGCATCCTCCTCCACTTCCTCAGACACGCCTTGCCTTGAAGTCTCACGGTTCACATTGGTTTCTGAAAATGTGAAAAGTTCACTTTTTCCATTCTTGGCAAGGGATAGGACTGACCATCTGAATTGAACACTAGAGCACAATTAGGTTATAATATATTGGTGAAATACAGATCTGATTACATTCGCTTTAATTCATTTGTTAGACACTTTAATTTAAAGTGATTTGTGGTATATTTTTACTGTGAGGACAGTTCCCCTAGGGCAACTTTGGGTAAAGAATTACCTCTTCTCTGGTTCAAACCTACTACCAATCAGGCTTAATCTGTGTATTAGTCAAGTCAAGTTACTGCTAAGTCAAAGCCACCTCACTATTCAAACCATCTCTGAGCAAAGTTTGGCAGCAAACTCATACACACACTCCATTGGCATGTTTGTGTATGTGTTAGAAAGCACTACAAATTCCATTTTACTCATATTCCTTTAACTAACAAACACTTCATCTTCCATTTTAATCAAAATCTTGTGGTTTCTTTACAAACTGCAGAGCTGTGCCAGGGACTACATCCTGTGTTTGTCCTCTCTTCTTATGGGAAAACATTTAGATTTTTAGTTTTTATTCTGTATGCTTATTTGTGTGTTTGTGTAACTGGGAAAGACAGAAAGGGTGGGATGCAAACAGAAAGACTGTGTGCATGCCAATCCCTGAGAATTTCGTAAATACTGTGACTTTTACAGTGACAAGTAATGGAAAAAGTGTGTGTAATATTCCTTGTGGTATTGATGAGTGCAGGAAATATTCCACGCCCTGGATGCATCTGAGGAAGATGCAGTGTAAAGAAGTGGTAAGAAACAAAGAACGTATTCACTAAACAGTTATTAACACAATATTTCAGCTCAAAAATATGCATCTTGTTTTTGTACGTTACAATATTCATCTGGCACATTAAATGTAGTGCTAAAAGGAACTTTTTATTAAAAAGATTATTTTCACATTTTTCAATTGGTCGTGGCAGCAGTTACTCTGCAAATATTAATCAAATGATTTAGAAAAGCATTACAATCAGACATTTACCCAGATGTGCACTATAGAAGCTTTGGTAAATTATGATCAGTACATAAAAAGTCATAATGGTAAAGAATTTTGACACAAAAAGACATGTAAAATGATGAGGTCAAAATTAAGATGTAATGACATAATAATTTTGACTTGTCAATGACTTTTGACTATTTTATGTTGGAATAATTTAATGTGAGTTACGCAACAAGATTATTTTAAGTAGTAAAGTAACATTACTTTTATAGTTCAATTTATAGCAAAACATCTGAGTTACTTTTTCAAAATAGTAATGCAAGTTACTTTGTTTTTTACTTTGTTTTGATAAATCGGGAATGTAAAGGCGTTGTGTGCGCCGTGTGAACATGATGCTTATTGTAGCTCTAATCGAGACTACATGTGATCAGGCATTTACTAAACTCACTTGCACAAAACAAATTTAGTAATCCTCAAAATGAATAAAAGCAGTGAAATGCCTGTCAAAGACAGAGCTTCTTGTCTTCCTTGCCAATCTGTCTCTGCAGGACGACTTCACCAACCAGATTGGCTCTTCAACGATCGCCTCATCAAGGTCCGCCAGAAATCTTGGAGTAATCTTTGATAACCAACTGACCTTCAAAGACCACATCGCAAAGACTTGATCATGCGGGTTTGCATTTCATAACATCAGAAGGATCAGGCCATTATTAACTGAGGAAGCAACACAACTTTTGATACAGACCATGGTCATTTCCAGGCTTGATATTGCAATGATTTTCTGGCGGCACTTCCTTCAAGTAGAGTCAAATCTCAACACCTGATCCAGAACACTGCAGCACGTCTGGTTTTCAACAAGCCCAAAAGGGCACACGTCACTCCTCTCTTTATCTCCCTGCAGTGGCCATCACTTACAGCTTGCATCAAATTCAAAGCATTGACACAGGTTCACTTCCACAAATCTACACAAGTACCAGAGACCTAATATTGCATAATGAGCGATGATTTGTGGTACCATCAAAACCGCTCTCTATTTCTATTTCTCTATTTATACCGCTCTTTGTTTTCTGCTGGAACAATCTCCCTGCCTTCATCCGGAATGCTGAATCCCTTGTCAATGTTCAAAAGACAGCTGAAGACTCATCTCTTCCATGAGCACCTTACATAACACACACACACACACACACACACACACACACACACTTCATCTTTTCACTTTTCTTTTAGTACCTCCATTTTCCTGGCTTATACTACTCCAAGCAATGTCTGAAACTTTGTATCGTGGGCACTCTTGTGTACTTTTGCCTCTACATGACAAAGTTGTACGTCGCTTTGGATAAAAGCATCTGCTAAATGAATAAATGTAAATGTAAAAACACAAACTTTTACACAAAACAGCAATAATAAACTATGATATATACTCTTTGTATTTAAATATAAATACAGTATATTTATAAATGCATACAGAATTTGTACTTTCTTCAACCTGAGGCTTATTAATTTAAATTTTGGTGTGAAAGGGCCTTTATATGTCACAAAATTGGCAGTATTTAAACTTCTTTATAATTATTATAATTTACCAAAACATACTTTTTTCATATGTGGTGAAAATGGGCTACCATCACAGAGTTTGTGAGCATATTTACGGCATAATGCGACTTGAACACAGACACTAAAGCAATGCAAACAGCATGTGAAAATAGTAGATGGTTGCATTTCATTCTTAGTGAATTCCCACAAGAAAGAATAGAATAGAGGATCAGCCAAAATGTCTCACTCGTTCTGTATTTATTGTTTTGTGATCCATTTCAGTTAGAGCATTATTGTTGAACAGAGGTTCTCTATTAAAACCATAAAAGTGTCAGTCTGAGGGTAACATAAAGCGGTTTTATGGGTTATTGGATGCTGAGGCAGATTTGAGTTTGCTCTCTAGTGTGTGTGTGTGTGTGTGTGTGTGTGTGTGTGTGAGAGAGAGAGAGAGAGAGAGCGCTGTAGCAAGATTTTCTGTTCATTTGTTGTACCTCCAGAAACTCTCCATGACTATGACATCACTCCTGAGATCCTGCAGTGCCGAACGGACCATGCCTCTTCCTGCAGGATTATATAGTGCATCTAGTTTAGTGGTACACTTTATTGTACTGTCTGTGTCAAAAAGAGATTAGCTGACAAAATCAGTCTGTGACACAATGCCCCTGAGACAGGGATGATGTCCTCCTGTCTAGACTGTCTGTCTTTAACTCTGCTATGACCTCTCCGGTAACAAAAAAAAAAATGCACAGTGAAAAAAAGAGAGCAGCAGAGATCACATATTTTCAGTTTTTAACCTAGTCTCAGAGTATGAGAGTAAAATTTGGACATCATTCAATATTTTCAAACCTGTATGTGTCCTATTTGAGAAGGATGAACGGATGAAAAAAAGTTAAATGTAGTGTAGATCTGGATGCACTAAATTTGCCGTGTCATGACACTTGTCATTTTGGTGTTGTAGACCAAACTAATGTTGCAGTATTGCCTAAATGAAGTGGGTGCCATATGCTGCTGGTGTTTTGGAGAAATGGAGTTGTAAAAAGTAAAAGCAGCAGCTCCTCAAGGACAGCTGCCACACACACATAAACAAAACACAAAGTAAAATCCAGGCCTGGTCCTCTCTCGTCCTTCACTTGCATCGTTTTACGCTTCAGTAGCTATATCTCCGTGAGATATGAGGCCCACAGGTGCGCGGGTAGCGCTCATTAGTGCTCTCTCATGGACCTCGGCCTCATCCTACTCGCCACACGAGTCCATCTGAAGGATAACAGTCTGAGCATTTCCCCTCAGTCCATGTGGCTTACATTGCAATGTGAAGAGTCCATTAACAGAGCTCACAGCAAACTGACAGAGTCAATATTTGCATTGAACACACACAGACACACAAGGACGGACAGCACAGTGTGTCTTATTGATGTGTAAACAGAGAGACCGTAAATGTTAATTCAGTGGAGTTTTCATTAGGCGTTCCTTCTGTAATTATGCCAGTGAGTCTGGCCAGCTACCAAAAGCTTTTGATTAATTATGATGTTTAAATGAACTAATTGAACTCTAACAGAAAAGGAAAGTTGTTGTCTTTTTGTAGTAAAGTCAAGATTGTTTGAAGTTAAAGTGGCATGAAACGGAAAATGTGATGAGATATATATATATATATATATATATATATATATATATATATTTTTTTTTTTTTTTTTTTACGAAAACCACATTGTTAATATGAAGGATTATTCACAAATTGATATTTCATAGGAGTTTTATCCATATTTTGAATTACACATTGTATTTTATTGTTTTTTTAGGGTCATTTACAGACAAAAAATACTAATATTTTTTGCGTTGGCTGGTGCTAAATAGCAGACACCGTAGTGATACTGTGGCTTGGCACTGAACCTCTGTCACACAAACACTCATACATTGTCTCAGTTGTCCATCTATCCCTCCACACATATCTCCACCGTTACAGACATTTCACGGTATTAAGGAGGTTGGAGCTTTACATGCTTTTGCTTTCCAGCAGTCATGTTGCAAAGGCCTCCTCATGTGTGAGTGTTTGTGTGTAAGAGCTTTTGTATGTGTGCACATAATCTATTCCCCCAAATGCAGAGGTTCAGGGCCAAGCCACAGCATCACCACAGTATCTGTGATTTACCACCAGCCAACGGGGAGGCTCCCTAAGGATTAAATCACTAGGGCTTTAATCACTGGGGTTGCTGTAGCCAAACTGGCAGAGCTCAAGTGAAGACAGAAAAAAAAAAACCATCAACTCTAATGACTAGTGTTTGCTGGCACAAACTAGAAAAACAGTTCGATTTTTTTTTTCAACACCACACTTTATAGAACAGAGTTATTGAGCCTTTAACACACACACAGACAATCTCTAGGTCCCACGAAATGTGAAAGGAATTTTTGGACTAAATGATGTTATAGAACATGAGATGATGAAAGACAGAATGATCATAAACGCTGCAGCGTTTGGCTTAGTCATGCATTCCACAGATTGAGATGTTCCTAGATCAGTAGAACTGCACAACCCATATGAAGATGGGAATTTAAATAGGAAAATCAAGCAGAAAACTCCATATAAGTCTATCATACTTTTCATTATATAATGACAGACCAGAAGCCAGTTGCACCAGTTGTGCACAAGTCACAATGTAGCCTAGTTTGTCACGTAACAGTGTGTAAACAGCATGAAGACGGGGAACTAAGAATATTTACTTTTAACTAGTGATGTGCTTCTCGGTTCGAATCCCTGAAGCGTGTGCCGAGTAATCTAGATGAGTGGTTCACGAACCGCGGGTCGATGCGCGTGTTGCTGACGTAAGTGCTGACGTTTGAAGCCCCGCGTAGCGGGTGTACCACGTGACTGCTTCATGAAAGGATTCGCTAGGTTTGAGTGCAGCTCGAAGTAAAAGCGGCAGTGAAACACTATGTATTGCCCCTCGCTTTTTGTGTTTTTGGGTCCCTTTATTGCGCTGTTTTTGGCATTCGATTCGAGCTTCTTTTCTGCGATGGAACCAGCAAGAAAGAGGAAATGTTCCCCTGTTTGGTAGCACTTTGAGTTGTTCTCACCTAAGAATGTAAGGCACCTGCAATTACTATGTAATAGGTTCCATTAATGAATAAAATAAAATGTGACAACTTTTCTGAATACTTGTAGCTGAAGCATCTGATGTGTTCCAATGAGCTAAGTTATAATAATAACACCTCAACTATGCTAAGGCACTTTAGAGTCTTGCATGGCAACGAGGAGATATATATCCCATTTATATTCATAGCCCCACACTACACTGTATAGTTGTTTTTTTTAACTCTTACATATGTAATTCAATTTAGCTGAGAAGGTTGACTTGGCTGAGCACTTTATTATCACATTTCAATGCTTTTCAATTCAATAAATTATATTTTTTAGACTTTGAAAGCCATAGTGGAAAAATTTGTTTTTAAATAAAAATGAATAAACTCTTTATTTTACCTCCTTATTTAACATTTTCACTTGTTGCATAAGCAAAAACAAAAAAAAGTAACACAAAACAATTCATGTTAAAACTCTTCAAATAATATTTTTGTATTCAGAGCATGATTCACATCCCACCATTTTATTGCAAGCACCAAGCATGTTATACATTTTTCTGCCCACATGATGGGGTAGTCGAGCAAATGAATCACCTTGAAGCCCCTATGTGTGTGTGAAGCATTTCCCTGCAGGGCTTCACTGCTTCATGGGGCTTCATTTTGCCATCACTACTTTTAACGAAGAACCTTTGCTTTGCAAGATACTATTGCACATTTAGCACACCTTAACTAAATGAGATGGACAGGGACTGAGGGAAAACACGTTTTAAATACACGGGGATAATCACAAAGATGGTACAGCTGTTCAGACTAACAAGGTGATTGATGAAAACACAGGTGACTATGATGACAACAAGAGAGCACGTGGGGAACCAGGAAGTAAAAAGACGTGCAAGACAGTTTTGTGGTATAGTTAAGACTAAGTTACAAATGTATGAAATGTAACTCTACATATAAATTAGTCTTTACAAAAGCCTTTAACGGGTTTGATTAATTGTATCAATAATCTCATGTTAGATCAAATAAATCATTTTCTTATGTTTTTATTAAACATAATTTGTTTATTGCACATTGTTAATTTCAAATACAGTTTGAAATTGAATGTTTGAAGTTTGAATTTCAACTTGAAACCTTTAAAAAAAGGAGGTGATAACTGGATGTTAATTGCATAGCATTTCCATTTATGCATTTGGCAGACGCTTTTATCCAAAGCGATTTACATTGTCTTCAAGGAACACACTGAAGTTCTTGATTTCCCTGGGAGTCGAACCCATGACCTTGGGCTTGCAAGCTCTAGTGTTTGAGCTGAAGGAAAGCTCATAAGATTGCATAAGATATGTTTGCCTAGATAAACGCACACAAATACTCATGCGTGCACACAAACACAAACAAAAACACACACAAACACAAACGTGCTATAAGCATTTCAATTTAATGTGTTTAACAATAAATGCTCTCTCACCACTGAGCAATCATTGGTCTGCAGTGGCATGTAATCCACTCTGTTCATTCCACAATATTTTCTGGCAATTTTCTGGCAATCTTTTTTACATTTTACGAGTTGTACATGTTTGACTTTTTTCCCCAGAATAACGATCTTTTGATTTTTACAAGGAAAATTCGTCCAAACCCTTGAGGGCCATAAACATGAAGAGTAAGGAAAGGCTTTTAATGTGGTCTACCTAGGGTTTGCATCAACCTCTCACGTGTGTTTAAAGGAGATCAGACCTAGAGACATTGAGTTGGAGAGGGTGGATTGCTGAAACACCAGAGATGCAGAAAGATGAAGTCTGTCTTCATTCATTCATTCATCTGCTGTTTACATAATAATTCTTTTTTATGTTCGTTCATTCCTTCATTCATTTAGCTGTTCATTTAACTGTTCATTTTGATGTTTGAGTGCTTGTGTCACTCATGTCTTTGCTGGTTCATTTTGTGTGAGTTCATTGTGTGTTGCTAGCGTAAAAGTGTTAGTATAAGTGTCACCTCTTGTTGTTAGTTTATTTCTAGAAATTCTATTTCTTTTGTTTAATTCTCTAATTCAGCCACATAGTTAGCTTGCATTTTTCTTCTCATAGTTTTGTCAGTTTTAGTTGCTCTTGTTTTGTTTATCTCTTGTCTTGAGTGCTGTCTTTTCTTAGTTCCTGCACTGCCTCCTACATCATCGCATCCCCAAGCGTCAAGCCTCTGGTTTCCTGAGCTGCTGCTTAACCTCCTCCATCTCAGTCTCTTGTCCTGACCAGCCAGCTATCCTATTGTGTGACCTGTCCTACTGTTTTGCTCGTCACTTCACCATCACTGTCTTGTGCCCTGTCTACTGTCATGTAAATAAATCACTCATCTCTGCATTTGCGTCCACTCTTGTTCAGAAGTTGTGCCAATATGCACTCTATTTTGACGGTCCACTTTAGACCTTTAACTAATTACAGTGGAACCCACTTATCTCGACCTCGGTTATCTCGCCAACCCTGTTATGTCGACGTTTTTGAAGTGGAACCACCAAACTCCTTATTTGTCTTAGCATTTTCTTATCGGTTATGTCAATTATTTTATGTCACCGAACCCTAACATCTCGAGCTCAAAAGAGGGACAAAGTTGCCACTTTACATCGGTGTAACAGAGTTAAATGTTCGGGGAGGAAGGAGGCGGGAACTGGCAGACGTTCAACAGACTTTAATCATAAATAAAACATAAATACAAAATAAACATAATGGCGGCAGTCCCCTCAACATAAATCCAGGCCTGGTCCTCTCTCGTCCTTCACTCGTCACTCCTCCTTTTATGCCTCTGCTCCTCCGTGAGACTCATTATCAATCACGCCACCGGCTCTCGTGACGCTTTCACGGTCCCTCGACTCTGCCCTGCTCGCCACAATCTGTTATCTCGATCCCCGTCACTAACGATTATACCAACTTCACTATGCATGCGCTGACCGTCTGTATGGTCGCTCACTCCAATAACGCTTCACTCAGTCTTGTGGCACAGTGCCGTGCAGCCGCAAAACCATAGTAACCGTGTGTGCAATACTTTGTGTGTGAACTGTGTCCGAGGGAAATGACTGCGTGATGAGCGAATGTGTTTATGTGTGTTGTGACTGTGTTTACATGCGAGCGAAATTGTGTTTGCAATGTTGGAGAATATAATTAAAGGTTTGTATGGAGAAACGAAGGAGAATCGTATACTAGTAAATCTTGCACTGGCTGTCAGAGTGGTTCGTGGTATTCAAACAAATCGCCATATTGGCTTTTGGTTTTCTCGATCCTCGGTTATCTCTATGCTTTTTTGCAGCCTCCGAGGCCGTCGACATAACTGGATTTCACTGTATAAGTAACTGCAACTACATGTCTGCGAAGTCTAATTAGAGTATCAGTAGACTGGTAGGGGTAGGGTTAGGGTTAGAATAAGATGACGTACTTGCAGTTACTTAGAATGTAGTACGTAGAATGTTTATTAGGTGACCATCAAAATAAAGGGTTATCAGACATTAAGAAGACAGTCTGATTAAAGTTAGTTGGCAAAGTTGATTAGATTGTTATTAAATTGTCTAATGTGGACCAACAAAATTAACTGTTACAATTACATTTAACACTAGCTGAAAAAATCAAGTGCCCATTTGGCTGTAAGCCAAGTATCTTTGAGATGGATGAAACTTATGTCTGTCACATGTCTTTTATTAACACAAAGAGTGAATGATCTTTTTTATGATCTAGTGAATGATTCTTTTTTTAATCTGAAAGTTTAAATCAAGTTGATATTCAAGCACTTGTGCTTGTTGTGCAACATTTATACATAATCATTCTTGTAACAAGTCATATTTAATGATACAACTGCAAAGACTTTAACAGAAAAAAAAAGGTTCCGCTCATAATGGCTTTCAGCTGTTCGGAACAAAAGGATTGTATTATTTCAGTGGAATGCATTAGCGTGGTTACTTTGTTCTATTGATTGTTTATACTTTTGATTGTCAGATGTTTATTTTTCAGTGAACTTCCCACTATAAAATACATGTTTAGGGCAAGAGCAACAGCAGGTCAAGAAACATATGTAACATGCAAGCAACAGAACACATTTTACAACAGGATTTACAGACCACCTGGGTCACATTTTTATATTTCTCTACACTTTTTACTATTTAAAGTAATTATACTAATTGACACACACTTGTGGTTACTATGTTAATATTAAGATGCGACATGCAGAAAGCTATATACTTATTGAGTGTGAAACTAATCTGCCAAACATCAGCATTTGTACTATGAATGATGAAATCTAGAGTATTTCTGGAGGTTCTGAAACATATGTTGTAGTTTAAGTGATATTGCTCCCAACTGTACTGTACACCGGCCTACCATTACAGCAGTGGAGCGACAGACCATGATGGATGGCAGGAATTATCTACACCATTACTTTATGCCATCCACTCCATTTGCCCCACTGGTTCCATCATGTACAATTTCGCAATTGTTCTCCAGACGTGCTGTCTCATGAAACTACCCATCATGCACAGGGAATTCAAGCTTCATGTCCACGCATTTTTCTCATCCTCTCTCTGCTCTTTGCTTTCTCACACTCTTAATTGTACCATCATGTTTCCATTAGATGTCCCTGCTAAATGTGAATGAAGAAAAATGCACATCATCTGTTATTAAATTCCTTAAGTTAACAGAATAATGATCACTTACACGCCATCATTGTCAAAACAGAAAACTTTTTATGTTTTGGTCATTCATTTGCATGACGAAGGCATTTTGGTGGCCTTAAAACGAAAGCATGAAGCTCAAATTTGACATTTGCATTTGGCAGATGCTTTTATCCAAACCAACTTATATTGCATTCAAGGCACACATTGATATTCTAATCAGTTCTTGCTTTCCCTGCGAACCGAACTCATGACCTTGGCGTTATAAACACCAATGCTCTACTGACTGAGCTACAGGAAAGCTACAGATAACATTTCCAGACAGACTACATACCAAAATATAAATACCAAATCTTCTTTCTTAGACTCTTTAGTTTCATAAGTGGCATCATATAAGCTGTAAAAACGTGTAGCTTCTTCATGCCACAGTAATATTGATTCCAAAAAAAGTGTAAAAAACAGATTTTACTGTTGATATGACCTGAGGTTTTTGAGTTTGTTGGAAAATAAATTAAAAATAAAATTTCTTTGATTACATTGTGTAATATGCTGATTTTGGTTTATGGTGATTATGATGATGGCATGTTGTGTTTATGTATATAATGGTAGAAAAATAGTATGCACATGGTTGTGTGTTAATTTTGAATGTAGAATAACGTCTGTAGGTAAAAAATGTGTTTACAAAAATTACCTTTACAATCTTTTGTACAAGAGCCAACTAGAATTTTATGCTCCATGATTATTATTCTTGGTCTCAAACTATAGATCCATAGTTATAGGCATGCAGCTGTGGAGGTCGTTTAATCCACACTTAAGATCTGCCAAATAAACTGTAAACAGTGGTCCAATTATTCACTAAGCCAGTTGGAGAGAAAGAGTGATTAGGTGAAACGTTCCCCATGTGTACGCTTGCTGCTTTTTATGGGAACTGCGCTGCCTTTGATTACAGCAAACACATCCACAGATAGTGGAAACTCAATTCATTGTGTATGTGATTTTCACTCAACCGAGCGACTCAGTTAACCCATGCAGCAGGCAAAGATTTTGTGGTGGGCATTTTTACTTGTTCATCACTGGGCAATCAACCGTACATTTTCATGTAACGATTTTTCCCTGTAGCATTCAGATGGTGATTGTGTAGCATAACAGTACATGATGATGTAATGCCTGGGTATTTCTGTCAGAGTTCAGAAGGTGATAATATGCTGATTTGGTGCTCAAGAAATATTTCTTCCCATTATCAATGTTGTGCTGTGCAATATGCAAGTGGAACCCTTAATACATTTGTGAGGATTCCTTGATTAGAACAGCATTTATTTGAAATAGAAATCTTTTGCAACATTATAAATATCTTTACTGTCACTTGATCAATTTAATTCACCCTTTCTGAAATATGAAATATTATTGACGCCAAACATCTGAATAATATAGTGTAGATTTACTTTAATGCACTGTTTCAAAGATGTGTTCAAATGTACTGTATAATTTTAAAAACATGCTATAAAAAATTATATATACAGTGTGTGTATATATATATATATATATATATATATATATATATATATATATATATATAATATAAATAAATAAAATATAAATATATGTATATATATATATATATATTTTTTTTTATAATTTTATAGCATTTAAAAAAAAAAAAAAAAAAAAAAAAAGAAAATTATATATATATATGATTGCTGTTATATACCAGTTATTTAATTAAACTGTTGCTTTCATTCTGTGTTCTAAAGACTGGACAGAAATAATGAGGTTAATCACACAATAATTGTATCCTCTTGACATATACAATGTGATAATTTAATAGAAATTAAATATAAATATTTTCCAGATAATCGTTGTATTAATATTTTCATATATTTATTTTTCACTGTAGAAATGAATAGTTTTTGATTTTTTGTAGCCGTGTCTAGATTTTAGAAAGACCAGCATGGCATCAAAAACTTTTAACATTTCTCAATTTCTCAGCAAATATCAGATTTTATCATGTGTTTGAATAATGCAAAAGCAACAAGTAATTAGACCACAATATAGTACTATTATAGATACACTAATACAATTACACTGTTATATAGATATGTTTTCTCCATGCAGGACTTGAACCACATGGGGATTGGTAAATGATGAAACCCTAAGAAATTCAATCTTGGGTAAAATAATGGAATCTTTTCAAACAAGCTGAATATGACACCAGAGTGACATTGTGGTTGTGAAGGCTATAAGCTGATTTGCTTGTTGAACTGTAAATCACATCAAATCCAGGTTTAAAATATATTATTTAATGAAAAATGCATGTTCTACTAACCTAGATGATGACCAAATGCCAGATATCCAATTCTTCTCTGCATTTAGATTATTCACGCTCTCCCAAAAAGGGCCCCTCTCTCTCCTCTCTCTGCATACTTAGGGGTATTTCAGATGCTTTTAGAATAAAAACAAGAGTATAGACCTGCCCTGAAGGCACCAACATGCCAGTAAGTTCCATGACACCCCTGTTTCTCATTTTGGATAAATACAGCCATTCTGGACATCGACATATGGTTCACGTTTGAGAAGCACATGTTTCTAAACTTGTTGAAGCAAATGCCCGTCCGGAGATATCCAAAACAATCGTTTTTCAGATGGGTCTGTGTATTTTGAATGTGCTGATGAGCAAATTATGTGTCCTGCTTTGGGAATACTCCTCTTGTGATACAAAGCAGAGAGAGTTTGAGGTTTCACTTTATTTTTATAGTCTTTTTAACACATTCTATTGACTACAATAACATTGCACCTACATGTCTACTAACTCTAACTAGACTGGTAGGGTTAAAATAAGTTGACATATACAGTGGAACCCGATTATATCGACGGCCTCTGTGCACCAACTAACAGCGAGTTCTTCTGGTCACTGGAGTGAGCGACCATATGGACCACGATCCACGTGTAACGCAAACTCAGCGTATGCGCAGTGAACTAGGTCCCATCATTAGTCACAAGATAACCATGTGAAGTGGCGAATTTGTCCCTCTTTTGTGTTCGAGATATTAGGGTTTGGCGACATCAAATAATTGACATAACCGATAAGAAAATGCTAAGACAATGAGGGAATTTGCCGGTTCCACTTCAAAAACGTCGAGATAAGTGGACTCCACTGTAGTTGCAAAATTACTTGTAGTCAGTAGAATGTCTGTTGGAGGAGTATCACAATAATAATCACAATCGCAACTTTACTTTAAAAATTTTAAGTGGTACCATCAAAATAAAGTGTTACCTTGAGAGCTTTGAAGAAATGTTTTTACCTTTGCGGCACCACAATTTTGTTTTTGAAATAGGAAGTTGTCAGAGTCTCAGTTGTTGTTTTTTTGTTTTGTTTTTCCTCCTGTCACGGAAAATCCTCAGAAAACCATACAGAAGTGTTTTGGCAGGTGCAGAGTTAACCATGGCAGGTATTAGTTGAGGTTATTTTCTAGACTCACATCTTACACCTGACCCTTTCAAATAATGCCAAACAATGCTTGTAGTCTAAAGATCAAGAAAATAGCTTCAGTGCTTTAGACTGTTTAGACTTGAGCTTCTTGAGGATTGATTTCAGTTTTTGTTTCGTCTTGACTGATGGATATAGTAGATTGTGAAGAGATGTTGCATTGAGAATAATGCTCTCCATAGATAAACGCATGTTTTTACTCGATATAGCCAAAGAAGCCTTGGTTTAAGACTCCACAATTCTGTATCAGTGAAAATGCTTGTCTAAATCCAGACATGTTAATATAATATAATGTCTGGTGCTTATTGTTGATTTTTTCTGGCAAAGAAGTGTTAACTTCTTTTTAACCTTGAAGTTTTGGATGACATATTCATTAATTCAGTAATCATTTCAGTCGCATTCCACTCTTGGTGATTCTATGGGCAATCTCTTGCTATACTCGAGAGATTGTCCATTCATTTTCTTGATGATTTTCCGCCGATCAACTTGGGACATAGACAGATAATTAAATGTCCCCAATTTGCCTTTACCTATATGATCCTGGATGAAAACCCAAGCAGTGAGAACATGCAAACTCCACAAAGAAAGGTCCGCAGCAAGGACTCAAACCAGGGATTACGAGTTAAAGGGGAAAGTTAATGAAGAATACAAGATGCTTAGCCCAAATTCACACTTTAGGTTGTGGCAATGGGGGGAGGGTTCGAGGAAAATATAAAAAAAAGGTCTCACTTCAACTGTAAAGGTTAATTCCTTGAACTTTGTATCACCGACAAAAGAAGACGGTCTTCAAACTGGAGCTTTTACTGTACTCCCACATTACTCACCACACCCTCTTCTCCTAATTCAAAACGCAAGTTAAGAGCTGGACCACAACATGTGCCTGAGGGCTGTTCTGGCCCCTCAGACTCCAGGGGTGTAGAGAAATTGGATGACCAACGTGGAGGTCTTTTCTTGTTAGCAAGATTTATTGTTTTTTTCCAAGGAGGAAATGAATCAACAAACATGGCGTCTCCCCATGTGAGCAGTGGACTAAGATGAACCCTTTAGAGTGTTGGTTTAAATTATGTTGGCTGCTTAGATTTCTGGGTCACCAGCTCAGGAGGATATTGGAACTTTAATTTGTCTTTCACTTTCACTAAATTGGTTCAGGTCTTCACACATCCTCTAAATTTGAATGCTGATAACTCATGGTTTTGTAGAGTGCCTAAAAGTTCTAGTATAGGGCCTAAAAGTTATCAATTTAATTTGAAATAACAAATTTTTGATTTTAAAGAAAGTTTTACAGGTTTGAAGAGGTTTAAAAAATATTAAATGTATTGTAAAGTTGAAAGTGTAATAATTTAAAAAAATAATTATATTATTATCAGGGGAGCTTCCTCTGACGAGGCAAAGGATGCATCTTACATGCCTCACCTGACACCATTGAGTTTTAACAGACACCTTAAATCGTGTTGTGGGTTTAGTGGGTATAAATGAGAGTAAAGTTGTATAAATGAGAATAAAGTTCTGTTGCTTTCATTGTACAGTGGTTCTCAAATGAAGGCTGCATCTTGGTAAGGCTGCATATCTCAGCTGTCACCTCATCAAGAGGGACAATTCAATTTGAAGGATCCTTGAAAGGCGTTCTTTATTCAGCTTATTTTGAAAGTTGCATCAAGTGAATCCTTTGTGTCCTCGATTACCCACAATTCTTTGCGCACATGCCAGTTCACGGACAGAAATTGAGTCAGCACTGGGATTTTTGTTGAGTTCATGTTATCTTTTGAGTTGTTGTAAATTAATCACTTAACACTAAACTTCAACTGCGAAACCCCAGGCATTTTTGCCAGGACTCCCTGGTAGAAGAGATTCATATCTCAATGGGATTACAGTGATCCCTCCTTTATCGCAGTTAATGTAGACCGGAACCCCCCATGATATGTGAAAATCCGTGAAGCAGGATTGGCCCCCCTCTGAATTTCCGTATATGTGTCTGTAGATACAAGAGAAAATTAATGTTTAATTTAATGTTTAAAATATGTATATTATACTTTAAATATATTTTAATTAAATCTATTTAATTATAAAACCTTATTATTATACAATTTTTATTTTTCGATGAATATTTTTGAAAATTCCGCGATGCACTGAGCCCGCAAAATTTGAACCGCGATGTGGCGAGGGATTACTGTATTCCCGGTAAAATAAAGGATAAATAAATAAAATTCAGTTGTCATTCACTGTATTGCATTAATAGACAGCCAGTTAATATAAAGTTATTAGCTAACACTTTAGATTAGGGTCCAATTCTCACTAGTAACTAGTTATTAGCATGCATATTACTAGAATATTGGCTGTTTATTAGTACTCATAAAGCACATATTAATGAATTATTATGCATGACCATATTCTACATCCCTTAATCCCACCCAGTACCTACATTTAACAACTACCTTACAAACTATTAATAAACAGTAATTAGATGTTTACTGAGGCAAAAGTAATGTTTAATAGTGAGAATTGGATCCTAATCTAAAGTGTGTCTGATTATTAATATAAAGATTTTCGTGCACTCTCTACATCGACAAATCCATCTAAATGAATAATGATGTTAAAGGGAAGACTAACTAAAAAGTAAGCAACTCAGTAAACCCACCGCTTTGTCAATATCACTGCTTTCAATATCTCTGTCTGTGATCACCATGACACCTCAATTTTTACAGAGATTTGATGGCTAATGATTGAAAAATAAGTTGACTATTAAGAAGAACAGCTGATCATTATTCACAAATAAAATGAACAAATAATGGCATTGTTAGTGTAAAAATACTAAATAGAACTGTATTGTTTGAGGTTTCACTTGATAGTGTAAGTACTGTTCATTTATTTAACCTGAAAATGTCAACATTAAGTGTAACTAAAACATTCATTTACATAAAAAACAGTGAGGTCTTTGCATCCTAATTTCAGATCACCACAGCATGCCCCCTATTATTTTGTGTTTGTTTCTTTGTTTGAGTGAGAGACATTGTTTTTTCCTGCTTTCCTTCCTGCATAAGGCAGTTTGATCACACAGTACTTCGTAATACAAGAGGCCCACTTTCCACATGCCAGCCAGAGAACAGTAAGAACACGATCAATTTCACGAGGCCCCTGTAGGTTCAACATGCTTGCACACATGAGGTCAGCGTAATCAGCCCACCCTCGCTGTCTCCATTAACTCTTCTCTGCCTTCTTGTCAGTGGACTAGACTCAGTGGCTCTGAAATGATAGATGACTCCTTACTGACTATGAACAACTTTCTCTCTCTGACAGGTGCAAACTAATATTATTCCTCCTTCCCCACTCGCAGATACCTGTGTCACATGTGGGTGGCTTTGGTGTCTTGTAACGTTGGCTCTTTTAGCTCTGGTCTCTTGCTGGATTAAAGGCCCCTACTATAACCCTGCTATAGACAGCCAGAGTAAAATACTATAAAAATACAAAACATTTATTTATGAATATATTGAGAATTCTTTATATGCACAATATATGTTGGTGTAGCTTGCATAACTACATGAACCCATATAGTACAGTACATTACAATATAACAGAGATTTTAGTTCTTTCACTAGTTGCTTGCCAATAAATAGAGTTGTCAATTAATTATAAATTCTTATCTCTTAACTTTAATTCATATACATTGTTGTTAGGAATATCTAAATAACCCCCATGGGTCTATTTGAAGCCTTGTATTTACCATGTAGTAGGCCTGATATTTATTTCGCCGATCAGTATTTGGCAAAATTGCTTTCAGTGATTACCCCCCCCCCCCCCCCCGAATCCGAATCGGAGCACCCTTAGAAATTACATATAAATATGTCAGTCCTGGGGGTAAAAAAATCACACAAAAATGAATTGCACTTAACATTTAAGTGTCCAGAAACATTACATTTGGTTTGCTAAAGTGAAAGTTTTGATTGAACCACATTTTTTACACTTTTAAGGACGTTTAACAAACAAATTTGCTGCTTTAAAAGTATCTCTGTACATTAAACTGAAACTTTTTAAACCAATTCTTTACTAAAATATTAAAAGAAAAACTTTGATTTACTGTGCCAGTACAGTTCATTTGGCAATTGTGGGGGGAATCTTGCTTCATGCTACAATTTCAGAGTAACTTAAGCATAGCTTTTTTTTTTTTCTTTGTCTTTGTCTAGAGTAGCATTCTGCAACCAGTTTGGTAACTCAAATGTCTCCACACCCTGCTATTTGGATAAATAAACATCATTGCCCAACCCTTCAAAATATCTGAGAGATATTTTTCATCCCCCAACTCTGATTAAACTCTGCCAGTGCTTTTACGTCATAGTGAGGGTGTATCTGGTGCTTCGGGGCACTGAAATGTTAGTCAGAGTTACTGACTATTCAACACGTACGTCACTCAGACTGTGGGATAGGAACATGTTAGTGTTCCCCAAATCACCGAGAAATTGAGTGGAGACTCTCTGCATATCAAGACATGTAATACAAAATAAAATAATGAATAATAATTCTAAATAGTTAATGAAATGTTTTAAAAAGTCAGTAATGTTGGAGATTGATCTATATGAGCTGTGAGTGAATGAACGGTGAATGAACAAAATCTTAGGTGGGCTGTGCCTACCCCGATGAGCCACCACTGGCTGAATGTCTCAGCTTACTTAGTTTGAAATATTGGTCATAGACATGAGATCATTCGCCCATGACATCCACATCCGTGGTGTTACACTGGGAATTCTAACCATCTACCCTCCAGTTAGTGGTATTGAGGGTTTAACCACAGAGCCACAGAGTGACTGAAGTATCATGTGAGAAAACCAACTGCTCTGTCACTATCTATAGGTCCATGACATAACCCATTCATCCAGCTCTAAGTAGCAGACCAACACCAAGAACACCTACATGTTTTGATTGTCTGAGAGCTAGCAAGGTGAGACAGTGTTTGGAATCATCTAAAGTGTTTTGGGCTGTGAAAATCGTTGTATGAGGTTATGGATGATGAATAGCAGTGTGCAAGGAGTTTCCTGTGGCTACAGGATGAGGGTAGCATGTTTAAAAGAGGTTAAGGGCTACTGGGGCAATGTGCATGAACAACAATAGTACAAGGAAATATTTAAGATGTATTTTTGGCATCTTGATTGCCATATGATAAAACGATCTGTTCTTTTTTTTAATGAAATACCCCGAGACTGGATTTAAGAACAGGACAACACCCCACCAAAAAGCACACAACTTTTCATCGGCACTGAATGAATGTAATACTGTAACGATTCTTGAGTGGATATTTTGATTAGGTTTGACGACTTGCATGATTATAGCCATGTTTTTCCAGCCTGAATACGCTCAGTTTCACAAGCAGCTACTAAAAGAATTGTGTGATAAATATGTACTTCAGATACATCATCCCTGACAGGTTCTCTCTATTTTTAAAACAGCCTAAGTTAGATGGACAATTGATCTTTCTGACTTCACCACAGGCTTTGAGCCATTGTGCATATAATTTGCATCACATGAAAATAAAATCTGGGAATTCTGTAAGTAGCATTTATGGGACGTTTTACTGCTCTAGATCAGTCTGTTGACATCTGTACTCATAGTGTACACACAGTGTTCCTTAATAGTTGATAATTTTGGTTCCTCTCCATGGATCTGTGGAATCCTTGCATCTTCCATTCATAAGACCCAGTTGTTTACCACAGTGTAAACATCGTCTAGTAACAATTGAGAACATCTTGTACAAGACTGCCAGCGGTGATCAAAACATCCAGGACAACAAGGTCTGCACAAACAACAATATGGATATTTTAGTGATAATGGCACCATTAAATGACGTCATGCCACATGAAAGTTCAAACAGTCCAGACACTCTTCCCTTTCTCAAATCTGACATGGTAACCTCAAAGGTGTTTCTCTATATGCAACATTTATATCTTCACTTTATAGTGTTGGGAAGATGTTTTTTTATTTATTTTGCATGCTATTTATTAAAATTGTTTTGTTTGGTAGTTGATAAAAGTGTCAATCAATTTGTAAATTTTATTTGTAATGTCAAATGGTTTGTGTTATTCATCTACTGAATGAATCATCTAACCTTGGTAAAGGTTTTGTAAAGTTCATCTCGAAGTTCTAAACCAAGCATTATAAATAAAATAAACAATTACAATTACAATGAAGCAAGAAAAAATAACAACCTCAAAATACTAAAAAAGTTAGCATTTTGAACATTCCTAGAATTTTAAGTCATTAAAGTATTCTTAACTTAGTGAAACTCTTAGAAAAATGGTCTTACAACATAATTGTTCATTGTGACCATACATCAAAATATTTCGCCTCTTGACAAATAAGAAAGGTCTGCTTTCCTGGAAAGTTCTGAATCAAATTGTTTACATGAAAGCTACAATCCATGTGAAGATAAGATAATCCATGTGGGCAGACAGCATTGTTTTGAGCTGAGAGTATGGACACTGTGTGTGTGTGTGTGTGTGTGTGTGTGTGTGTGTGTGTGTGTGTGTGTAATGATGTTTTACAATTAGAATGAGCTAGAGTCTTCCTGCTCAGTGACCATGTGGAAATGTTTAGTGAACAAGGTATCAAAGTGAGACACCTGCAAAACATTAAGGGTTCTGCACACTGATGAGTGTGTTTTGGTTGATGAAGGAGAACTGCAAAGTGTACATTGATGTGTTTTTATCCATACAGAATGTCCAGAAAAAGTCCACATCTGCGGTAAATTACACTTTAGCACAGTACATACGCAAGACAGACGAAGTTTCAGAAGACCAGAAAATTAAAGCAATGCCGCCCAACCCCAACAAGGTGCTGGTGAAACCTGCAGCTGCACTGAACAGTGTAAATAAAACCCTAGTTTCAGCTCACTTCTCAATGTCCGTGACAGTTCTTCCTGTCTAAGTGTAAATGTCTGGAGGAGGGCTGTCAGAAAAGGGTTTACTCCACCACGAGGGTTGAGATGGTAGTATGCATAAGCTTTCACCTTTGGAAATTACATAATTACTATTTTCTTTAAAGTACAGGAAATGAAACCAAGTTTTTCTTTTACTGACTAGAAAAAAAACATGGAAGTGTCCAACACATATTTATACAAGTGGGCCCAAAATATTTGCATACTTAAGTCACATTTAAAATTGCATTAACATATTTGCATTAAACATCAAACCAAGTGGCAAGAGCCTTCAGAATTAATTTCACATTTTTAACCTGCTGATGTCAGTGTCATTTTTTGTGGATATATGAAGTCAGTTCACCTCAAGTTCATGCAGGTTTCCTAGCAGGTCTAGTTCATCACATTAACTGTAAACATCTTCCACTTATGTTTAACAATCAAAGTCTCCAAATATTGAAGTGAATGTCTATTGTTTTACAGTTTAAAATCTATCAAAAGTTTGTGAAATGTTTTGAAAAGTCAGTAACACCAAATTAGGGATTTGGATCTAAATGTGAGTATGGATATTAAATATACTAGGATATTGGTTGTTTATTAATAGTTATGAAGCACATATTAATGCCTTTGTACCCTTATCTAAAGTGTGACTAAAGTTATGGCTTTAGTGATTCACCTTATCCAAAAATATTATGTCAATTCACTGATGTTGCGATTTTTCTTTTGGCATTACTTAGTAATTTGTTTTACATTCTGCTACAATTTTAGTTTGTTGATGTTTCATCATTCTGATTTTAATTTATTTTCCACATTTATTGCAAAGCAGAGTCGGATCAAAACAAAACACTGGTAATTAAAATCATATTCATTTTTAAAGAATATTAGAACTCTAAAGGAGAAATAAACAACATGCCTTAGCTGTCCGCTTTGAGCGTTTCCTGGGTTTGAGCATTTTTTAATTGAAGCAGCACAAGTGGTGGTGGTGTGTGTGGGTGTTTCAGGACAAAATGTATCCATGAGGAAAACAGCTTTTAAATTATACTGAATTGTTTTTTTTTATTTGTACTTTTTTAAATGTAAAAATGCAGAATGTTTTCTGTGAACGTTATGTTTAGTGGTAGGTATGGGATTAGAATATTTGTACAACATAAAAACATATAAACATTTTACATATAAACCTAATGTGTGTTTGGTTCAGATATATTCTGCATTATAGGGACAAAATGTTCCCACAATGATGGCGATATGCAAAAACCTAGCAGGGATACATTTTGGTAAAACTAATAAATCACATAGAATGATGTTTTTTGAAAATGTAAAAATGCAGAGTTTACTGTGATGGGTAGGTTTGGGGGTTAGAATATACAGTTTGTACAGAATAAACATAATTGTGTCAATGGTAAGTCCCCATAAAACACGAAATCCCAACGTGTGTGTGTGTGTGTGCGCGCATGTGTGAGTGTTGAAAGCGAATGCTCAGAGGATATGAGGCGTTGGTGCTATTGGGGCAGACAGCCGAATGATGAGCAGAGGTTCCGCTGGGATGGAAACAGGAAGGCCTGCTGAATGACTAGGGCCTGGGGAGTTCAGAGGGCACCGAGTGTGTGTGTGTGTGTGTGTGTGGCATTTCTGTAGTGATTTTTATGTAGTTTAAGTGGGTAGCAGGAAAAATTGTTGAATTGCTGGATAACATAAATAATGTTGCTATATACAGCTTATTACTATCTGGTAAACAGGAAATGATATCATAATGAGGACCTCTGTAGTCCCTCATGAGTGTGCTTCAGAGTCAGTGGTGACAACTGCATTTAAATATGGGAGTGAATCCTCAAACTTATCAAGGAATACAACTCACTCCCGGAATTATTATGACCGACACTGTGGTAATTACAGCAATGCTCTGATGTCTTACTTGTTTGGTATCCATTATTTTTTTCCAAAGTAATATTAGAGTGACCAGTTTTGGGCTTGATGTTTGGGTTTGGCTCGTAAAGCAATTAAGTTTATGAATTTATTACAGTAGGCTATGATGGATAAGAATCAATATTTTGATATGGTGGAAACCACTTATCTCGACCTCGGTTATCTCGCCAACCCTGTTATGTCAACGTTTTTTAAGTGGAACCGGCAAATTCCCTCATTGACTTAGCATTTTCTTATCGATTGTGACGATTCTTTTATTCTCGCCGAACCCTGATATCTCAAGCACAAAAGATGGACAAAGTCGCCACTTAACATCAGTTATCTCGATCCCCGTGACTAATGATAGTACCGAGTTCACCGCGCATGCGCTGAGTTCGCGTTGAACGTGCATCGTGGTCTGTATGGTCGCTCACTCCAATGACGCTTCACTCACTCTTGCGGCATAGTGCCGTCCAGCCGGAGAATAACTTGTACAAAAATTAAGCTTTACAGATGCTATCCTGGAAGAGGAGGCACACGAGTTCGCCATCACTGTCCAGGAATTCCGAGATTACATTGACATCGAAAAAGACGTTGTTACTGATAGAAGCTTAGAAGCATTTATTTTCAATCAGACCGTTAAAGACAACAAGCAACAAAGCATTTTAGACTTTGTAAAAAAACATAGTAACCGTGTGTGCAATACTTTTCACAATTGTGTCAGAACGAAATGACTGTGTAATGAGCGAATGTGTTTAAGTGTGTTGTGACTGTGTTCACACTGTTAGCGATCATTGTGTTTGCAATGTTGGAGAACATATTTAACGGTTTGTATCGAGAATCAAAGGTGGATTTTATTGTATACTGGTAAATCTCTGCTGTTAGTTGGTGTGTTATGATTATGAGCTCTGCGCTCCCCTCCATGGCCACCATAGGGAGCTCACACATATACTGACACTACACTACACACTACATTTCCCATCATGCAGTACACTGGACTGATCACACACACCAGCAAGACCCTATTATGATTGTTTGCTCTCACCAGCTGTTACTCATCACATGAACTATAAAAGACTCCAGTACCGGTTCACACACTGCAAAGTCTTGTTTAGCCCCGGTTGACATTTCTAAGCGTTTATTATTCCTGTCTGTTTCTGCCTGTTTGCCCGTTTCTGATCCTTCTCTGCCTGCCCCGACCTGTGCTTGGAATATCGCTTAAGATTGTCTTCTGCCTGTCTTGACTACCGCCTGTACCACGATTCTGATTCTCTCTGCCCGCCTATTGACCTCTGCCTGGATTTACCGTTAATGTCTACTCTCTGTTTGCCCCGACCATCTGTCTGTAAGACCACTCTTAATAAAGACTAGCGATTGGATCCCTGCCTGTGAGTCTCGTCTGTTACATGGTACACATATGCCTTTTATTGTTAGCAAACATATACAGTGTATGTACATTTTTATAGCATGCCGATCACTTCATCAAACAAATCGCCATGTTGGCTTATGGTTATCTCGATCCCCATTTATCTCAACGCTTTTTTACAACCCCCGAGGCCGTCGACTTAACAGGGTTCCACTGTATTTTTATGACAAAGCAAGGTTAAATTAAGCTGTAAAATGTCATGTGGTATGACTCCCCAAAAACAATTATATAAATGAATAAATAATTCAAGATATTTGTTAATATATGCTAGGGATAACGCATTACAAGTAATGTGAGTTATGTGACCAGATTACTCTTTTCAAGTAACTAGTATTAACTAGTCTTTTTTTACAAAAACAGATTCAGTAATCTTCAAAATGAATAAAAACAGTGAAATGCAAACTCAGAATATTACATAAACTTGTAATAATTAAACATGTTAAATAACACAATGTACTTGTATTTAATCTCACTTTATTAACCAATGTCTTTGGCGACCTTTGCTGATCCAATTAAACTATACAAATGTGTTAAACATTACATTTAAACTCTACTGTGCACTCTACTGTGACTTCCCTTCAGCCTGAGGCTAATTCATTTAACTTTTAATCATTTTCAAATTAAAGTCAGCCCAGCCATTTTCACAAAAGTAATCCAAACAGTTACTTTTTAGAAGTAAAATTGATGGTTGCACGATTTGACAGTTTAGAGCCATTACATTTAAATTTTTCTTGAAAATATTTTTTCAAAACCCTATGAAACCAACATAAAAAAGGTACATAGGTACTTTGCATGTGTTTTCCTTTTATTTATCATGGACAGTTGTCATTAATGTGAATGCAACATTGTATAATAATAATATTTTCTTCATGTATGACCCAAAGCACGGTCATTGTGTACAAATGAAAAGCCAGCACTTGTCTTCAGTAGCACCATAAGAGTTCTTCAGCTCTCTGAGTTCAATATAATCACAATACTTTTCTTGGCTGGAAAAAGGGATGAAAAAGAGGTTGGTATGTCCTATAGCATGATGATCGTACCTGAGCCTCTCTGTCTCCGTCTAGCAGACAGAGTCCCCTGTAAGACTAAACCATCGCTCCTAGCAGGGGCTGTTTTGATTTGGCTGGCATAGACCTCTGTGCAAACAGGAAACTATAGTGCGCTGCTGTAAATCTTGCTGTTGCAATGGTGACTGGGTCATGACCCTTGACACTGTCATTGGATAGGCTGAACAGAAGCTCAGCATGGGAAGTGTAAAGGACAGTTGATTGGTTAGGTGATCCGGTCACCGCCTGTGACATCATCATCATCATCATTTAGAGTCATTTAGCAAATGATGGCTGAATAACTAAAGAAAGGATGATGTGATAAATTTAAATGATTTCATGCAAAACAGACATTTAATTAACCACATTGTTACGTTTCAGCATATTTTCATAATAGTGTCATTTTCACAACTTATCAAATTATGTGTTGTTTCAAAGCTGAAAATAATAATGGAATATGATTTTTAAAATGTTTGGAATAAAAGTTCTGACATCTTTGTGTTAAAAAGTATGAGTGTAGCTGGCGTGCGATGCGGAACAAGGCGGGCTTCCAGCAGGATAATTCACCATGTCACAAAGGTCGAATCATTTCAAATTGGTTTCGTTTTAAAATGGCCCCACAGTCTCCAGATCTCAACTCAATAGAGTATCTTTGGGATGTGGTGGAACTATATAATATAAATATTTTATATTACATCTCCATCAACTGCAAGATGCTGTCCTATCAATATGGCCAACATTTCTAAAGAATGCTTTATGCTTTTAGCAGCTTGTTGAATCAATGTCACGTAGAATTAAGGCAGTTCTGAAGGCGAAAGGGGGTCAAACACAGTATTAGTATGGTGTTCCTAATAATCCTTTAGCTGAGTGTACGTGCTGACTGCATATGCGCAATATAATTAGTTATTTGTATTAACATAAAATGTTGAATGTCTGATTCAACTATGACAAACTAAGTATTGGGGTCACTACCAAAACATTACTGTCACTACCGAAACATGGAAAGTTTTGTCAAAAATAAAGTATATTGAATTATCAATTAAGACGTTATGATAGTCTTTAGTTTAATGCATATTCAACCTAATGAATCCTTAACTTTGAAATCAGTATGATAAACTTTATGCCTTCTACAAAGAAAGATTGGGTTCAAAATACAACAAATCTCATAAATTACACATAAAATATTTGTCATTTTTATTGATTTAACCTCTAAAAAAAAAAAAAATAAATAGAGAAAAAATATATTTACAAGGTTGATGTAAACAAAATCTTAATAGGTCATTATAAGCCTGCTTAATTTATGATATATTGTTGTGTTTTCGTAGTGACAAATTTGGGGCGTATGAAAATATTCCAGCATTTTCTGAAAATACAATTTGAGAACTAACCGCACAATTACTAGAAATGTTTACCTTGGATATTGTACAGTTTACATACATGCAAAATTTGTGGGAAAAAATAAAAATAAATTTCAAGATGTTTCCAACTCTGTTTTGTCACCAATTCTGTAGAATGGCCCATATATGAACTACCTGCTACTCATCTACTTGTCTGTTCAATTTGTCATTAATGCAATCATCGAATCAACAATCACATGGCAGTTGCTTCAATGCATTTAGGGATGTGGTCCTGGTCAAGACAATCTCCTGAACTCCAAACTGAATGTCAGAATGGGAAAGGTGATTTAATGTTGAGCGTGGCATGGTTGTTGGTGCCAGACGGGCTGGTCTGAGTATTTCACAATCTGCTCAGTTACTGGGATTTTCACGCACAACCATTTCTATGGTCCCATCCAGGACACGAACGGGAGCTTCGTGCTCTGGATGTGCATCCCACAAATCTCCATCAACTGCAAGATGCTATCCAATCAATATGGGCAACATTTCTAAAGAATGCTTTCAGCTTGTTGAATCAATGTCACATAGATTTAAGGCAGTTCTGAAGGCGAAAGGGGGTCAAACACAGTATTAGTATGGTGTTCCTAATAATCCTTTAGGTGAGTGTGTGTGTATGTGTATTTATATATATATATATATATATATATATATATATATACACACATAATGAATCTTTGTTTATATAAAGAATTGACATTTTAAAATATGGAATTAGCCCAAATGTGAATTTCATATGACACAAATATAATTTGTTAGTTTTACTAATAATCAAGCCAGAAAAAGTGCTGAAAGAAGAAAAGGCTGATGAAGAAACAGTTAAACAGGTAAATGCTTTTGTGAAATGTAAGTGCTTAAACTTGTTTTATTGGTACAAACCCTGAATGATTCGCTTGGCTGACGCCAGTCAGACCTTATGCAAGTAGCTTTGGGTTTGAAGTATTATAAACTTTATCTTGCCCTTAAAAGTTACTTCGGCAGTATCATGGTACAGTGGTAACAGTGGATAGCGCTATGATACTTTTGTTATTATCAATGAATTACTATCATATTCATGTACCATAGGATAGATTTATTTAATTGAACACTGGTAGGACGCTGGTGATCATTTCAATTTGCCACTGCTGATTCAGTGTTCTGATTAAAATGCATAATTTATAAGAAAAAAAGGCTTGTGCTTTATATCTTTTAGCACTTTCAGAAGAATAGGAAGTCATGATGACAGACAGAGTCATGTAATTTCTCTGAGTAATGCTTCCTGCCGCTGCTGATTAAAACGGAGCAGCGTGTCAAATCATTCTGTTTTCTAACAGACTGAGCTATTGTGCATGTCATCGCTATGGAATTCTGAATATGAAGTAAGAGGCAAGGGAATCTCTGAGCTAATGATTCATTTTGATTCCCTTTCCTTCAGGCGAAAATCTTGGACCGTTGCAAAACTTTTTATACGCACTTCTGGCATGTTATATCACTTATTCCCAGATCATAATGAAATCATAGTATCTTTTTGAAATAACTCCAAAACAAGGTAACTGTGTATGCAACAGGGAAATACACATGTAGCAACTGGTCCTCATTGGATAAATGAGACATCAAATGATGAAACAAAATATTCCATGGCACCCGCAAGGTTAAATTAAAAAGCCTCTAATACTGTCACAGAGTTAGCCACAGACTCAGCATCAGACCTCTGCACTCCACCCACTCATTCGCAGTCACCAAAGTACTATTCACCTATACCTGCATCCACTCATCACTTACCCTTCATAAGCAGTCACACATTGTCTAGTCTTGATTCACACTAGAACACTGATAAGACTCGTTTTTTTTCCATCTAACAGACATCCAAACTGAACCTTCTCATCAAACCAGATTAGACTGTCTTCCCACACCAATGTTCACTTCAAACTGTTTACTGTCTTCACTTGTCCCCTCACCTCGCTAACACCCTAATAAACATGTTTCAAGTTCAATTTCCTGTGTCGTCCTCTGTGTTATGACAAATACGCTAGGTTAATTCAATAAAATATAAAGGTTGGCTACAAAACTTTCTTCAGGATGGACATCCTTTGTTCACTATTAGCATTCAGTGAATCATCAAAACAGTTATGTAGTGTGTTAACCTACACAAAAGACTAATATATACAGTAAGCTCTATATACGGAGCTCTCTCTCTAATCCCTCACCAGTGTTGCCAGATTGGACTGACGATTTTCAGCCCAACTAAAGCAAAAAACCCGGCCATTTACAAAAATACCCACCCAAGACCAAAATTGTTGACGGGGGCGGGGGAGACCTACACGCGATTGTTGATGGGGGTGGGGGGGGTGGAGAGACCTACACGCGATTGTTGACGGGGGGCGGGGGGGTGGTTGGGCTTGTTTTAGTGGAATTTATATGCATTTGTAGGCTTGTTTTAATGGAATTTATATGCATTTATATATGAAATTTGGGAAATTATAAGATATTTGAAATTTGTCATCAAAAACAAGCCCAATTTTTATCGACCAGCCAAATGCATTTTTTTCCGGTCGGACGTCACCAAAAGGAGCCCAATTGAGCGGGAACCCGCCCAATCTGGCAACACTGTCCCTCACACTCAACTCTCTCTCTAGCGCCGACTGAAACCCCGCCCTCTTAAAGTGACAAGACTGTTAACTTAACACTTATTGAACACATCAGATTAACTAGTTCCTTCAACATTTGTAACGAAATTACAACGTGAAGAATAGCGATCACAATTAATGCAACAACACGAGGTAAAACCGCTGTAAATCACTTATGTATATGATCTGTACAGAGTTATAACTGTTATAGTATGCTGTTCTCTAAAAGTGTATGGCCCTTTAAGAACGTCATTGGGTGCGTTGGACTGTGAACACATGTGAGTCTCATTAGTATGCAATGTGTGGTGTTGGTAACATGCTCCATTAATAAAGTTTCATCATATTCACATGTAATCATATTCACAACAACTTATAAAATAATGCACTGTGGTGAATGATGCACCCATACTGAGAGACACAGAGAATGAACGAGTTAAGGGGTGATAAAGGGATCTTTTCGACGCAAAAATGCGCATGGGTGAGGGAAATTTTTTCTCGTACACCGATACAATGCTCGTACACCGATTCGACCCTCCATGCTCGTACACCGATTTGCTCGTATACCAAGTCGCTCGTAAACCGAGGTATTACTGTATATATATATAAAAATACACACACATACAATACTGAGAATTTATTGCAAAAGTGTTAAGAAATCAATTTCCTGTAAATTCAGTGTAACTGTGAAATAAGACAAAGGCAAAGGCAAAAGCTAAATTGTTACCAGGTTTTGAATGACTGTATACCTGAGTGAAATTAGATATAAACCAAGCTGACCAATGGGGAAAATGTACATGCTAAACAGTAAGGGACTTAAAACTGATCCCTAGGGAACACCAAATTGCACTGAACCAACTTTGAACCTGCATCCAACCAGGGACACAAACTATCTACAGTCTGAAAAGAACGACTTCAACCAGTTTAATACCGTGTTATTAACACCAAACACAGTTTCCAAAATAGTGAGTAAAAGAGAATGATCTACAAAGTCAAAACTGTCACAGACCCAACCACACTGTATTAGAACACTACACTCCAACTAACTGCTCCCAATCACTGGAATACTAATCATCCTCATCTGGAACCACTCTCCATTCACCCTTCAAAAACCACATTCACTCCACCACTCACTGTCTGGTCTACACGTTCATTCCTGAACCTACGGCCGACTCATTATCAAGCTACTCATAGCTTTGCCAGCTACTCATTGTCTTCCAAGAACTCCTGTCTTCGTCATCCTCAGATAAGACTGTTCCACTCACCATTCAGTGTGCTGTGTCATCTCCTCACTTCACTTCAGTTTTTCACAGGAAAAATTTCACTTAGGACACTTTTATCCATAGCAAATTTAGGATGCTTTTATCCAAATCAACTAACATCGTATTCAAGGTACACATTAACATTCTAATCAGTTCTTTCTTTCCCCTGGGAATCAAACCCATGACCTTGGCGTTACAAGCGCCATGCTCTACTGTTTGAGCTACAGGAAAGCTATTATTTCAACATCATTGAGCTTGTTAAAACCGCAGTTTTCTCTTAATCTCAAGCTGTTTCTCCTCCTAATCTCCTCCACATCACTTTAAAACCTAGCATTCTGAGCAGAAATTCAAGTGGTTCTGATACAATTTATGGTCTGCGGTTACTTGTGTATATGATCCACTCTGTGCTGTTGTGTCTCTGGACTTGAGTAGACTCTATACACTGTGGTGTTTCACGTGACACTAACGTAAATCCAGAATTGATTCACCCCAATGGAAAGTATATTTATGCTTTCTGAATTGTCCCCTATGTAGAGCACTAGGTGCCATTCACCATGTATAAAATAGTAATGAGAGCAAGTGAAAATTTCAGCCGCAGTTTCAGCATCTATTTATATTGCAGGAGGTGGGATGATCTATCTATCCATCTTTCGTATGTTGGTGTATATAACTTATTCAATTATCGACTTTCTTGTAATTTTAATTATAAAAGCAGAAAGTAGTGTGGACACAAACAAATTTTCAGAGAAATGAGCCTCGCAGCAGAAGGATTTGATAGTCATTATCCGTGTGAAGGGTCTCCTGAGGTTTTAGTACAGAGAATACAGTGTGTTTTCCAGGATGTAGCCCAAAATAGCCTTATTTCTAAAAGGTCAAGTGAGACAACACTAAATTGAATTGAAAAAGAAAGCAACTTTTGTTGGAGTGCACAAAGCATCCTCTATTTCTTCCCTCCCATCCTACTCAGTCCCTTCTTCCTCTCCTCAATTGGCTGTGGTCCTTGAGTACCCACACGACTGTAGTTCAGAGGTCAGGCACTTAAGCCTGAATAATGTGTGGCTTGTATCATCTCTATCACACCCTATTTGTGTTCTCTGTTTCTGACAAGACAGAGCAGTTTTGTATAGAAGGGATGTTGCAGAATGGAAAGAGTGACTAGACAACCTCCAGGGACAAAAATGAGGTTTTTATGCTTTTTTAATGAACAGTAGGAGTAAGAACACGAGAGGAAGTGAGAGGGAAAGAAGAAACAGGATGTTCGGACTAAGAAATGTCAAATAATTTGGCAATACCATTGTGGCGAGCAGGGTGGGGTCGAGGGACTGTGAGAGCGTCACGAGAGCCGGTGGCATGATTGATAATGAGCGCCACCTGCGAGCCACTGGTCTCATTTCTCACGGAGGAGATAGACATGAGCCCATCGTATGCACACTTCAGAATCCTGCTGGAAGAAGTAGGTCATCCGGGTACTTTTAGCATACTCTTTATAGGTATTTTGAATTTGGACATACTTTTTTTGTCATATACAGTTTTTTCGTCTAATATATAGTAGGGAAGTATGCAATTTCGGATGTAGCCTAAACACAACCCATCAAAGGTTTAGAGTCAGTATGATTATTTTGTAGAAGAAATAATACTTTTATTTAGCAATAATGCAATACATGCAGTCTTCAAAACAAAAATAAATACAATCAAAAATAGCATGTACCATGCAAAAACATTTGAACTGGAGTGAACAGGACTAGACAGAGACAGACCACGACATGCAATCGACGACACATAGATGATAACGGACCAAGACTGAAAGAAACACAGGAAAGATATACACAAGGGAGGATTGAGGAAACAAGACACAGCTGACAAGACTAACGAGGTGATTGATGACTAAAAAGTTAATTGGAAAAACACTGGGAGAGCACACTGGGAACCAAGAAGTAAACAGAGACATGACAGACACAAACACAAACTCAGATGAGAAATTCCCTCTCATGTTTGCCTAGACCAGGAGTCTCCTAACTTTTCAGCCCGAGGGCCACATTAACTATCAAACAGCAGTTCGGGGGCCGACTACACACTCGAAGTCCGAATAAAAAAAGAATCAAAACATGGATGTCATTGACGGTGAACGGAAGTAGAAAAAGTAAGCAACAAATAAGGTTTTGCAATGTATTGATCGGTTGGAAAACGTCTCCATTTACTATCGTAACCTAGGTTATTTTTCCATATTCTGTTTAGAGAAGTGTGAAGGGAATATTCTGACGCAATTGTCGCGCTTATGCTATCTATACTGTCTGTCAACCAGAGCCGCATCGCGCTACAATTGGCCAGTGTTCAACTGCCGTTATACTATAAGGTTACAGAAATTACGTGAAGGGGAGGAATTCCCAAATGCATTTCATTGCAACATCTCATTCCCGCTCTCGAAAGAGAACGCACTACTGCGCGCCTCTATTTTAATGCGATAAAAACATAGCGTCCACGTAAGCGGTGTTTGATCTTGACAGGATACACGTAAATTTCTGTAATTTTTTTCCATAGACAAAAAGGTCTCTGCGGGCCGGATGAGAGGGCCTCGCGGGCCGTAGTTTAGAGATCCCTGATCTAGACCATCAGAACAGCAGCAGTATTTTTAAAGGCAACAAAGGGAGAAATAATCTTCCATCCAACGTGCACTTTCTTTGGATAAGCCAGTGAGGAGAGTCTAAGATTCTTGAATCTAAGATACTAACATTTAACTATGAATGCCATAGTGTGTGTTCTAACACTTTTATATTAGATTTTTATCATTAGGCATTGGAGGCATTTTCTTTTTGATAGTGTTTGTGAATACTGAAGTCCCCATAAAAATCAGACCACATGCTTTACAGGAGAAATCAAACTGTGAAGGACATTATCACATTCCGCATTATCACAAGATACAGCAAAAGATCTTTTGTTCTGTCACCCTGTAAAGAGCGCTTTAACACTTCATCCAGTTCTTTGAGTTATTCATAGTTATTCATATCATGTTGTAAACCCCCCTTATCACGCCTGCCAAACAAAAGAGCCTACAAACTCAAATAAACAGACAAAAGCGAAGCAGTGTGGATTCATCAGAGTGGTCTGACGTAGTTTTGGAGCTTGTAGAGTACATTAGATGCTGGGCTGGTGTGTGGCTCATATGACTCAGGTGGTCTCAGACAGGCCATGGGGGTATTTACAAGCTGAGATTCCTGGAAGTGACTGTGATTCTGACAGCAGGAATGGAACGCTGGCCATTTTGAGGTTCACACCACTACCAGGAGACAATTTAATCTGGATAAATATGTGAAACAAAACCTAGAACAATAAAATGTTGCACAGAAATAAATAAAGATGGGGAGAATGAAGGGAGGGTGGATTTGGAATCTTACAGAAATCACACAATTTGTGGTTAAAAACGTGATGCTACTCAAATGATGAGAAGAACACCGCCTCTGTGTGAATGCCATGATGCCTTTCATTAATAGAAGAGTTGATTAAAGAGGCAGCAGCAGGCCTAAGCCCCTGTTGAGCAGGGAAATGAGACGCTGAAGAATAAAATAGCCATAGTTGTCTGTAATCCATTTTTCTCTGGAATGTGCTAAATGTGGCTCTGAACTGAGTATCCGACAGTGGAAATGCAGAAAACATGATTTACCGTACTTGAAGTAAATCTTTCTCTGCTGCTCAGACAGTCACAATTTGTGTTATACTTAATGCACTTAAGCTATTGAGTTTGAATAATTTCAAATGCTTTTCTCAATCATCTGTTCTCTACATTTGTTCTTTTTCACTCTTCATAAATGTTGATCACAATACACTCATGTCAATTCATAACTATATTACATTTTGGTGAATTTGTGGCAAATTTGTATTTCGCTTTGTATTTTTTTTTTGTTGCAAATTTGTTTTTTGTACAAATTTGAAAAATAAATTCCAACCCAAGACATATACAAAATAAAGGGACGAGGCCTAATTGAGTTGAGTTAGCAGTGTGTTGAAACGTGCTTGGGGGGGGGGCAGCACCACTCTTAATGCAGCACCACTCTAAAAGGGCATAATGTGGCCTCTTTAAAACCGATTCATATCGATTACTATTATTATGTCTTTCTTACAATTAACTATTTGAACATTTTGGTGGACTGAAATTTAAATGGAGGGACAAAAATCTTTCAGGATGCATTAAAATATCGTCACTTGTGTTTTGAATGAGAGCGAGTATACATTTTCATTCTTAGGTGAACTATTCCTTTACGATTTGCACATCATGTCTTTATCAGCTGTCTAAAATACGAGAATTAATTGGGAATGTTTTATCTCGTTTGGCATATTTATTACCGAAATGTAATTAGCCATTAAACAGACACTAAGATCATTTTAAGAGGTGTACATTTGAACAGAGCACTACTTTAATGGAGCACTTCACTGAGACTTTTAAAATCCTGCCTTCTGAGGTGATTTATTCTGTATCATAGTTAGTCCATTGGCAACGGAGCCTCTGCACTAACAAAAGCCAGATCTGAATCCGCACAATGAAGTGGGTCCCCTGGTGCTGTGATCATTTGTCCAAAGGTGACATAACGGGTTGGAGTATGGCCAGTGTTCCTGATGTAAGTGTGTGCGTTTCAGGGTGATCGTGAAGTAGATCCCTGAAGGCTGGCTTCATTTTTCACTCTGTCATTTAACCCAACGATAATGTCAAGCAGAAGTAGGAAGAGTTAAGGGTGTTGTGTCTCAGCGGCAACTTTAAGAGAGAATTCTGTCATCGTAGGACCATAGAGGGGGTCAGAATCTCCTGCAAAAATAAACACAGATGCACACTAGCAGGGCTCTTTTAGAAAGCATTCATCACTCCTCTCTGCAGGTTTCCATCTGCGGGTGTCAAAGAAAACCATTTTACCATATTCATAAACTTCTATCAGGACAGTGACACAACATCATACCACACAACAGAGACTGTTGGCATATATGGAGTGAAATCACCCCAAGTCACAATGCAGCATTACCTTGACTTGCATAATTTAACAATGAGCAATATATATTTTACAGCATTCATTAACATAATTAGTTCACAGTGTATTAACTAATGTTAACAGATACAACTTTTGATTTTAACAATGCATGTGCAAGAGTTGAATTAACATGAACTAATATTAATAAATGATGTAGAAGTATTGTTCATTGTTAGTTGAACTAATGTTAACAAATGAAACCTCAAAGTAAAGTGTTGTCAATTAAACGAATATGACTAAATACGTTTCAGGAAGTTTGCCATTTTGTTATCCACTAAAATTATAAGAACCCTGTGGCGAGCAGGTCGGGGCCGAGGGATGTGGATGTCTCTCGTCCTTCAATGGCATCACCGTGAGATACGAGGTCAATGTACCGCACAGGTGACACTCATTCTCAATCACGCCACCGGCTCTTGTGACGCTCTCACATCCCTCGACCCCTCCCTGCTCGCCACAAATGCATCGATAGAGACAAAATTTGCCCAATGGCACAACTTGTCCACCTTTAAAAATGAGGATAACTGCATCATATACCAAGGAGCTAATGCATAAAATGCACAATTCTTTTTTGTTGCGGTTATGTTTTACTCTGGTATTGTTTAGTGTGAAAGCTGTACATCAGAATAATTGTATCAGCAAACTCCTGTTTTCATGACTGAGCTGATGTCTGGGGCAGAGGTTGAAATATATTAATATAATATTTGCTGAAAAGCCTCTTTTTAAAAAAAAGGACGCATACTGAGAAAGAGTCAAAGTTCCCACGTTATATTTTCCTTTACATTTTAAATGTGTGTGTGCTTTGGATATGCATTGTTTCATGATCATTCCAAGGAGGAAACCCAAATTTATTTACGAAAACCATCATTTTACCAGATGACACAGTGGGAATATGCGTCAGAATGGGAAAACAATTTAACTGTGTTTCATGCACCCGTACTCCCCTAGTCTCTTTATGTTTGGGTAGGTACGTCTGACTTCACGTAAGAGGGGCACATGGGTGAAACAAAGAAGACCGGACAGT
Source organism: Rhodeus uyekii (assembly GCA_037043235.1). NCBI lineage: Eukaryota > Metazoa > Chordata > Actinopteri > Cypriniformes > Acheilognathidae > Rhodeus > Rhodeus uyekii. The sequence goes on along the minus strand of JAWRVZ010000025.1, from coordinate 515,399 downwards.
GACCCTGAGGAACTGAACTTGTCATGACTCATGCTGCACTTATGAGCATATTATCATCTTTATTTCTTTTTTTACATTCCAGCTGAGGCAGGGGAATAATTTTGGGAGAAATATGTATTATGGAGCCCTAGGTGATTGCAACCAACCCCCTGGACTATAAATTCTCATTTTGCAGCTCTGGCGTATTGTTATTTTTGCACTGAACAAAGAATGACGCCGAGAGGGATTGAATCCAGTTTGATGACCCCTACTAAACTCCAACTCTAATGAGGCCTGAATTAAATCACTCACTCGTTTCTTCATTTTCTCCGTAATTCTGCTGAGGGTATTTTAGTATAGCTAAAAGGTATTTTTTCAGATGGATCATGTGGATGTGCGTTTAAAGGGTTTGTTTTATGACTAATATAGCCTGCAGAGTTTTAACACAGGTTAATTAACCTATTCTCTAAGTTAAAATTGTTCCCAGTTGTTTATGCAAGTAATTATTGTCAGATAATGAACAGCAACACTGACCTAAAGGACATTGTTAATTACTTCAAATGTAGGGACTGCCTATATGACATAGTTCAGCTAGCTTGTTATCAGCTCTGTTTAACAGGCAACACATGCAATTAATTGCACAATATGGTTCTGCTTTATTTTACTTTGCTGTCATTCATTGTTTTCATACAGGATCAGACCTAAGACCTGCTTCATGGAATTGGATTGGCTTTAACCTGACATTGTTTTGAAATCCCCTGTAATGAAGCATATCCAATTGTAGTGCTGGCAGCGTATTGCTCTTTTTGTATAATAGCTCTTCTCAAAGTCTGGAAGCAGAGGCCCCAGTATAGTTAAAAGGAATCACAATCTTTTGAACCCTAGTTTAGTGCACTCATACAGGCACTGGGAGCCTTTATGTGGTGGCCTATGGTAATGTTACACAGCTGTATGTCATTTTTGTTTCTCTTTCGAAGATTCAAAACACAACCAAAAGCCTTTGTGACAAAAAGCTCAATCGTGGTAGGGGGCACTTGGTTGTTCTTTCACTTTGTTTCGAAAGTGCAGCGATCAGAATGATGAAATAATCATTGCAGCTTCCCTCACCCAGGTTTAATTAGACCATGTCAAAAGCAGCCAAATATAAAAGGCTTGGTTCATTGTTGTTGTATCTTTTTATCATAATGTGCATACTTCCCTGTACATCAAATAGTAGGATGCACACACAATTTTTTCATATGTGAAATATTGACAATGGCAGACAGCATCTAAAATGTAAACCCACACATTTCAATCAATCTACCAATCAATCCGACAAATTGGGGGCAGTTGTGGCACAGTGAATGGTTTGAGTTAGACTGGTAAACCAAAGGTTTTCAGGTTTGATTCTCAATTTCAGCTGGAAATGACTGAGGTGCCCTTAAGCAAGACACTTAACCCCAATTGCTCCTCAGACAAAACAGCAAAAATGGCTGCTTACTGCTTTTTGCAGTGTGTATCTTCACAGTAGCCCTAAAGTGTGTGCACTAACTTGGATGGGTTACATTCAGAGGGCGAATTTTGAGTATGGGATACCACACATGCCCTTCATATGGTACATGTCATGTCAATGAATAAATAAGAAAGGCAAAAACACATATAACAGAAATAAACTATAATAATATCAAATTTATAAACATATAAAATCCAATATATTAAAGTTGATTATAAGTAACATGGTTTGATTTTAAATGCTTTCAGTGTTGCTGAGGGATATTGCAAAGTCTGTGAAAATGTGTGGAACAAACTGTGGAGGATCTCAATGAAATAAGTTCTTTATCAAATTAAATTCCTGGTATCATATGTGTAGGAATTCGTAGCCTCCCCTAATACTCTTAACACTACACCGTTCGTGAAAGCATACTCTCCTGCCAACCATGACAGATGCAGGACAAAACAAACTCAGAAAACAGCTGACAAATTGCAACATCTTGCCCCTAGCAGAGAGGGTGGAAACCCACTGGAGGTCTCAACACAAGCCAGAACTGCATTGGCTGCCCTTCTTTGGATCCTTTAGAGAGGACATGTTGGCTTACCACCACCAAAGTTGTTCCATATAAATGTGTTTACTATCCAATGGAAATTGATCACACACTGAATATCCATAATTCAAAATGATCTATTGAACTATGTTTAACAGGAAGGGGTTAATTATGTAAATATCTCAATATGTTTAACTACATCTTTCTTTGACATATAATTGACTTCTGCAATTATTGGTTGCATGTAGTTGCTATGTGTCTATACATAAATGTGTGTGCTTGTGTGTACATTCCTCTTCCCAGTGAGTGGCTGTTAAATGTTGAGCTCACGGGGATTACTTGGTGACTGTGAACGCTGCCCTGTCAGGAAGTTCCCACTGCTTTCCCTATCAGGGCGGAAAATGCATGTTTTTCAGAGATCCTAAACCTGCCATTGATATCCGTGCCATGTCATTCCTCACTCTTGGCTCCAGCACAGTCATTTTATCTATATCCTCTTCTCGCTATCCATAATCTCACAGATTTGGAGAGAGGCAACTGCCAAAGGAGTCTGATTTGTTCAATGTGAACCTGTTTTCACAGTATGTTCATATGATTAATTGGAGATCCTGTCTCTAAAAACAATCGATTTGTTCATCGTATTATGCACACATGCGTTCTTCTCCATTGTAACTGGTCTGGCTGTGTATTCAAGAAGTGTCAAACCAGGTAATCCTCTCAGTGACCAGCCGGAGCAAGACATCAAAGTACATGGTAAATTTGGTTCATTTTCTTGACAGGAACTTATTCTGTTGACCAGTTAGCATTCCCAGACGCACTGGTCTGAATGCCAGAAAAGTATGGAAGTATGGTTATTATAGGTTTCTTACACAAGCTTAGGGTTTCAGGCTGCTGCTATTTTAATGCATGAGGGGCTAACAAGTCAGATGAAGCACTGGGATGCTATAAATGTAAAATGTATATTCCAGTTTTTCACAATTGGGCTTGGTGTTGGGTTAGTGTTATTTTTATTGTATCAGTTTGCATTAGTTGCCCATGTGCTCCGTTGTTTTATATTATTAACTTGTGTCTTGTAATCACCATGTGAGTCCCATCAGCTGTGTCTCGTCTCTCCTTGACTAGTTTGGTGTGTATTTATTCCGTTTTTAGTCCTGTCCTGTCACATTTATCTGGTTGTTCTGTTCTTATTTTTGAAGTTCCTGTTCCTGAGTGTTTTGTTTGTATATGCTTGATGTAAATTTAGAATTGCTGCAAATAGACCCCAATTTGACTTAACTGCAACTAGTGACTGTGACACAGTTGTTTGCGTCATTCTCCCAATGTCAGTTACTCAATCCAAAGTTAAAGAAAGTCAGATCACTTGGTGAGTATCTTGGAATTCAAGATTCCCAGTCAGCAATTTATTTTAATTGTTAATACAATGTGAAAAGTTAAAAATGTGCAAAAATAGTTCCAGCTTGTTACTGGAGCTAGTACTTGTTAAAGACATTTGTGTACCTTATATTAACAGAAAGGGTGCATTATCAGAAATAATATGGAATACATTTGGATTCCAATTTCAGCCAAGAATGGTCACTAACTAATCAACTTTTTGTTGTATCTATTAAAGTACTGGCCCAGTGACAAGCTAAAGGTACAGTTTTTAAAAATTTTCTTCTGCCAGTGTATTCGTGCAAGTACAGCTACTACACCTAAATAACAGTTCTTTCCTGGTGTGCCATAGTTATGATTTCTCCCTTTTTTTGTACAAGTGGTCGTCTACATAATTTCCCTTTATAAAATCTCTGCTAAAGCATTACTGCAATTTCCAACACTAATGTCTGTAGCAGAGAGGATTTCCGTCGCAAAGCTCCAGAGACGACAGGGAATATTTCAGCACCTACAGCTAAAAGACACTCCCAATACAATCGGTGAAGCCTCACTACCTTTCACTGTTGACAACTGAGCCTTGCAACACAACCACTGCAACCCTTGGATCCTGGTGATGGACTTAAATTCAGCCTTAGGCCCAGCAAACCATCTCAGTCTTCCCAAAAGCAGGAGCTCTAGATTTGTTTTCCAACCCCACAAGCCTGGGGTTCAGCTTCCTGCCCCTGGAGCCCAAGAGACTGCAGGGGCGCAGGCTAGAAAAAGAGAGGTATGTTCAGCCAATATCCTCATCAGGACAAGTGCTTTGATGATGGGTTTCACTGGCTGCGAGCACACAAAACAGCCCAGGAATAACACGCTGTAAAGCAAGACTGATTGAGATTGGACATCTGCCGTTGAATCTTAAAGGGATAGTTCCCTAAAAAAGTTTTCCACACAATGAAATCCAGTGGGGTCCACAATGGGGTTATTTGGACCATACAACTCTTCAAAATGTCTTAATTCAACCCATTCACCTGTGTTGTTAAACACCTTTACTTATCTCATTTGCTCCTAAGTTTTCCTGTGTACTTAAGCCCTCAGTTTCAGTCTTGTCTTGGTTTTGTATACATTTGCGTTGATGTGTATTGGTTATGTCTTTGGTTATTCTCTTGTTTAATGCGTTTGAATTTACAGTAGAATTAAAAATCTACTTCAATTTACTCCTTCATTGTGCATTCATTCTTAGCCACTTACCATGACTGCTGTCTTGTCAAATATGCAAACCAACACCAACATATCACAAAAGAAGAATTTGCTTCTCCAGAAGAACAAACTTGGATCACAAGAGATTCTCCTTATTAGAACACACATCCTAGCATATACTTAATCATGCTAAAGCAGTAAAGATTTTCATAACACAGGCCCTGATTGAAATTATGCTCAGTGAGGGGAGAAACAAAGAATGTTATGATATGAGATAAGAGAGGCCGCCCTCAGTGCATCTGCCTCACTTACTGTAGCATGACCCCACTGACTATTCAAACACGAGCAGCCTCTCCCAGAACCCCACACTCTTTCTATAGAGCTTGTGCCTTTTAATCAGGCAGTGGATCTATCCTAAAATCCCTTTGCTGTTAAGTGAAGATTTGGCTTGCCAAATGGGAACACTGTGTACTGGGAGTATCCAGCAAAAATGGAGCCAACTCTGTTCCATTTGAGAGGTTGGGGAGAAAGAGGGAAGAGACAAATATGACAAAGGCAGAGGGATTCAGGACACAGCATTTGGTAGAGAAATAGACATGTGTGACAGAATGAGAGCATCGGTGATCTTGCTGATTAGTTGACTAACAGCCTGAGAATGCCATGTCAAAATGGCAAGAGTTGGTGAAATTAGCATTTTCCCATTTTATTGTTTGACCACTAAATCAGGTTTTTATTTTTTAAACACGTTTTGCTTTGGTATATCCATGAAATAACTGGTGGTACTTATAAATATATATTTTATTTCTTCAATGTTGATCCTACAGTCCATAGCAGCATTGTTTGAATCAGTGTGCCATACAGTGGTACCATCAATTGCAGACTTACCAGCACCTATACATCATGTGAAAAAATCCAGTTGATTTACTTATTTTTTTACAGAAAGGGTTAGTCAAATGGCCCTTGCCTGTACAATTAGTCAGTTCTTGGCCAAAGTTAAGGTGAATAGTAAACAATGAATATAATGAACATTATCAGTATTTTCATTTTGTAAAACTTTTATTTCACAACATCCCAAAGCCCTTTCTGAGTTTTTACTCTGCTTACTCTTTTTTTTTTTTCTTTGAGTTCGCATAGCCTACAGACAACAATCTCCGTTCACACGGATCTGCGAGAATGACTAAAATAAGTCATTTTACGTTTGATACTTTTGTAGTTTTACTCATAAGTAAAGTTTCATCATTATGCTAATTTAATACACTTGACTTGATGTCAAATAGTAAGCTTCTGACTTTCCGGCTGCTGTTATGTGATGCAGTCCTGTTACACATTATATTCTCTGCATTGGTGGATGGGAAAAAAAACTATACAACTAGAATATAATTGAATTAGAGCCATGGAAGTAGAAACAATTTACCCACATGTTCAGTGGCATGTCTTTTCTAAATTAACTTTGCAGCTTTATTGTTCTTTGACTTTGAATGATGCGGAAAAAATGGAAAAACTCCAGCCAGATGCATTTGTGTATAATGTATCCCGAGTGATTTCCAGCATATGACAATAAAGCTCAGTTAGCGCCACACGCTAACTCTCAAACGCTAATGCAGACAGAGGAAAAACCATTTAAATGTAAAGAATGTTACTTAGTGATTTACAAGGTCCCTGAGCTCAGAAAACAACACCTCAGATTTGAAAATGAGCAGTAAGTCTGTGCCAAAAGTCTGAGGGGGGTTGAGGAGAGATTTATGCATAGAAAATTACCAATGGAATTGAATAAAGTGAGGTTTTACTACTGCCTACATCGTGTGTGATCCTCGCACAAACTAGATTTTACTGGTGAGTAACTAAGTGCTTTAATTTCACACTCGTGCTGCTAGCCACTTAAGCCTTGGTGGCTTCATGAGCCGAGCTGTGGAACATTCCATGCAATCAAACAATCAGGGTGCGTTTACAGGGAGATCTGACAGCCATTTCATGTAATGAAGGATATTGCCAAAACAGCACTGTTTGAATTGGACCTGCTTTACTGAGAAAGGTGTGACAGTGTGCTGTGCCAGGATATGGGGAGGGTGGGACTTTGTGAACTTGTTTACCTTGAAACCTAGAACACATTCCTTATTGCTGATCCTCTAAATGCTGACACTTTGATTTTTCAACTTGTTCATCAGAGTGATCAAAGCCTCTGGTGGAAAACATTGTTTAAAAATGTGTTGTTGCAATCAGTTCCACATGTGCTCTGTAATGATTCTGGCATAAGTGTCCAAATCGACAATGTGTTTGCATCGACAAAAGAAATCTGGTAAACCAAAAGCACTTGCTGGATATAGCTTACGGAGTGGCATACACATATGTCAGTATCTGTTCATGTGCAATTCACTGCATCACTGTGCATGACTGAGCTTGCTTTCTGTTAAGCTTGGGTTAGGTACAATCTCCAGATATTAGATCAAGCTATACATAAGGAAATATGCTCGGTAATGTCCATTACATATTTATTTATGTTAATTTATTTCCAACATTATTTGAGTTCGATTAAAAATATTGATTCCAATGTTAACTGGAAAAGTTTTGTGAACAATACCGATATTCTTCACATTATTGAAACTTAAAATCTCAAGATCAGTATTTTACTCAATGCTGAACTTCATTGCCTATTTATTATATATTCTGCTGAATTAAAGTTAGATGCATAGTTCAAGTCAAGAAGCATCTTATAATGTGTTGGTCTTCATTCATGTCTTTTATGAGGCAGTTCTTTTTAGTGAATGATGAAACTACAAACTAATTCCAGAATAATTGATTCTCATGGGGTGGTGCTTTTAATGCACCATATAATTTACAGCATTAGCAGAGAGATCGTTCATTTCATATCTTAGTAAAAATGAGAAATATATCTAAATATATCAGAATTGAATCAAACATAATCAAGAGTTGTTATAGCTGTTGGAACACTGTTGAATTATTTGTTTAACTGATTTACTAATTGTGTGTATAATATTATCAGCATGCCTCTAACCTTCACTGCAATCTACCCACAGAACACCTGCCATGCATTATTTAATTTTTAAACAGTGTTGATTATTTCAATTTGCACTGATTAAGTTGGATTGGTTATTGCATCAGGGATGATAAACATAATTAGTTCCTTCTGTCTATATTGAGTTGACAGAGTGCTGTTGGCGAGAGGTTAATAGCCAGCTGTGAGAACTTTCATTAACCAAAACTGGTAATTAATTAGATGTAAAAATATGTAATTGAAGTTTGATGGGGCAATGAGGTAGTAGTTTTATTTCTGTATAGCCATGTGAAATAGACCCCAGCGGCGCTTGCTTTCATCACACAGATTAGGCATCTGAGAAAACAATGTGGATGTGATTCTAAGGTAATGAAGTATAAATGTGATGTAACTCAAAACATTTCAAACAATGATGTTTGGACACACATGGAGGACTGCACCATGAGACAACAGAACATTAAAGGTCCCTGAGGCAGACATGATGGCCAGGGCCAAAGTTTTACCCCAGCACTCTAGTTGAAGTTCATGCGCGTTTGTCTCTGCAGGATTGTAAGTACATGCAACATTTTACAGGACATTAGAGCTTTTGAGAGCCAGGTGGCTCTAAGTCGATTACTCTGGCAGAGTGTAAGGCACCTGACGGTTAATCTGCGTCTCAGAGCACTTTAATTGGATTTAAGAGCCAACTTACAATACTGTCACATTGTTACTATAATCTCAATGAAAATGGAAAATGGAGATTGTCTGATACTGTTCTCTTTCTCTATCCAAAGTTCTCAACCCTAACCCTTGAGTTTAGCTCCAACCCTGTCCAGCTTTCTACTAATGCTGAACACTTTGTTCTCTTAATTTTTCCAATCGCAGTAGTTGTTAGCAAGGAGAAATATTTTCATTTTTTGTTCATTGTACTGATTTGTGACTTGGCATCTTAGTTTCGATTAGCCTAGCTTGCCTTATGCGGTTTTGTATTTTATTGCACTCAAGTTGTAAGGGTGTGAAGGTGTGGGCATTCAAATTTGCTGTTTTCACCAAAGCAGGATATTTATTTGGCGCATACGCTGATGCGAAAGCGTCATCGGAAGCGTTTCAGCCTACTCGTGTGAAGACATTCTCTCAACCTTCTGTCTACTCATCGAGGTAGATGTATCTAAACTTCTCCTTTCCAGCCGTCCTACACTTTTACCAGCACTCACTCAGATCATCAACACATCTCTTCATCTCACGCATCTGCTAAATGAATAAATGTCAATGTACATTCACCATGTCATTATCTTCCCATGTGACCTATCAGCTTCAGATACATCAAGTCACTACCAATCACAAATCCTCTCCCATGGTCTCATGGGATGGTAAATTGTCCATTGTGTGCACACTTCAGAATCTCACCGGAAGCAGAAGGTCATCCGGGTACTTTTAGCATACTGTTTATATGAGTACTCTGAATTCTGACATGCTTCTATTGTCACATACTGTTTTTTGCCTACTATATAGTAGAGAAATGTGAGATTTCAGGTACAGCTTCAGATTAGTTTGTTCATGTTTTTGATTAATTGTAGGTAAAGTCTACAGGAAAGTGGATTTTGAGGGACCGATTTTAGAAATTCTGCTTTAAATTATAAATAATTATTTTAGCTGCTTCTAAGGCCAAAATACTGTAAATATTTTCTGCATATATATCTTGTTTTTCTCTAGTTAAAATATCTTGATTTTCATAAATTTGAAAGTGAGATTTATGCCTAACCATGAGGATAAAACAATACAACTAAAATATCTTCCTTTTTTTGCTGTAAAACAAGAAGAAAAAAAACTTTGTTGCATCATTACTCAACTGTTCTTTGGTATAGTTTACATACAGTATATATCAATCATTCAGTCTAATTTACAATGATTAATACTCTCACTTTCAATCTATGTCATTATTAGTAAGTTCCTACTTGGAAAAGCAGTTTCTTCTAATAGTGAACCACTGAAGGGAAAATCCAGTTTGACCAACTCCACTGACACGGACCAGATATATCGGCCTTGGTGAGGTGGTTGAACCACTCAAACCCCTATAGGCCGGCGCTGGTTTTCAAACCCGTTTTCCGTCTGGAGCAGATTATTCAGTTGTTAGCAGGAAGCCACACATACACTTACAATGCCCAAAGAAAGCGATCACTCATCTGGCAAACATATGGCAAAAGAGAGTCAAATTGAAACAAAATTATCTGTGATTAACACACACAAAACCTCAGTCCTCAAAACCTTAGTCTTTGAAAGTGACCAGCTTTTCTTTTTACCCTGGTCCTCCAGGCCTTCACCCCAAAAATATGTCTGTGAGAGTTATGAAATTATGACTGTACATGATGTGTCTGCTATGTATTCATTCACTATGTTTGTCTGCTGACCAGAGTTTGTTTCCACCTCACTGTGCCACTGGTCTCTCAGTTCCTGGGAACATCAGATTTGGCCCACCTTTTAAAAGACTTTTTTTTTAGCTCATGAGTGCTCTTCACCTGACTTTTATGATCATTAATAAACACCTCACCATTCATCTTAAACAAACCCGGGGACTTCACCTCTCTTCTGGTTCATGAATGAGCCTGTTCTGGTTGCAATGAAGAAGAAAAAAATTATATTTCCCCTTAATACTATGTCTTCAGCTTTCTTTGTACCTCTTTTCTCTCGGCTGTTGGTCTGCTGTTTGATCCTGGCGTGAGGAAGTGTGGGTGTAATTGTGAGTAAAAATGGGCTGTGGTTCCATGAGGGTAATTCCGCTGAATGGGTTTCAGGCTGGGCCAGGAATTTTAAGAGTAAAAATTGAAGAATAACGTCTGTGTAATATGTAATATGATTCCATCAGGTAAGAAAAATTATCCTAATTCTTACTGCATTTTTTGAAAACAAGTAATTTTATCTTATCAAATAAAGTTTTTATTTTTTTTAAGGAATTAAGTGTTTATCTTTGTTTGGAAAACCAGACAAAAATGCTCATGAAGATATTTTTCACTGTACTGCTATGGGACAAATGGCACAGTATGTTTCAGGAAAGAACAATGTGAGTTTGAATTAGATGAGTGATAGACAGACAGACAGACCGAGGTGAAGTGCCCTCTGGTGTGAGTGTGTGAATATGGAGAGCCGCTTACATCAGCACAGCTCGTCTCTCTACAATTCCACTCTCTGTTCCATCTTATATTAGTGCTGCTTTCATATTCAAATGATTGTTGTTTTAGTAACACCATCTTTTCATCCTCCCTCTGGAGTTTATTTGTTTTGATGGTTGAGGCCATACAAAAAAAAATTGTGCAGAAAGTTGGACTTTAACTCTGTGTGTGTGTGTTCACTTAAAAAAGAGGTTGCTATTTCATGGCCTGGCTTCCTGTGGTCCCCAACTCCAGAGAAGGAAACGACTTGGCTTTTATCTCCCCTTTTGAAGTGACAGAAGAACAGCCTGTTTCTACCAACATCACAAACCCATCCAAGTGCTCACTGCTGACCATTAGCAGCATGAACACACACAAACGTGTTACTTATCACTGTACATGGGGAAAAGCACAATTTCTCAAATTCAAATTTCCTTGAATTTGAGCATATTTTGACAATCTGCTAAATGATTCCCAGTCTGTGTGTGTTTGGTAATCCCAAAGGGATTTATCTTGTACATTCTGGGTGCATGTCAAGAGTTTTCAACAATCATGAGCACATAATTGAAGCTGTAATATTAAGATTCATATTAGGTGAAGATATATTCTGTTCTTGCTGATACTGAAGAAGATGGATGTTGTTGTGTAATCTGAAGTAATTCTGGCTGGATTCTTCGGTTGCTGAGATCCACACCCCATTACGAACCTCGAGTACCAGGCAAGGACATTTTCCAGAATCCACGGTCTTCACCTCTCCTGACCGTTAACAGGCTTCAGTTTGGATGACAGAGCATGAAAGATGCTTTTAAGAGACATTGAGAAAGTAAGGAACCTCTTTTCAAAAAGTGATGCATTTATTTCTACAATGTAAAATGAGTAAAATCTGTGAAATGTTAAAAGTTAAAGAAAAGTAATGGGGGGTTCAAAAGGACATACTTTTTCTTAGTGGATGTGTCAAGGAAATGTCTCATCATTGTGAAACAGAAAAAGAGGTTGGAGACTGTGCTACATCTTGAATGAAATCACACATAACTTTTGAACATGCAGTACCAGTCAAGAAAATCAAAACAACAAAAAAGGAAATGTACTGCAACTTTCTATTTGGCTTAAAGTGGGAGTGGGACATCTGGAAAGGACCTTATCATCACCTTGGCCTAACTTCTGTGCCTTCTGCCAAGTCCAACACTGTATCATGCTCAACATGTCGAAAAATCTGCCTCATACATCAAACCAGCCGTCTCAGATTACACAACCAGAGTGACAAAACACATGCCATTTGTTCCCCTCTCAGAATGAAATGTATGGCCATGCATAAGCAAGGTTTAAAAGCCACAAGGGAAAAGAGGGCCATACTGTACCACTCATTCAATTTTCACCACTTGTGATCATGCTCTATATGGTAGGCACAGCCTAAATTTTCACTTTTCCAATTGACTTTCCTTTAACAAACTCCATTCTGCCAGTAAATTGACTTTAATGTCAAGCCGTCTCTTCTGTGCCCCGTTGCTTGTTAGTTCTCCTCATCTGAGCTCTTTGAAGTGCATCCAGACTCAGAATGGCAGAGGTACAGGGTCTTTCCTGGCCTCTCAGTATCAAAGCACACTAATATTACACACTGTTTGTTAATGCCAGACCATTTTGCCACATCAAGTCACCCATGAGACCAGAATGAGAAGCAGCGGCTCAAAAATTATGCAAATACGCTTATGAGCTGCTTGAACATTTATAGGTATTTTACCAATTTGTGAGGCAGTGCACAAGCTTAATGAACAATTTTTCCAATCAATGCTTTTAAACTCTTTGGTGAAACATTGTAGGTTTCCTCTAAACACATGTATGTTTTTTGCAGGAAGAAGTGGCTAAAGGCTTTTCAGATGTCTTGATGATCTTGAACACCTGTTGCTCTTTGAGGCCGTACAGCTAATATGTACCATATTCACATTCATTGATCGATTTAGGGTACGTTTACATGGCAATGACATACCTAAAAGAGTTGAAACAGATACAGCTATTTAAAGCTATTTTCATATGTGGTTTGAACTTCTATTCAAATCTAATTTCTGGAAATCTGTTTCAGTGTGAATGCTCTGATCGGATTTTGCGTAGCTTTTCTGCTTATTTGTCCATTTCTCATGCACGTAAAAACTTATACACTACAAACGTCACATCAAAGAGCAAACAAATTGCATCTGAACACAAGGGAAAAGAGGGCCATACTGTACCACTCATTCAATTTTCACCACTTGTGATCATGCTCTATATGGTAGGCACAGCCTAAATTTTCACTTTTCCAATTGACTTTCCTTTAACAAACTCCATTCTGCCAGTAAATTGACTTTAATGTCAAGCCGTCTCTTCTGTGCCCCGTTGCTTGTTAGTTCTCCTCATCTGAGCTCTTTGAAGTGCATCCAGACTCAGAATGGCAGAGGTACAGGGTCTTTCCTGGCCTCTCAGTATCAAAGCACACTAATATTACACACTGTTTGTTAATGCCAGACCATTTTGCCACATCAAGTCACCCATGAGACCAGAATGAGAAGCAGCGGCTCAAAAATTATGCAAATACGCTTATGAGCTGCTTGAACATTTATAGGTATTTTACCAATTTGTGAGGCAGTGCACAAGCTTAATGAACAATTTTTCCAATCAATGCTTTTAAACTCTTTGGTGAAACATTGTAGGTTTCCTCTAAACACATGTATGTTTTTTGCAGGAAGAAGTGGCTAAAGGCTTTTCAGATGTCTTGATGATCTTGAACACCTGTTGCTCTTTGAGGCCGTACAGCTAATATGTACCATATTCACATTCATTGATCGATTTAGGGTACGTTTACATGGCAATGACATACCTAAAAGAGTTGAAACAGATACAGCTATTTAAAGCTATTTTCATATGTGGTTTGAACTTCTATTCAAATCTAATTTCTGGAAATCTGTTTCAGTGTGAATGCTCTGATCGGATTTTGCGTAGCTTTTCTGCTTATTTGTCCATTTCTCATGCACGTAAAAACTTATACACTACAAACGTCACATCAAAGAGCAAACAAATTGCATCTGAACACCTGCGATACAAGTGTCAACATGTCAAAAACTTGTGCATCCAGATTGCACCCAATCCTATTCCATTAAGAATATGGTCAAAAATGTGTCCTCTTGTTTCGCAAGTAATTTTTCTGTCATGTTTTCAGGAATATAATATGAAGATTGTACAAAATAACATTTCTATTTAAAAACACTGTGAAAGACCATTATAAGCATATATAGGTGTACAATGTGATTAAACGTACATCATTTTCAAATACCTGTTTTCACTGTCCACAATACAATGCAAAAATATATTTTTCAAATTTATCCACCTGGGGGAGCATTTTCAAAATGCTCAGTTTTTGCAGGACAAAAGTGTAGAGTGTAAAGAATAAAGGCAACATGTAGAGAAAAATATTAATTTCCAAGTGTATCCAGACATAGCCTGATACGCCCTGGATGATTAGATTTTTGCTAAATTGAGTTAAGCAAATAGACTATGGCAGATGGATTTAAGCTACAGTTTGAAAAACATAATATAAGTTTAAAAACATATTTCTGACATATTAACATGATTAATGTTTTAATTAATATGTATAGTACTCTTCAAACACTTATTTCATTTCAAAAATTGCTAGTAAATTTCAAGTAATTACAAAGAAACAGCAGCTAACATTCTAATTCAAGTACATAGACTAAAATACAATTTTCTTGCAAAACATTATCTATCTTTGTTTATAGAAATATATTATAATTAAAAACAAATAATAATATAAATGCAGATGTGTATTAATTTAAAATGGTGGAAACAAATCTAATCTGTTAATTAGTGACCTCGGGTCTAAAAGGTTATACCTCAACGAGTCACTTGCAAAAACAATGTTTAACCTGGCTGAAATAAAGAAACTGTTATTCAGCGGATTGAAGTCTTATTGAATCTGAAATTATAACTTGACCGAAGGCTTTAGCGACCCAAGTATCACACTCCCCCAGTGACTGAACAAGCACACCTCCCTCCTGATCTCAGTGTGAGATGAGCGAGAAAGCAACAGGTCACCCGCTTACAGAGTATTTTTCTATTTGCTTTTGAAAATGCCAGGAATCCCTCTCCCCTTTGTTTTGCCTATGAATCATCTATTACCTTTTTAGTTTGTGTAATTTGCAGAGGTTGGGAGGTCTTTGCTGGGGTAGTGACACTTGCCCCGGGAGGGGAGAAAGAGTGTGAAGGAAAGATGAGATGTGCTTCTGCTGCGTTTCCTTGTGTGGTACTGTATTTTTAAGCCTTTTTAAACTGTAGCAGATTTCATCCAACAAAACAATTTCATGGCTTTTTCAACTGGCATGTTAGTCATATTGAAATTTAAGATCAGTATTCTTCAACATATAGAAACTATGGCCCTGTTTACATCTGGTATTATGATGCCATATAGCCGATTGGATCACAAGCAGATGAGAGAGACACATTCCAGTCAATGTATCGGGTTTTTCAGTTCTTTTGATCTAATGGACAAAATAAGTTCACGTAATTTACATCTGGACGCGAATGGAGATTCTGATAGGAAAACACTGTTTTTCCTTTTGTTTTTGCTCTCTTAGCTACAAGACCGCGCTGAACACTGTGAATTTGTCTTGTGAAATCATGAATGCTGAGAGAACATTGTGCTTATACGTTTTCGTCTTCAAACCAAATTTGGGTCTTCAGCTGAAAAACTTTACATCCTGTCTGGTTAGCATGTTAGGCTTGTTGGTGGTTTAGTCTTGACTTGTTTTGTCATCTGTCTGCATCGGTTCAGTTTTTTCCTATGTGCTCCATTGTTTTTAAATTAGTCACATGTGTCTTGTAATAACCACATGAGTTCTGTCAGCTGTGTCTCATCTCCCTGATTAGTTTGCTATATTTTAGTACCTGTGTTTAGTCCTGTCCTGTTCCTGTGTCTGTTGTTGTCATATGATACCCGGTTGTTCTGTTACTCGTTCTATAATGTTTTGTTTGGTAAGCTTATTGTTAATAAACATATGCTGCATTTAGAGCCTGTTTTTCCCTCGACTTAAACCCTGTGGTGTGATGGAACAACAGACCACACTAAAAAGGCTCTAGCAGACATCTAGCTTTTATCAGTGTATGTGGCGAAGTTCATCAACTCTCATTCTGCTTGGAAATTAAACTCATAATGGACCTCTTCTAGAGTCTGGACCTAGATATCGGCCAATCGTGCTAGCGGGAGACGTGGGCGTGACTTGGAAGTCTACTTGGACCTGGCGCTGAGGAGTGTGGGCTCACTTTACACAGTCAGTGTGGCAGAGAAGAACCACACTGCCACTCCATTGTGACCACCCCAGCCTGCTCCAACAAGATCCGTTCCCCAATCCAATCTTGCGTTCCCCAATCCGTTCCCCAATCCAATCTTCCTAGCCTGTCCCAGCAAGGCCTATTCCCCACTCTGCTCCAGCGAGACAAGTTAACCAAATTAGGGAAGTCCATTCCAGCCCATGAGTCTGACCCAGCCCATAAACCAAGAGCTCCCCATAAGAAAGGTTTTGGGGGATAGGGGGGCTGAAGGATCCATGACATGGTGGCCAAGCCCAGCAAGGCCAATCCACCTCGTTCCCCTGAACTGTCGGCGCTGCCATAGTCCTCTGAACTGTTGGTGTTTGATTATTTTGCTGTGTACTGAACACCTATGTTTAATGTCTGTTGTTGTTGCATGATACCCGTTTTTGTCCGTGTTTTGCAGTACTTGCAGTTCCATAGTTTTGTTTAGGCAGCTAAGTGTTGATAAATGTATGCTACGTTTAGATCCTGTTTTACCCTTGACTTGAGTAGGCAAAGAATTGGCAGTATTTTGAGATTGTTTGAACACATTCGTCCAGATGAGCATTTACACTACAAAGACACTATTTTCGACTACCTCTGGAAGGGGATGAAAGTGAACAAGCTCAAAACCTTTCAAACCCTGCTTACACTTTTATTTAGCTATGTCCAGGTGTGATACAATCGACCAAAACGCATCTTAATTCCTGGTTTAAACAGTAATTTATAATTTAATAATTTATCATTATTGAAAAGCTTTTTTCCTCATTTGTAAGAAAGTGACAGTTGTGAGAAAATCACTGTGTGATGTTACAATTTCTCACAGTTGTGAGAATTAAAGTCGATCTAGAGTCACTAATGAGAGACATAACATCACAATTACAAGAAATAAATATGAGAAACAAATTTACATTTATGCATTTGGCAGAGGCTTTTATCCGAAGTGCCTTACACTGCATTCAAGAAACACATTGACATTCTTATCAGTTCTTACATTCCCTGGGAATCGAACCCCCTGACCTTGGTGTTGTAAGCAATTTTCTAATGATTGAGCTACAGGAAAGCTTTCACAAATTGTGAGAAATAAAATTATTTTTATTATATAAAAATAAATTTATATGCAAATAACTTTTTAGTTTTTAAAGGTCAAGATTAGAGGATAACAAATTTGTCTGTTCCTCACAAAAATGTTGAACAACTTCCGAAGATTTGAAGACTTGAAAAAAAATGCACAAGTCATATGGGCCCACTATTATGATGCTGCTTTTTTACTGTTTTGTAGTTTTTTTTTTTTTGCTGTTTTGCAGCTTGGTAGGTTTGCAACAACACGTTGGTGTGAAAATAGACAATTTTCATTTTTAGGGTGAACTATCTTTTTCATCAAAGTAGAGGGAAAACTGGCAATAGCGCTAGATGCTTAGATGGAGTTACCGATAAATGTAGCTGGTGCATGTGTTTGTTTGACTGTATGAAGGAGAGGGAGGAGGATATGATATGAATGATAAAGGTTGGAGTAAGAGAGAGAACAAGAGAAGGATCTTGTAATGAAAAGCAGATGTGCTGAATTCTCGTATTGTTCCCAAAAGACAGCAGCTGGCCACTCTTGGCTCATCCTTCTAAATAAACATTCCGGGATGGCCGTGAGCGAACAAGGACCTGTTACTCATTAAGAGCTCCTCTCTCCCGCAACCCTCTTTGAAGTGTTGCAGAAATGCTTCAAAAGTGACGCACAGAGAATGTAAAAAACCAAGAGGCAAGAACCAAACTTTAAGAGGCTTATCACACCTCAATGCTGAGTGCCTTCATTCTGTGGGTTAGTGCTAAGAGATGAAGGCCAAATATGTTCAGATGCAGATATGCACATGTTTGATGAAACTATACTACAATATATAATAATAAATGTGTATGTACTGGCTTGATTTCAAGGGCACAATAGATGGCTCTCAGAACAATAACACATACAGCTGAAGATCCAAGTTTTATGCTATCCTCAATTCAGAACCTAGAAGCCATTTTGGGTTGAACGCACACATGGTATCCTCAGATAAACTCTTGCTGCAAATAGTGTGTTCAGTTGATTGGCAGCTAAAGCTGGGGAAAATACAGATGACAAAGGCTTACGTTCAATCCAATATTAATTTCCTTGACTTGACATTAGACTCAGCATGTCATACTAAACATAACTACACAAAGACAATGATTAGGTGACATTGATATTACAAATGTTACTTTTACCTTTGTCTCCTCTCCTGTTTCGTGACACATTGTAAGAATGCGTTTACACATTTTTAGTGTACGCAGGTCTGGAAAGAGTTACAAAGCTAAAATGAGTAGTATTCAGTTGGTTATGTAATCTCAACATGGCAGCCACAATGAGATGTCCCACTTCATGTCAAATAAAGCATTTGTTAGAATTTTTATGAATTACAGTGGAATCCGGTTATGTCGACAGTCTCAGGGGGGTTGCAAAAAAGCATCGAGATAACAGAGGATCGAGATAACCATTCTGTATTGACACTAATATACATTACTGGCTTTTGAAGTCTCAGCCTTCAAAGCAATGACTAGTGGTTATTTTTCTCTTATCTATTGAGTGATTCTATGATTTTTCAACCAGTAATTAAAACTACATTAACGTATTGTAATGAGCAGCATTTTAACTGCCCACCCTATATCTGTCCTCCAAGTCGTAGTTTATTACTCTAGCAGTGCTGCATGCAGAGGGGGGTGTCCAAATGATATAGGAACATGTGTTGAAAGTGTGGAAGATAATATATCACAGAGATTTATTCTACTCCTACGTCGTCCTCCTCTCTCACCTTTCTCTATTCACTAACAGTTCATCTGTAGGTGGATTTCGTTTCTCGAGGGGGTCTCGTGGTTCACCCCCAGCTGAGAATGCTCAGCAGATATTCCTGAAAATGCTGAGCAGTGCACTTTCCCCCTCCTTCGCAAAGAGATTTCCTATTGTTTTACAATTTTCATGATTTGTCCAGAAAACAGAGGAATTTGTTATACAAGGCTATAAAAAGTAGGATTTCTCTTTTGAACCAGCAGGGACCTCTTGATTGCCTTGTTGATTCGTTATGAAGCTCTGATATTTTACAAGAGGCTTGTGTTGTTGTTTTCTTTTTCTCGCTTTGAAAAATAACACTGAAACACTTCCATAAAACAGTGCTTGTCTTTGAAAGAGAACAGTGAAACATTGGTGGTCACCGACCCTGTTTTGCATTTAATTTAATGTGGTTTGAGAGTTTCACCACCCAGTGATCCTCTTTTTGACCGGTTTTGACTTTCCTTGGTGAGAAAGACTTCTGTTGGTTAAGTTTTACTACAAATGAATGTATAAATCAGCATGTGGTGGTTTATCGCAGACCTAATTCACATTCCTGACATTGAATTGTACTGGTACACCAGGGTAGAATTTAAAGAGATCATGTTGCAGAAAGGTAAGTTGATTTTGGGGTTTTAAATTGAAATGTATTGATGCCCAGTTCCGTAAGTGGAAAATCATAACTCTGAAGGTGCAGCAATAGAACGTAATTTCATCACTGATTGATTGAAAGAGGTCAAAAACTGGCCACTGGTTAAAAAAAAAAAGTATTTATTAATATGATGTTCGGGGGAAAAAATGGTCGGAATGAATTAGCGGTCATTAGTCCAGAGCAGGGGTGCTCAATACGTTGATCGCGATCTACCAGTCAATCTCCAAGGTACTATTGGTAGATCGCATGACAAGGTGAGGTGACATTGTCATGAACTGACGCTATACAAATAAAGTTGAGTTGTTTTGAATAAAAACTAGACGTCAGCGTATCAGCCATCCCGTCACTTGATTGATACACAGGACAGCCAGTCAGATGACATCTGATTTTTTTCCGTACAATTAGGTCACTGTGCTCAAACAAACAATGCCCCTGAGCGCTGTAAAGCTAACAAGCTAGTCGTTAGTTACATCCTAATTTTTCGCTCGGTTTTTTCCTCTTAAACGTAAGATAGGGTATGAAAATGAGTAGGAGAGCTGGACCAAGCAAGAAGAAAAAACGTATCACTTTCATACGGAATGGGAGGAGGACTTTTTTTAAAGTGCATTTGTCTCGTCTGCCAGTGTACCGTCGCAATACCAAAGAAGGGAAATGTGGAGCGGCATTTTCGGACTCATATATATATATACATTTCTCAATAAATATAATGGGTAGATCATTTTGACTTGGTCATTTCAAAAGTAGCTCCCATGCTGAAAAAGTGTGAGCATTCCTGGTCCAGAGTATTATACCATCTTCTATCAGGGGCTAATGCTAACATGCTAATAAGCCTCAAAAGGAGATTAGGGTGAAAAATATGATGTTAATATTGAATATTGTGGTATGCTGTTGCTTTACTATACCAAAGCTAAAAAAGCTTTGGAAAGAAATTTGAAAATAGTGCACAACCTGTAGGACTTTTACGGTTACAGAAAAACAAGTTTTGTTTGGGGTGAACTACCCTCTTACAGTAACAGTACATGTTATAGTATTTAAGTACTCTGATCTAGAAGGGGAAAGTAGATGAAAGGTTTACTGAGTTCATTCCCCCACAGAAGGTTCTTCTGTGGTTCTGTTAATATATGCAGCAGGTAACATGAAGGAATCCAAAAGTCGTCTTTTTGTTTTTTTCAAAACATGTTCAAAAACCTTACTTTCACTTCATCTTCACCTTCTCCCTCTGAATACTTTTCCCTTGAAGATGCCAAGATCAACAAACAGTATGCAGAGCTCTTTAAAACAGGATTTTCCACATCCAACATGCTTTTGCTCACTTCTTTTCCTTTCATTTCCACTTCACACTCTTTGAAGATTGATATCTCTTACCCCAATACATCATAAAATCTCATATTAATAGCTGATCAGCTGGTAGGTGAAGAATTTCCTGTGGTCAGGTCAAGAGGTGAGTGGAAGGGTGAGTGAGTGAAAGAGGACGAGGGAATGAATGAAATTAGACAGGTTCACTGGGATACTGCTGGCAACATTTATGGTATAAGAGCATAGGGCCATATAATAAACTCCTTTCACGCTCATTTCCAATTTCGTCACATTAGAGAGGCCGTCAACAGTGTGTTTGTATTTGTCAAAGCAATATAACATTACATTTCCCAAATCTGTCTCTAAACTTTCTCCTCACTTTCATAAAGACTAAACACGTCTGTTTTCGATATTAAAATATTGAAAAATGTGTAACTTTTTTGTGATGGATGAAATGTTCAATAGCTTTAGAGTGTTCAAAATTTGAATTTGGGCCTACAAATCTGTGGGCCTACACATCAGCATGAATACATAATTACCTGGTTCCCACTCAAACCCATGAACCAATGATAAAAATGGTTCAATATTGAGCCCGATGTTTTATGTGGGTTCGCAGAATCAAGAAAAGAACAAATAACAAATAGATGAAAGTCTCAAAAGTCCTTCAGGATCGTGTGTGTGTGCAATACTCAAGTGTCCAAGAGTGGGTGAGTACAATACTAAATGTCCAAGTGTGGGTTAGTACAATACTCAATGTCCAAGTGTGTAAAGACCTTTATGTGTTTTCAATCCGGGTAGTGTGTGTCAAATCTCACCTTAGCTATACAGTTCAGTGGATTCATGTAGGATCACTATGATTCTTCAGGATCTGGATCTGGCATCAGGATCTGGCTCAACATTCAAAGGTAGATCACAAGCAGAATCAGCGTTTAAAAAAAAAACCTGCACAAAACAATGCAGTCACATTAAACATTTTAACAATTATTTTCACCTTATATCTACTCAGTTGCACAAAATGTCCGCAAGTTGCACAAATGTTAATCCATTACTAACGTGACAACATTAGTAAACGTATCAATGTTTAAACATGTTTTACAAATTTGTTTACATAAATATTGTCGAAGTATATAACATATCTTATTGTAAATAACATATCTCAAAAAATACATTCTTAAACATCAAATATAACTCTGATTGGCTTTTATAACACATATAGACACAGATTATTGTCAAATAATACAAAGTAATGCATAAACAAGCAAAACTCACCAGAGAAAAGACAATCAGTAATCAAAAGCATTGACAGGTTTTCTCCTTCCGTGCCAGAATGAATTGCAAGCCTGAGCAATTCATAACATTCTTAGTAAAATAAATAAACATTAAAATGAGGACAATTAACGAAATTTAATTATTTATAAAACCTCATACAAACCTGGTGCATCGACTGACTTCTTCGTCTGAATTTGATATAATCGATTCACTTGACGTACCGAAGTTTTAACCGCCCTCTAGTGGTAAATCATAAAACTGCACCAATTAGAGGGGAGTTTCTTTGTGAATTACAAAGCAAATCAAAAGGGAATTGCAAAATAAGTTTAATATAATAAAAATGTGTCAACGTACAGTTCAAGGGGGTAACATATAATATATATATATATATATATATATATATATATATATATATATATATATATATATATATATATATATATATATATATATATATATATATATATATATATATATATATATATATATATAATTGTATTCGGGCTGTGACTGTTCTAAATTGTTATGAGGGAGATGAGGGAGAGATGGTCAACTCTGTTAACTCAACTCTGTCAACTCTGTCAACTCTGTTAACTCAGAGATGAGGGAGAGATGGATCTAACTGCAGAACTATTTATTAAAGTAATATTAAAATACAACTTAACTCGGTAAGTGGAAAATAACACACAAGGAGACTGAACTGTGAACACAAACATACAGCTACAGAAGGACAAGACCCAACAATCACTAAAGGAAACACTGGGATATAAATACACAGGGTAGCAAGTGCTAAGAACAAACAGGTTAGAATAATCAATCACAAATGAGACTATGAAAACAAAAGCAAACAGAAACTAAATGCAGGAAGAATGATGGGATAAGAAAATAAAACTTCAACCTGACAATTACAAAATGGTGCTGGAAACAGGGAAAAAAATGGGGTAGAATATAATCTAAAAGTTCAAATAACAAAAACACGAGATACACAAAACGGAGAACATGCAACATGAATATGTATGAGTTTTTTTTACTTGTCTTGGTTTTACCCTATTATGTACTTGCCAGACCTTTGGCCTGCCCATCTTTGAAAACGGTGTGTATGACAGCAGCTGCTCTGCTCTGTTTTCTCTAGATATGTTACTGCCATCTTCCTCTGTTGGGCAACTGGTTTTCTTATCTCTCTGGTGCACGGCAGTGGTGGTGTTTTCTAACTTCGAGGTACACTGACCAGTTCTGTGTCAATCAGTAACTTCTGCACAGAGTTGCAAGGTATGATTTAAAAAAAAAATAAAAAAAATAATATATTTTTTTTTTAGGCTTTCAACATAAAAATCTGTGTTTGCTTGCTTCACTCTCGCTCACACACACATAGCCACTGTGGAATTACTCTAAATTATTAGTTTTTGTTTATTTATTTATTTAATAGTGACAAATTGCATTTATGAACATCATTATAAGATACAAAATATAAACCTGCCAGATTATAACAACATTGCCAGTTTACAACCGTAGTCGCAGGTAAAAACAAATAAAGACATTGCAATATAGTACCTATGTGTACCTCATACACATATAAACAGTAACATCCGTATGATGCAAGTGTGCGTGACACTGTGTATGTCAACATTTCCAAATCAATGAAAGGTTTTAATATAAGATGGAACAGCACGTACTCTAAGGTCATTTGGAATGACCCGTCTAGATTTATTTTCCTCCCCAAGTTCCATGATTCATTTTATTGCAGCTGACATCTCTATCCCTAAGCAGCAGACCCTCACAAACTCCGCACAGCTGCGTACAACTTAAAGACTGTCCCTCGACACCAGCAGTACTATAGCCAAGTGTGTGCGCGTGTTCACAAACGCTAACCTGTCCCAAGATAGTCTTCACTCTGTAGCCAGTAGCTTTTGTGCACGTGTGTCAGCATGGATTTACGTGAATTAATTTTGTGAGAAAATATTATTTCAGACCAACACCGAGGTGCAGTACCATCCATTACCAGTGTAATGGGTGTTTATTGTGAAACTCAAGAACTTTGTTTAGTTGTGAGAGAACTGTAATTTACTTTAGAGGCGTAGTATACACAAAAATATTCGGCATGGCGTGCGTGTGTGTGTGTGTGTGTGTGTGTGTGTGTGTGTGTGTGAGAGAGAGAGAGAGAGAGAGAGAGAGAGAGAGAGAGAGAGAGAGATTTAATTAGAAGTTGTGTTGAAATGTGTGAGATTGAGAGTTTTTCTTGAAAAAATAGAGTTGGGATTTGAGGTGTTTTTGTGCAAAGTGTTGAAATTGAATCAGAGATGTGAAAGGCAATAAAAGTAGAAGTGATGTGATCGTACCGGCATGTGTTGATAGTTTCTCCATCTTCAAGCCAAACTGATAATTTAATTAATGTTAACAGTATATCCTCAACAGTGCTAAATAAACATACTGGCCTCTCATAACCCTCATTATACTGTTTCCAGAAAAAAAAGCTGAAATAGTTAAATAGTAAAACAGCCAAAAATTTTCCCATTCTCCCACAGAACCATTTAATCAACAAAATATATGAGAAAAGTGCTCAGAAAGAACTTCTTTCCAGTATATTTTTAAACATTTTTCTAAAATATAAATTGTATTCATTAAAAAATCCTGGGGGGAAAGTTATATCAGTTTCCAAAAAGAAAGAAGAAAAATCAACGCCACTGTTTTAAACATTGACAATGGAAATAAAATGTTTTTGAGCAACATCTCGCCCTGCAGGAATAAGTGAGCGGTTTAATCAGGTTCACTGCATACCAGAAAATAAAACATTGAGTTTTGAAGAGTTTGTTTAGTTTGTGGTGGGTGGGCAAAGAGAACAATACTTCTGTTTGTATTTTTTTATTATTATTATTGTGAATTATCTCTGTTGTAACCATTAATCTGGTCAAAATTACACTGCACACAGCCATGAAAATCTAGAAGTGCTAGATGCTCTTAAAGACACCATGAAATCAAATTTTGTAGCTTTTAGTCATCTGTGTTAGCTTTGCAGCTAGGCACATCATAGTGTTAACTGAACCTTTACTTGACATAGACATTTAAAACTGTACATTCTTTGTTTTGGAGGGAAATTGCCTAAACATATTGATGACTCATTCTGCACAATGTTGCAGGTGTGCATTTAGCAGATTGTGATTTCACTTGCCACGACTATTTTTGGCCTTTCTGGTCCTTCCGGCCGCCATGCATTTAGGGGTTGGTTGCGCTTTTTTATCTTCCCAGTCTAGTTGTGATCTTACTGCAGTAGGTCGCATTAGTTTGTGTGGTCAAGTCATAAGGGCCGTATGTTGTGTAACTGATGATTTTACGTTATATACTTGCATAATTGTGACCTCAAGCACTTTTGTGACATACACACAACATTTCATTGATTATATTTCTTCTTTGAAATGATTTTCTTTACTTTAATCTTCTCTTTCACACTTCTTGCATTGCTGCCGCACGCTGTTTTAATAAATACAACTTATTTGTGTTACTCCAGGTACATGATTTATTGTTATACTGTACGTTCTCAAAATGTGTTTCTTTAAAAGTTTATAGCCCCAGTGTAATTGTGATCTTACAGTGTGCGTCGTGCATTGCTGCCTCACACTGTTTTAATTGTTTCACGAGTCCTCAAATCTATTTGTGTTAATAAATGACGTTTTGATCGAATTCAGGACGAATTCTGGTGTTCGAGAGTGATTCCGATATTACACAACGCAGATTACACACTGCTACAACTACACAAAACCAATTTTGTCCAATAAAATGCTCTTTTGACTAACATCTCTAATTATAATTAAAGCATGTTGGTTCCTTAAAATAGAGAGACAATCTCTTCAAATCAATCCCTTTTCCCATGCGAAATATATCAAAACACATGGAAGAAAACTGTATTTGTGATTATTTTGAAAGACCTCCATGAAATTTCTTTCATGGAGGTCTTTAAAAAGAGTAGACCTGCATTGGGCAGCTGTTTGTCCGTGTGAGGTGGCATTCTGGGAAATTCAAGCAAGTCTGGAGCCAACTCCTGGAGTGAAAAAACAGACTAACCCAAAAACAATGGAAAAAAATTAGCTGCCCTTCATCGTTTCACTTTTCATCTCTCCTCTAATAAACCTTGATAATTGTCTATGCCTGCACTCCATGTCATCATTTATGGACATCTTCAAAGAGTATCTAGTCATTTATCAGATTAATTTATTCTTCAATCAGCAGATCCAGAAATGGTTGATGTGTGTCTCAGAGATGTATGGTGGAGAAATCATACAGGAAAGTGTCTCTGTGGAAATTCTTCTGAAGTTCGGGCCAGTTTCCCCCTGTATGCCTCTGTTCGGGGCTGGAGAAGTCTTCAGGACCGATACACAGGGGAGAACCCTGCTGCAACTTTATACATATATCTTCTTACAAAAACACTGGTCCTTCACAGGTCTATAGCAGCCCGCTGTCTCCAACAGCTCCTTGATACACAACTCAAAAAGGGTTGACTTCAGTGTTTGGGATTTTGGTTTATATAAAGTTTCAAGCTCATCTTTGAGCTTATTTGGTGTTCAGACTTCATGTATCTATATGAAATAGTAATTGTACTGCTCCTCAACTCCATTTGGTTGAGGAGCTCATATAAAGTTTGTGTTTGCACATTCTATTCAGACTGTTGGTCTGTGCATTAGACATGGGGATTTGTACTCTATATTAGTCATAAGGATTTTTCTGGTTTACGGGAACAGTACAAGTGACTGCTTTCATCCAAAATCACATATTCTCTGAGTAGGTACTTTTCAAATAAATACTTGAAAAAGTGCCATTAAAAGGTATGTTCTGTATGAATGTGTGTAGTATTAATGTAATCTGAACATACTACATTTGTCATGTTGTCAGTTGAGGAGTTGAGTCTGCCCTCCATAATCTTGCTGGAAGTAATCATCCAGAAACATTTTGCATACTGTTTTATGAAAACTTTTACAGACATACTACTCTTTTCACATGCTGTTTTTTCATCTACTATATAGTAAGGAAGTATGCATATTTAAATCAAAACTAAGGATTCCTTCAGAAATTAAATACGTGGCTGTCTTTATGAATGAATGATTGAATTATTAATTTATCTGATTCTTTCAAGAACACTGATACAATGAGGAACGATACAAGTTATTGTTGTTATGAAAGAGTCATTGGTTCATTCGTTTGACTGATTCATTCAAAAATTAATGGTACAAATTAATTGTCTTTATTAATGAGTCATTGAATCAATCATTTGAACCACTGACTCTTTCAAAAATTAATCACCAATACAGTGTGTATTGATATGATTCACGCTTTGGCTTTTGTTTGGAACAATTTTTGTTGACAGAACTAAAACAGACAAAATGACTGGCAATAAAATGTAACTGTTGTGTAATGCTTCCTTAGAATCTTCTCAAAAACAGTCATCACTGACTCTCTGATTTTGAAATAGGACGTCTTTTAAACTGGCAATGGAAACACAATTTTGGTCAAAACTTACTTGCATTATTGTGCAACTAAGTTAGTTTGACATTGCTTAATTATGAGTGGTCTATGTGTTTTTTAATGTGAAATTGTTTTATTATGAATGCACTTTAATGGCTGAGTGCTTCTGCTTAGCCTAACAGGGTTAGTGACCGTCCTGCATCTTGAAACACTCCAAGAACAAACACATGACTAGCTGTGGTGACTAAATGCACACAAAGAATCTCAGCCAAGACACCAAACACGCAGAGCTCTTTAAGCGCTAATCAACCCTGGCTCCATCTACTATTCTGATGAGGACCAGTGTCTGCCCTGTATGTTTACTGTAAGAGAGAAAGTGTGTGTGTGTCATACATTATAGTATTATTCATGTCAATCCTGACCAACCACTGATTGAGGCACAGGTGTTTGGGTTAGTTTTACTGGGCTAGTTGACACACCGGTAATGCAGCTGGCTGTCTTAGATATGGGTGTTTCCTCACCCGGTTCTGTTCATAGATGGGATGTTTTGTATAAGCAATATTGTATATTTGAAAACTTTTCTCTTATGATAACATGTAGACCTGTGCCTTAAATGATTGGTTAAGCCAATAACAATAACAATTCATAACAATTCATGTCCAAATCAATCATATGTCCAAATGTTTCATTTAAGAAATTCAAAATTTAAGTAAGCATAACTCTTCTAAATTAGCATAGAATACATGAACACTATTAAATCTACCACTTAACATCAATATTGCACACAAAAAAAACATTATATAATACTTAATTTTAACATTTACTCTCCCTTCCGAGTGTCATGGCAAAACATGCTCGAAAATAGAAATCCCAGCCCAGTTCCAGTTGAGATTGTCCAAATTAATAGAAACAAGTTCATGAAACACAAAATAACGAAACAATTCAGACTGCTTAAAATTTGTCAGCTTTGTGAACTCAAGTTCTGAACACTCATAAAGTTTATTTGATTTAACTTATTTTCTTAATTAAAGTTTAACCTACTCAAATATTTTGATGTCTGTGTTACTGTTTTGAATAAGCGACTTCATAGCGATGAAACTCACATACTGTTTAAGATAAATACATTCCTTTAAGATATTTTGACATTCTTCCACTC
Source organism: Rhodeus uyekii (assembly GCA_037043235.1). Lineage (NCBI taxonomy): Eukaryota > Metazoa > Chordata > Actinopteri > Cypriniformes > Acheilognathidae > Rhodeus > Rhodeus uyekii. Next base: position 486,717 of record JAWRVZ010000025.1, on the reverse strand, counting down.
CAGTTAAACACTGAAACTGATAACTGTATCAGTCTGATTTGTTGAGGAATATATATATATATATATATATATATATATATATATATATATATTTGTATATAACTCTCAAGAATATGCCAAGGACAGCCAGATGTGGAGATGTTTTGTGAATAATGACTTTATTTTCAGTCACACAAAGCTATTATGGCTCCAGGAGACCCAATCTTGGTTGCACTGGTGTGCTTTTATTATGACAGGATATTGACAAAAATGTTGCGCAAAGGAGAAATTAAAGTTTTACCTCAGAAATTTTAAAGTCTTAGCTTCAGCCATGCAGAAAATTTCTCTTTTAAGGTTGTGGAAAATATAATGCAGTTTTTTGCTGTTCCCTGGACTGTTCTAAAAACATGTACAATTTTTGAACCTGTAATTTGATATGAATACAACTCTTTCAATTTTTTTGCCAAAATGTCAAACTTTTATAATCCAACGCTCTCTGAATGTCTACATTTCCATTTCCAAAAACCCTTTAAATATTTAAGATTGATGGATAGATAAAAGTGCTGACAGGTGATGTTTAACTTGGCAAAGACACATTCATTTTTACCACTAGATAAGAGCTTGAATACCTATTTTGTGTGTGTGTGTGTGTGTGTGTGTGTGTGCATCTGTGTGTGTTTCAGCTTTTACTACCCTTTTAGAGATTAAGTTTCCCTAGAGTAATTGTAAAGCCTAACATTTCTACAAGGAAAAAAATATTAAATCCATGTTTAAAACTGCTATTCAAATAAATAAATTAATGAAAGGTATTGTGCTATGGTTTAAATTCTTAAACAACAGATGTACTGTTTGAATGACAATTTTAGTCTAGTTGTAGGATCTTGTTACTGGATCATGTTCATAGTTTATGTGATTGTCAACACCTGTGGTTACTCTTTTAGGACACCTGTGTGAAGAACTGACTTAATACAAATTAAAAGTCAATAGAAAGAGGCTCAGAAAAGTAAAGGGAAAAAAAAGATCTAGCAACAAATTTAATGCAATAATATTGAAATACTACTCTAAGAGTGTCCAAATACATTTTGGAGTCACCGTATTTCAACAATATATGAATGAGAAAGCAGGCAAGTCTCCACAAAGCAGGCAAGTATGTGTGTATGAAAGGGATTGTGTGTGAAATGTAAATGTTAGTGGTTTGAAGAGTCCCTTGTTGCTAGTGTTAATTCTCATTGACTGAGGGCCAGAATGAGGGGAGGTGTAAGTCAGTGACTCTCTCAGGACCAAACCATCTGATAGGTCACTGGATGATGTAATGCCCACCCTATTTTAAAAAAGAAAGAAGGAAATTGAAGAGAGATTTATTCATTTAAAGTCAAAAGAAGGTCATGTTCCCCTGTTCCTTCAGCATAACAAAATAAACAAAACAAAAAATAAAAAAGGAAATTGGATTGAGCAGCCCAGTGAGTCAGGTTCAGAAATAGAGGCTAATACCTTGAGATACGAGCGTCCCGACATACGAGTATTCCGAGATACGAGTCATAATATAGTATACAAGAAACAATATGAAAATAACTATTTTAATGTTACATGTCAGTCATGTCTTTGTCTACTTCTTGTTTCCTCCTGTGATTATCCCAGGGTATTTCCACTCACCTGTCACATCATCAGTCACCTCGTTAGTCTTGTCAGCTGTGTCTAATTCCCTCATTCCTTCCTTGTGTATTTAAACCCTGTGTCTCCTTCAGTGTTGTCACTATATGGTTGTGGGTCCCTGGCTGTGTTCTCCATGTTCTTTTCACTTGTAGTGCTGTTTTGTTTTATAGTATTGAATATAGAGTTTCCGTTCTAGTTTTGCAAATGATGTGTCATTTTGTATGCTTGAGTGCTTGTGTTTTCAATTGTTTAATAAATATATTTCCTTACATTTCTGTGCCTCCTTGTCTCCTCATCCCGCCTGCAACCATAACAATTAATCAATTAGCTGCCCTTTTAATAATTTTTATGAATTCTCTTTTCACTGTCATTAGTATTCATTTCAGCTGGAAACTGTACTCAATTGTATGCATATTGTTTGCTTGTTTAATTTTACAAAAATAATTAGGTAGAAGCATATTTTACCAGTAAGCCTATATGTGTTACGGCTGGGGGTGCGGTGTGCGATGCGGAGGAACGAGAAGCAGCACTGCATCAAACTCAGGTTTATTCATCCAGAACATAAAAGACTTTATAAGAACCAAAAACTGCACGCATGTGCAAAACCGGGGAAACTGGGAACACAAACCATCCACACAGAAACACTGTCCAAACAGTTACAACAATCCACGATCACACGAGGAAACAGAAGGGTATTTAACAAGAACACACATTAGGAACACCTGTAAGACTAGATGAGTAGGTGATTAACATAACAGGTGATATGAGGACTCAAACAAGACCCGGAATTGGAATATGAGACTGTGACAATATGGACTCCCTCTCAGCTTTCAATTACTGAACTCTCTTCCACTGTACTGCACTCTGCTCTGCTTTATTCCAATCTACTATCACTCTTTCAGACCTCATCAATAAACATAAGCTATTGTATGTCAGTCATACCTATGAATTATCCCCAGATTTGTACTCTTTCTGTGTAACCAACGGAATCTCAAATTCAAATGTTTTCACAGCAACATTTTTCATCAGATCCCCCACCAGAATTAGATACATTTTTAAAAAGCTGTACATTTCAGTCTCATAGATATTAATTTGCAATATGATCCATACGTTTTGTTCAAGTCATCTTGACCTGAAATGTTAGGGACTTTAAGTAACAGCAACAGACATAAACTGCCATAGCAAAAGAACACAATAAACAATGAGAAACAAAGAGTATAGTGTAATAGATTATTTAATCATTTAACAAAATACACAAAAAATTATGATTTCAAAAAGCAAGAGAAGGGTTGCTTTTGGGATTACACTATATACAGACACAATTAAAATGCCACGTAATCTTAAAATATAAAACATTATATAAAATGTATTTATATAATGTCACATATTAACAACTACTGCAAATCAACTGTTCTCTGAAGTAGACAGTTACAGTGGAATGGCACAAAGTGGTAGTTAAAGTCATGCATGCACAATAGAACACAATAACCCCATTGCCGTTTCATTAGTTTTTTTTATTGTTTCATTAGTTTGTTTATTGTTTCATTACGGTTTCCGTAACCTCCATGTCACCAAAAATAAAAAACTTGGAGGATTTGTAATACCAACACAAAATTAGAGGGGTTCAGGGGAGGTAAAACAATTCCCAAGGCATAAAGGTGGTCTGGCAACACCCGAGAAAGCAACAGGTCCAGGTTCATCTCAACCAGGTCTTTCTTCAAACACAATCTTTCCCAATAAACAATTTCTAATGCATTTGGTCTAAAGCTAATAAACTACAGGGTGGAGTCAGTTTGGGTTTAATAACGGGAAGAATTTCTAATGGTAATAAACTCTCTCTCTCTCTCTCTCTCTCTGTGTGTGTGTGTGTGTGTGTGTGTGTGTGTGTGTGTGTGTGTGTGTGTGTGTGTGTGTGTGTGTGTGTGTGTGTGTGTGTGTGTGTGTGTGTGCACGCTCCTGAAAACTAGGGTGCTAATTAGTGAGGAATTTCCAAACATAGCCTTATAGAGTATACATGGTATAGTAAAATATAGGATTACATTTGTGTCTATGTCTTTTGGTTTTCCATTAGAAGATCCTTTCCTGATCTTTTAGTTTAGGAGGATTTGTACCAGTGGGTTTGTCCACTGAAATAATTTATTCATTTAGACCAACCAACAAATACACTACTGCAGTAAGATTTTTTAAAATTATGTTTATTCAACAAGGATGCATTATATTGATCAAAGTGACAGGAAATACATTTATAATGTTACTAAATATTTTTATTTTGAAAAAAAATTGTTGTTTTTGTTGTGTTTCAAAAGACTCAAACGTGCCATCTAAAATCACTCTTTATAGTGATAAACGTAATATTTATGACGATCAAATCAGATGTTGAAATCAGCACTAGTCTGCAATTTTCCTGCTAATGTTCTGTTCATAAAAAGGGCTTTATATCAGTCATAAATCCACCAGGATCTTCTATCCTACAAAGTATTGAACTTAGCTGTTCGAAAATCTCATTAGTCATACTTTTCTTTCTTTCTGACATTTAAAGCAGCACTTTTTTGTAACATGTGAAGAATTAATGTTTAGAGAATGACTTCACCATAGCACATGTCCAGCACTTAGATTATGCAATTGTTCACCTCCTTTCTTTCAAACTTTCAAACATTGTTTACACTACAGAATAAATGATTAACAATGTCAAAGTAGGAAGTCAACTTCACTTTGGCTCAATTACAGAGTAGATTGAGGTAGACTATAGGCTTTTAATATCCTTTAATATCTTTGCATTGCACAAAAGGTTAATTACAGTGGAAATTTCTTTAGATGATTCAAATGATCTTCACATAAAGAAAACAAATCTAAGAACTGTTCACTGAATGTTCCTCTTGGGGAACCAAAAAAGGATTGGGGAACAAAAGAAGTCGCAAAAAGAAAACTTTATGTTCTTTAATCTCTCAGTGTTGAGTTCGGACTAACTTTTTGTCCAGTTATGACTATAGTATCCAACATTATTTTTTGACCAACTTCAGAGAGATACTGACCCTTCAACTTCATCAGGCCAGTGACTACTGAATGTCCATTCCCAGAGTAAATGGTTTTGATGAGACTGAACCCAGAGATTATCTCACTGTGGTGACAAGCTCAAACATCTCTTAAAAGGCACTTTAAGGCTTAGCAACTGACAGGAAAATAGATATTTCATGAAATAAAAACTAATCTGAGGCTTTGAGGAGACTCCAGGACAGATTTTCTGTGGCTTTTGAAAGCATGTTTATGAGCTAATATTTTGAAAACCTCTTTCCCACGAAAGGAGATGAGTGATTAACCATTTGTTGATCTCTGATTGATTTATACGATGAAAGCCTTCATGCGCCCCAATGTTTGACTGACAGATCACCACACGCTTTATAGACGCCTGTCTTCATATCAGATAACCACAATAAACTGAATTCAGCGGTTGTGTCATCATTGGCACATAAACACATGGGTTCACTTAACCGGATCTGGATTTGTGAATCTCATATTTGTTGCACAAAGACAACCTTTGACCTTGTGTGAAATGTTATGCTTCTCAACACTAAACAACAGCTGTTTAATATGAGTGTGTGGTTGAATATATATATATATATATATATATATTTATATATGTGTGTGTAACTCCAATAAACCTTTTAACTCCATTAAAAAGTTAACTCCACAAACATTTAACTCCATTAAAGTTTGGAGATCCATTGATTAATGATGGGTAGATAACTGGATAGTGGCACTAGAGCAGCTTTTGCTGTATCTGAGGTGTACTTTTGAACAGTGATCTACCTTCTTACAGATTTTGATCCAATAATGTAAAGTGCAACCAAGGTTTTATTGTTTAAGTGTTAAAGCAGTTGCCTTTCAGACAATCAACAGTGACTAGGTCTTGAGGTGCAATATCAGACCAGCTTTACATTTCCGAAACCTTTTACTATTTCAATAACTATTTGTTAAGGCATGTGGGTTAGCTTAAACCTTTAAGGTGTATTGGTTAACTTCATCGGTGTAGTATTTTTTCATCTCTGACACAACAAAACTGCAATGTGAACAATTTAACAAAAAAGTAAAAATTAAAATATAATTCCCTGACCTGTGATGGTCTTTACTATGAATGATTATCTGCCATCTCGCTTGAGCTTCTTTTCCTTTAAACAAAGGTTAGCAAACCCACTTGCAGTTGCATTCCACCACCTAGTCCAAAGGAACAGGCTTAGAATAGTCGATATTAATTAGTAAAAAAAAATGCTTAATATGCCTTCTGTATTGGTTTTAAAATCAGCTATAAGTTGGCTTATAAAGTGCACAATTGACTTGAATTTTTTGTATCGAAAAGACATTTTTCTCTTAAAATTCAAATGTCTTTATGAGTCATACAGTGTTTCGACATGAGGATATAATATACAGTAGTATCTCAAGATACGAAAGGCTCTTTGAAAATTTTTACTGCTCTACATACAAAAAGTTTTCAAGATACGAAAGGTTTCTGAAAGTCCGAGATTCGCCCCATAACAATTTTGAAACTCGCGCCGCACGCCGCCATCTTAGTTATAGTAGACTCGCCACCATCCTGCTCTCCCATTGGTTCCTGATGCTAGCCAAGCCATGAGATCCTTCTCTCTAATTGGACAGCATCCCTCCCATCATGCATCTTCTATATGTACGTGCTGGTGTGCTTTAGCTCAGCCACTCCGCACCCGAAACTTTACATTTTTTATGTGTTTTCATAAAGTTAAGTGTACGTACGTACATACGTTATCTGCCGTTTGTCCTCCTCCTCCTCTGCCGCCACTTTCGGAGATAGCCTCACTCGAAAGGTAAGCTTCGGCATTTTACGTTATTTCATTGTTTATAGATAAATTTTTATTATGAAATTTAATGGGGTGTTTTTGGAGGGCTTGGAACGGATTAGCCATTTTACATGTAAAATGTGTTCCAAGATACGAAAAACTCATTATACGAAGGCCGCCTCGGAACGGATTAATTTCGTATCTCGAGGTACCACTGTATAATACTATTATTTACATGCTTGGTCATGTTTTTTGATCCCCATGAGGAAAATAGCTTACAAATCAAATTAAAATTATATATATTTTAAAAAGTAGAAAACGCAGAATGTTTTCTGTGAGGTTTAGGGTTAGGGGATAGAATATACAGTTTTTACAGTGACGAGCCGCTGCGTCGAAACGGTAGGCCATATCGTCTCGTGAAGCACTATTGAATCGATCAAACGAGGGTGAATGCACGTCGCAGGCCGGTGACGTCATGAACCAGACTGAAAAAAGTGCATCAGGAATGTGTGCATGGAGGACCAGCCTGCCGCATCACAGAGATAGGCGAGGGAAAACTTCTGCCAGAACAGCCGAAAAGGCAGCCACGCTCCTTGTAGAGTGTGCACAGACCATCATAGGGCAGTCCGGCCGACTCGAAAGCCAGGGAGATAGCCTCGACTATCCACCTGCTTAACGTATGCTTAGATGCCAGGGCCCCCTCGAGGGTCCAGAGGAGAAGAACAGCAGGTCGGTCTTATGCCACAGGGAGGCTTTTTGAGTTCACATACACATGCAGCCAGCACACTCACAAATGTTACACAGTGCTTACTGGAGTCACTCAAAGCTGCCTCTTCCAGTGTCAGGCGCCCCTTTATCATCCTGGTTCATGACGTCACCGGCCCGCAACATGCATTCACACTCGTTTGATCAATTCAATAGTGCTTTGCGAGACAATATGTAAAGGCATTCCCCTAGCGTTTTGACGCAGCGCAAGTTCCCTTGAAAGGGAAATCATCACATCTATGGAAAGTCCATAGGAACTGAAACCCCAAGGTGTGTGTCTGTGTGTGTGGGTCACCTGTGGGGGATCTTTCATTGAATTAACGTGATGCCACACCCATCCTTTCCATGATGAGAAGGATATGACCTGTATCAGTTTACTTTCTACATCACCCTCTCTTAACTACTCATGACTACACCTTTCATCATCATCATCATCATCATCACCACCAATGTGTCAGTACAGAGAAGTTGGTGACTTTTGTGCTCATTTAATTGTCATGCAAGTCATGTCCTTTTATCACGCATCACATGTAAACTCTTGTAGCTGAATCCAGCATCAGATATTTGGGCAGCTTCTGACCACCAAGTTGTCCAGGAAACCAGTCAGCAGGAAAAGTCTCTCCATGGGTTATGAAAGCACTGAGGGGCTCTTGGTCTCCCCTCCTTTACTTTACATTCCTTTAGCTCAAACTGTCTCTCTCTCTCTCTCTCTCTCTCTCAGTTACCATTTCCCAGGCAGAAACCTTTTTTATGATGAGAGGTATACCATGAGGATTTGCTTTGGCATCTTTACACTCTAAATATATAGAGGTATTAACTTCTCTGTTGGGAGAATGTGCAACCCACAGGTGCAGAGATTACATCAGTGGGTTTATTCACCAACATACTGCTTGTGTCTGGATAGTTTCATTGATGCATTGGGTAAGAGAACGCTTAGCTGCATTTCATAAATGCTGCATAGTGAATCTTGTTCAAATTTATGTCCCTGCATTAGAAAATCTGCATGTGCAGTGTGTCTTGTTCTTGGCCGTGCTGTGGCAGTGTTGTGCTCTGGGGTATAAAGCAGTTTAAAGCATGGCTTGGCAACACTATGCTTCCCCTAGAGGGGCTTTCTGTTTGATGGCCCCCTCTAAATCATACACAACACAGCTCCACAGACCGTTTGTGGGAATTGACGGCACTGACATTAGCATGGATGTGTATTACTCCACGTACGTGTGAATTTCTGTATTTTTATGTATGACTGATATCAAAATCATAAAATTAGAGGCATATGCACAAATAGAGTAAAAAGTAGGACCTGAGGATACGTTTATACAACAACCTTGTACTAACGACCGCGTACAGACGATACATTTGTCATAACCATCCCCATTCACACGGATCCACGGAAACGCCTGTAGGCCTGTAGTTGGCGAAGTAATGAAACACTCCATGTCTACTGACTGAGCACTTTATGTGCATGTGGATGAAGTCACTGTTTTCACAAATTCAGATTTTTGTAGTTTTACCTGTTTTTAGAAGCTTGCGTTTTCCGGTCCCCAAAACGCCATTGTCTTGTACATGAACGGCACGCACAAACATATTTAGAAAAAAATGTGTTTGTACATTCAATAAAAGCGTGCTTCCAAATGAATGATTTACACATTTTTCTACAAATAAATAAGCTATCATTGCAGATCATGACATAGTATGTCAACTGGTCAAGAAAGGCCAAACATGGCTACTTTTCATGCTAGGTTAATTGTTTGTTAAATAAGGGTTTATCGCACAGTTCTCACAACTACAACTTGTGCATTGATGTTCTTTTTAAAAGAGCACCAAAGTGTAACATATTCATGCAATATGCATGAATTAAGAACTGCCCGATGTTTTACATTTACATTTTACCTTTATGCATTTGGCAGACGCTTTTATCCAAAGCGACATACATTGCATTCAAGGAACACATTGAATCAGTTCTTGCTTTCCCTGGGATCAAACCCATGACCTTGGCATTGTTAACACCAATAAACAAACATATGAACGTTATATAATTATATATATACATATATAAATAAATAAAAGCAAGGATGGTAATTAGATGAATAATGGTCAGACATCATTCATAAGATCTCATTGCTTATTGAGCATGTGCCCTCAGCATGCACTGACCCCACAATGGACCTTATGCGTTCTCCAATTCATGCTAATAACCAATACAAACATCAGGGAGGGACGTCAGGGTCAGATAACGGTTCTGTACTGTTTACATACACGGTATATAACCTGTAAATATGAGGGGAGGGTTCATCCTCACTGCCCCACTAACCCAAACCATGTGTGAGAGGACAGAGCCCCCCTCAAGCACGTCAATCAACAGGCCAGGGGAGCTGAGATCGTAACGTGGACTGGCAGAGAATCCTTCTTCCGTCCTCATACAGAAACTCAGCAGTTTGACCGTGCACACAAACACGTACATGCATTTAAACGTTTATCTAGAAACAGACACTCTTCAAGCACATGAGAAGTTAAATACACAGATACACAAAGAGGGATTCTTAGGGGGTCTAACAGATGTGGAGCACTGGGTTCTTGGGGGAAGTAGGCATTTTTGGGTTAGAAGCGTGAAACGTGCAAACAATCCTTATGGCATGCATTTTGTGTTTGGATTACTCGAACTATATTCAGACACAGTCAGAAAAGCATGCAGCCATCGCATTTGTAATGTAAACTGATATGTTGCTGATAACAGCAAAGGACTGGCAAATCAACTATGAAAGAAAGGTGTTTAAATCTTGCCATTTGTGTGTGAATTGGAATTTGGAAAACCATACATATATGCACTATATTTCACTGAACTCTGACATCAACATGCAGTGAAAAATTTAAATGGGAAAGTATACGTTTTTGCTTTAACTTTTTTGATCTACATGAAAAGATTTTTGATTAAGCAATGCAGGCATTTAGAGACCCTTCCCACAAAACCTGATTTGTTATTTTAGGATTATTTATAGTATATAAATAATACAATAGTATATAATTAATATCTTAAATACATTTTTATTTCTATAGTTTCAGGTTTTTATATAATTTTAGTTTGTTTTATGTTTTAATACATTTGACGTGTGCTTTTTTATTATTATTATTTCTTTATAGCTTTATTTTCTTTTTATTTTAGTTTTAGTCTCAGTAATTATGACTGATTTCAGTTAGTTGAAAGATTTTTTCATGTTTATATTTAGTTTGATCTTTATTTCATTTACGATTTAAATATTTTTTGTTTCACAGTAAAACATAATGTGAATACTGTAAATGGGTTTCAAAGTTTTTTTACCCCCTTTGTTGTATGCCACAGTTCTGTCGTGTCTCCACCCCCCTGTTTCCTCGCGTGATTTTACCAGTGTCATTACCTTCTCCTGTCTCGTCAATCAGTTACCTCATTGGTCTTGTCACCTGTGTCCCATCATCCCTTGTGTATATATTCCCTGTATGTTTCCCTCTCTTTTGATCCGTCGTTGCCTATGTTAGATGTCAATGTTTGGATCTGTTGTATGCTGTTTTGCTCCCTGTTTAGTCCCGTTGGAGTATTTCATCCTGTTGGACTGTTTATATCCCCTTTGGCTTTCATTTCTGTTTTTACACAAGAAGTGTCCCTTTGTTTTATATTTAAAATGTGTTGTTGAGTTCATTTATTATAGCAAAGTTTCAGTTATTCCTATCTCCCGTGTCGTCCTCATCCTCCTACCCCTTCATGTCTGACAGTATGAAGGCTGCATTAAAACTCTTTAAAAATATTTTTTATGGTGTCATTATGTATTTTTCCAGCCTTTTAGGAATAGATTTTATTTACCCTCATTTTACCCACATTTCATATTTGAAGCTATGAAAATACGACATTACCTTTTTAAACTTTTATCCCCGGTTTCACAGACGAGGTTTAAGACTAGTCCAAGACTAAAATACATTTTGAGCTGTTGTAACTAAAGCAATTTGCTCTGACATTTTTTGAAATATGTCAGTGACACATAACATAAATTGACATTTGTCTCAAAATGCACACCAGTACTGTTTTATAAAATGTTTATAAAGCATCTCAATTGTCCTAATTTAACCAATCCCTTGTCCTGGCTTAATTTAAATCCAGTCTGTGAAACCGGGCTTTACAATTTTAAAATACACACAGAAACATCTACTCAATATTTTTACAGATTTCCCTTGGTTATTAAGGAGAAAGCAATATGCATGAGCTTGAGCTGAATATTACATAAAAACCAACAAAGCCAAAAGTGGCTGAAGAGTTATTCTTCAGATTTAATCATTTCATGTTCTGTCATTGTTAATAGTCCTTAAGAGAGTTGTCAGTCTTGATTGCAGTGATATTTTACGTTGGCATAGTATCCTTTTTCTTTTTTTCGTTCATAAATGTGGTACAGATGTGACGACCATCACAACATCCTCCCAGAGCCTCTGAGATCTGATTGGATCCAAACAGAATGAGTAATATGAATCACAGGAATTGTTTGGTCCAAGCTTTGTGTTTGTATTATCAGGGCACATGGGGAGTACAAATAGGAGAATGGTTCTGTTTACAAAATCCAACGCTGTTAAATGTAAATCAAATGTCAATATGTTTTAAATTGAGGAAGATAAAGGTATCTGTACTCCCACATATTGTATGAGGCCAAAACATGTCAATTAATTTTTTTACATTTTTAAATGTTGTAAATATATTTCCCAACAATTTGTTTAAAATGGCAAATACATAATTAGTCAATAATATGCAAAAGTAATAGCTCCTCCAAAGAATAATTTTCTCATCCTCATGTTGTTTAAAATATGTACATGACTTTCTATTTTCAGTGGAACACGAAAGATGTGTAAAGATTGTCCAGATTGGCATTATTTTATAATATTTATGTATCTTCACTTAAAGCTATTATAAAATAGTCTTTTAAATTTATGCTAAAAAGCCGGTATCAAGGAATTCACCATAAAAATTAAATATATGCAGTGACAATATGGCATATTGATCTGACACATAAAATGTAACTCAACACCCTAATGTACAATATACAAACTCTTAAAGAAAATATATGCATATGTGTCACGCAAGGAATGTGAATGTTCTTTTAATGTTTTTTACTATAAATTATAGATTAATTTATAGTACCATGTCGAAAGGGAACTCTACGGGTTCTGCGTCCCCTGGGGATCACTGCGGGGAATACTTGTACGTGTCTAAGCATTAATCTAATCACGACAATGAACTCAACATTGGCCGACCAGCCACCTATGATGTCATCATGGGTGCGACCGTAGGTATAAAAGAATAGCAGAGATTTGGTTTCTTCGAATGGAATCCAGAAGAACCGACCCGGTAAGAATCTGTTTTGCCGTTATTTCTGTGTTGAGAGTGTCACCCGAACAGGTACATGGTATGTAAAGGTAGATGGTTATAGCTTCCCTTGAGACCCTGCTCCACGGAACGCATGGGTAGCAGGTACGCACCCATGCTGCACCCAACTGTTTGGACTGCTGCCAAGCCTCCTCTTGATATTAGAGTCTGGCCTTTTCTGGCATTCCCAGGATAGTGTTCTTGAGCTGGAGACTCCTGTCGTACCCCTTCGTAAGTTGTCTGGGGCGTAAGAGAGAGTTGCTAGGCTAAGAGCATTCCCTCTTGGGCTGAACATGCTAGGTCTTGCCATAATAATAAAAAAAGTTTTGCCAAAGTACCAATTCTGGTACCAATTCTGTTTTCTCCCCCGAGCTCTGCTCCAATGGCTAAACTACAACAGATTGTTATGCAGAGAAGGGAACACAGGCCTCCACTCTTAGTACTCGGCCTGCTTAGCCTTAGCTATAGGGTGAGCAGTTAGGCTGTACAAACTCAGGCAGTGTGCCCCTCCTTGATCCCACGAGCTCCACTCAGACAGCTCTTCGGGGGTCAGTAAGGCCTCCTGTGGAGAGCCCATTGTAGGTGCTCCCGAGAGTAGAGTAAGTTGTTATAGGTTCTCGACTCCTGAGCTCATTAAGTTGAAGAAAAGGGGGTGCGGCGAGAGCGGTTACCTTCTCTCATGAGAGTTACACTTAAATACATTGCTGGCAGCAATGTCACCCTGTAGCCTAAGACTGGTTGCCCACTGAAGCTAAGCGGGTCTGAGGCTGGTTATTTCCTGGATGGGAGACAACTTGGAATGACTAGGTTGCTGCTGGAAGTGGTGTTAATAGGCCATCAGGGGGTGCTCACCCTGCGGTCTGTGTGGGTCCTAGTGACGGGGACACTGTACTGCAACAAGCACTGTCCTTTGGATGAGATGTTAAACCGAGGTCCTGACTCTCTGTGGTCATTAAAAAATCCCAGGATGTCCTTTGTAAAGAGTAGGGGTGTAACCCTGGCATCCTGGCCAAATTTGTCCATCATGGCTTCCTAACCATCCCCATACTCTGATTGGCTTCATCGCTCTGTCTCCTCTCCACCAATAAGCTGGTGTGTGGTGAGCGTTCTGGCGCAGTATGTCTGACGTCACATCATCCAGGTGGATGCGCACTCTAGTGGCGGTTACCCTTCTTAACCTATTACCCTTCTTATAGTGGTATGCGTAGAGTGTTGTTAGGCCCTGTGCTAAAGAGAATAAGCCTTTGCTCTCAGAGCTTAGAGTTATGCTTATTGGTGATAAGAAGTGGATGATGTATCATTCAGGTGCCTTTTTTATACCTGCTGGCCAATGTCAAGTTCATAGTCGTGATTAGATCAATGTTTCAGACATGTATCATACTGGAGGTATTCCCCGCAGTGACCCCTAGGGGATGCAGCGTCTCGTTCTCTATTCTCAGAGAATAATGATAGGATTTGTAACCTGAGACGTTTTGATAGTATTTTAATTGACTAGTAGACTAGAATAGTGTTTTACTAGAATAGTGTTTTACAGTTAAATTAAAGATTTTTTAATGTTTAAAAACAAGCTCTCTTATGCTCACTAAGGCTGCATTTATTTACAAAAATACATAAAAAAATACACAAAACAGTAATATTGTGAAGTATTATTATTATTGTCAAGTACTAGTATAATTATTACATATTGAGTATTGATTGAATATACAGAATGATATAGAAGGATCATGTCACACTGAAGACTGGAGTAATGATGATGAAAACTCAGCTGTGATCACATTAATTAATTATATTTTAATGTATATTATAAAAGAAATAAAGATTGTTTACTAGAACCTCTATCATTCATGGAACCTTTCCATGAATTTCACGCAATTTGTTTTGGCAGTTTTGTGGTAATTTTTCATCCTCTTTTGGAGTTAAACAGCATCCGCTCTCATTCACTGTATGGAAAAGAGCATCCAGTACAATCTGGTAAATTTCCTCTTTTGTGTCCCACGGAAAAAAATATATGTCATATAGGTTAGGAATTGCATGAGGGAGAATAAATGGTGGCAAAACTTTAATTTTGGGTAAACTATCTCTTTAATTGGTTGTAATGTCAATGAGGAAAGCTGCAAGAACAATGATATATCCAGACATTATAGCACTTCTACAGTAGCAGTAATGTTGATCAATTCTGTTTTAGAATAAGAGTATTAAGCTATTCTCTAAGTTTACACAGACTTCAAAATTTTAGGTTCTGCCTTTTGCCTCATTCCATGACCGCATTTGTTCAAATCCTGCTTGAGAAGTAAAGAAGAGCCTGTCCCAATGGCACCATAACTGAGGTGGGAGGTGAAGTTAAAGAGGATGAAATACTGCACTAGAGCAAGTTTTTCTGTAAGCTGCAATATGAGTGATGTTGTTTCAGATGCTTGGAGGCTCAAATGACAATCCAGACCCTGCATTCTTGCTTACCTAGGATATGGGTTTAAAACTTACAGTTTTACTTGATGAAAATAAAATATAATGACATTTCTGCCATTATTCACTCACGTTAATGTCCAAACTTTTTTTTTCCCTTCTACTGTACACAAAAAAACACCTCAAAAATGTTGCTCTCTTATTCCTGTTGTCTTTGAATTGGCAGATGGCGAATGGTCTGGCAGTGGTCTGACCTGGCTGAGGCATGCAACGGATAGGGTGGGTGTCGATTCTATGGCCCCTGTGGAAAGGACGGTAGTCCAGGTAAGCCACCCACACCTGCAGGATATCCTGTCAGACGGTATAAAACCATTAGGTTGACGTCAGTTTACCAGTCCTGCATTTTCTGATTATATAAACTCGTTGTTGTATTTTAAATAACTGAGTTTTGTTTATTTAAAGGGAGGAACTAGGGTGGGATTTTTGATAAGATTGTGCAAGGTCATGTGCCTGATCCTGATGGCACACAATTATGGGTGGTGGTAAGAGAGATTGTGAAAGTATGAGATACTGCAATCTAATTATGTTTGCCATATTCTAAAATTAGGCTGTGCTTTGTAATTTTTGGTTATTTAGTACAATGAGATCCAGATGTTGTTTTAAGCACAAATTAATTTTGTTAATTAATGTTGCATTCCAACCTCTTCTGAGACGCAGATTTGTCTAAATAAGCTATGAACAAAAAAATAACTAATCATTGGTTCAGTCAAATGTCTCTGTTATTTATTCATCTTTGTCCAGAATGATCAAAGAAATGTTTTTTCTTCTAAGTAGAGATGAATTTGTTTGCATGTGTGTTTTAGCAGCAGAAGGAACCCAGATTTAGAAAGAGAGAGAGAGAGAGAGAGAGAAGTGAAAGAGAAAAAGTAAAGCTGAGCTAAATATTCTTACCAGATGCTGTTTTAAGTAGTTTCTTTTTGAGTTGTGATGCTTGTTTCTCTTGATCTTGGTCCAAATTACCAATGCCAGGTTTAAAATTTCCAGATCCAGGATTCTGCTTAGTAGAGAACATATAGTTTACAAGAATCCTCTAACCAGAATTTTACATAAATCTTTTTAATAATTATTGCGTTACTGTGATCCTAAAGGAATAGACTGGATTTAAATCTATAGGATGAATTATATTACACGTTGACCATCAGAATTGTGGAAATAATTTTTAGGTAGAAAAATAAATAAAACTGTGATAGTGTAAAACAAACATAATGCAAACATAATGCAAACATAATGTTTTTCTTTTGTATTTTTTAAAGTTTTTGTTTTCATTATTATTTAATTACGTATGTTAACATTTCATGAACCTGCTATTCCAAAAGCAAGATATGGTGTACCATTAAACAGAATTGCAGTTAAAATGCATATGTATTTTAACGGCATATAGGTGTATCCAATCCATATAAACCATTGTAATTTGACTTGACGTTTGTAATTACAAAGTTATTTTTGGCCATGACTGCATAATATTTTATTTTACATATAACCTGGCAAAGGGCAATTTAGGTAAATAATAAATATGTTTATCTTAAATGTAAATTGTTACATATACTCCATAACATTGCTTCTTTTTTTTTACATTGGGTTCTCATGTAAAAGTTTATATTTATTTAATCTGTCAGGTAGCAGCGATATTTATGTGATTTATTTATGTGACAACATATATAAATGTAGATTCAATTACATATACTCTAAAACTTTGTTGTTGTTGTTTTGACCCTGGGTGCTCATGTAAATCTATTAATTCATTAATTCAGGCAATAGGGGCATTTGCGGAGATCCATTCCAAAAAACAAAACAAAAATTGTATTCCTAAAATCATCACGTATCTTGACATTTATATCCCACGGAAATCATTTTAATAACAGGGATCATATGAGATATTTAACATTCCTTTCTTATAGCCGCTGGAAACATCCCACTCTTTTATCCCTTTCATTCTTTCCTCTATCTTTCTCTTTGACCTCATTGGTTGCATTTTCATGGGGTATTACATAACTGCTGATACCTCCAAACAACCCTCTCATGTTGACATTTCACAACAGGGCTTTTCACACTTGAAATGAGTTAGCCCTGGGTCATCCTAAACCCCGCGTAAACTGAATCCTGGGTTGTCTTGATTCACATTTCACACTGCTCATAATTTACCCAGGGTAAACAATTACAAAATATATATAGTTTATATAGTTATATATATAATATATAGTTTCAAACTATATATTCCAAAAAATTCCTTATTTGTAAATTAATGGTGTCCTTGATTGGATAAACGCATGCTCTGTCAAGGTGCTGTCACATTTGGTGTAGTTATTTCTTGTGACAGAGCTCTAAAAGTCTTGTAATATTTTGTCTTTTGTGTGAGCGCACAGTTTTCGAGCTTGCTCGAGCTGTGTGCTTTCCTGTCCACATTATGTATTTTGTGTGCGGGGCGTTGTGTTCGATCTCGATTCCAGTCTTGTTCAGACTCGGTTTTGTATTTCGGGATTCGAACATTCATGCTCCGTGTGTTTGTCTTCTGTTGTCTCTGTCTTGTTATGCGAGCGTCCACAGTTTCAAGTTCGCTCGGGCTGTTCGCTCTTGTTCGCGTCAGTTGTTATGCTTTCGTGTTATGTCTTGTTTTGTGCTGTGTAGCTTGCAGGTTGTGTTTTCAATGGCTGCGTCCTTTCATGTTTTATTTTTTTGTGTGGATGCTCGGCTTATGAGAGTTCTCATTGGCTGCATGTTCATGTCATGTTTTGTGTGAGCACATGGAAGTGTGGATCTTGTGCCATGTGCTCTCCTATCATTGTGTAAACCCCCTCATCTTGTTTCCTCATTGTTGTTTTGATTTGCCCCACCTGTCCTCCCTCATTACCTGCCCTGTTTGTTCCCTATTTATTCTCCCTGTCTTTGCTGTCCTGTGCTGGTTCGTAATCAGTCCAGTGCAGTGAAGTTGTGTTTTCCCCCCTCCGGGTAGTTTTGTTAGAATTTTATTCCATTATTAATAAAACCCTTTTCTCCCAAGATTATTGAGTCCTCACTCATCCCTTCACCCTAAATCTGACATCCTCATATTACTGACTATACTATTTAGTTTATACTGAATGGATTATTTGGACTATTAAGGTAAGGATTAAACTGTTTCTTTCTTCACTCAAATTGTCATGTTTTCTGTCTGTATTTGACATTTTTGTTCTCAAATCCTGAAATTACACTTTATGTATAATGGCATTTCTGTGACTGCTAACCCTGCTTTTAAATTACAAGTGGTTAAGCACAGTGTGAAAAGCCCTGATCATGTGCCAGAGGCAACAGAGTCCAGATTCTCCTGCAGGGCACAGAGAGGTCATACTGAGTGTCAAAACCACCTCTGCACCATCCTCTCATATCCTAACATTCTCACTCCCTCCTTGATACAACACACACACACACATTAAATGTCACACACTGAGGTGCCTCTTCAAAGTACTTTAACCCCACTGCTTTCAAAAGAATCAGGTTTCCCTGCCATATGTAATACAAAAAGCTAATTTTCAACATTTTTCAGAATGTATACAAACTTGTTGGTTTAATGCAGTGTTGTTCAAAGGAATATTACAAAAACATCCTTAACTTTAAAATCTGAATACTCAAGTCTACTTCATGAACTTTTGTTGTTTTTTATTGGTAATGATTTGGTTGCTTTTTTTCTTTGTTTGGTTAGTTATTTAATTTTAGTTTGTTTTAAGATTTATTGTATTTTGTGTAAGAAGTCTCATAAAATAAAGAATAGAAATAAGAATGGATGATTTAAGAAAGTTATGTGTTGAAGGTATAACTTCATTGGACTGAACAAATTTAGATATGAATTAGTTATTTATGCCTCGTCACGTTAGACAAACACTCACCAACAACAATAATGCATCTTAAACCATGTTTTAGTTTGAATGGACCTGATCGTTGTAAATCAGGGGTTAAATTAGAACAGAATTTGGGGCTTTTCTATTTTTAAAAAAAAAGAACTGAAGAAGAAAATAGTTCCCTTAAAAAAAAGTAAAATTTTCCTGATGTCGTCAGAAAAACATATTTACTTAATATACGTTTTTTTTTTTTTTTTGTTAATTTTTTTTTCAGACACTTCGGATCCTCTTTAAATTGCATGTGATAGGCTCTGATGCCACTTTCTTTGGGAACAGGGTGTGGGCTCTAGATGGAAAATAAATTTCCTGCTTTCTCCCTGACCGGATCTGCCTGAGCAACAGTCGGATCATGCCAGGGAGCGGATGGACTGGGAGTAGGCAGGAAATCTCAGGGAGCAAAGGGGTCGGATGGAGTGCCAATATTAGGACCATTCCTGAGCAGGAATCAGGAAAACTGGAATTTATTTTACAGTTTTCCCAAATTGTTGTTCTTCCTCTTCCCCCCCTGCAGTGGCTGCAGTTGGCTATCTCTTCTCTACCTCTATCCCACTTGGTACATTAGTGCTTATTGAAAAGGGTTCACTGGTTTAACTATTTGGTTCTCAATAAAATAATCCTGCACAAAATATACATTTTTACCGTATTTTCCACCGTAACAGTAAAGCCAGGATACTGATAGGAGGTGGTAAAAATGTTTACGTTTTGCATTGCAACCTTTGATCAGATTTTCTCTTTCGTCCATGTCCAGGGAGATTAGCTACAGCACCATAGCTACTTGATAATGTTGCGCACTATAGACAAAGGAACATCTAGGAGATCTTTGGAGATGGAAATATAATCTTGAGATTTTGATTCTCAAGTCCTCAGATAGTTCTCTTCTCTTTTTGTTGCCCATGCTTGGTGTGTCACACACAGACACACAATGCAAAGAATAAGTCAACTTCTCTCCTTTTTATCTGCTTTCAGGTGTGATTCTATATATATATATATGAAAACAGATCTTATTAATCTGAAAGCAGATCTTATTAATCCACAATTTAGAAAATTGTTTGAAATTTGTTCATTTTTTCCCTTCTTTTTTGGTTTTGTTCCAACACACACAAAGGGAATAAAAATGTGTATAGCACAACATGTGTTAATGCAATACTTTTCTGTTAGCAATTCTTGATTTTCTGGAAAAATGTCAGGGTTGCCCGTGTGTGTGTGTGTGTGTGTGTGTGTGCGCGCTATTACTATAATCCCAACATAATTTAAATATGCATACAATTTACCACTGTTCCGTTAAAATAACTATTTTGCAACCATCATGTTTTCTACAGTAAAAGACCTGAAAAACAGTCTAAACCAAACAGTCATCAATTCATGGGACCTTGACTCTTCCTGAGCAAGACATTATGAAACTTGGATGAAATCAAAGCTTAATTTTCCACTGCCCCTTTCATTAAAGACCGATTGGGCCTGACCCGACACAAATCTGTGAACAGCCCCGGATGTCAGCACTGTTCCAACTTCGAAGAGTCACCGCAAGTTGTATTGTTCTGCTTTTACTTTCTGGAAACTTCTCATTCACCTGGAAATCGACAACATCCTCGCCACTAAACTTAAATCCATCTGGCGTCAGCTCATGGCCAGATTAGCGTGACTTTATTTATGAAGAAATCAAGAACTTCAGCAAGTTTACTATGCATTACAGCCTATGCAAACATTACATCATGTTGTATATGAGTGGGCCGAGCCACAAGTGGTTCCCACGGGAGCTGTTAGAGGGTACTTAGTGGAAAGGTCATGTTACACAGGCAGTATGTCGTACATGATTTCCATGTGCCCAGATAACAACTGGAATATGAGATGTTATGAAACTGAATCCTCCACTGTTTAAAAATAAACCGGAGTAGGAAGATGTCCACCCACTCTGAGCATCCCAAATTTCATCCGCACAGGTTCCTGTTTGGTTGACTAATTTTAAAGATGTAGCAATAAGTGTGGAATGGCACGGGCAATGAAAGGAAGCCATGCTGTTGAGTAAACTTTCAAACAAAAAGCCAATTTTAGAACACAAACACACAATGGCAGGAAAACAAAGAACGTCACACGAGGGGACAGACAGGGTCAGCTCAAGGCAAAGACACGGCCTCGTTCTGTATGAACATGGCCCTGAAACTCCTGCGTTCAAGGGCACCGAGTGCATTCATGAAATTATGCTATAGTTTCCAATCCAGCTGACTGAGTACGTTTATGAATGAAATGGGTTGTTTTTATTGTCCATTTATAGAGACACTTGTCTTGCAGCAGTTTTAGATTAGATTAGATTCAAGTTTATTGTCATTACACATGTACAAGTACAGTATAACGAAATGACGTGTATAATGGGAAATGGATCCGTCTTATGAAGTCAAGGGCTTCTGAAACCCACTTCTGAACAGTAACATGTCTATTACATTAAACTGTAGTATATATATATATATATATATATATATATATATATATATATATATATATATTATTTTTTATTTTCTTAATTTACTCACCCTCGTGTCATTCCAAACCTGTGTGCCTTTTCATTTAATTCTCAAATTAAGAATTACAATTAAAATAAATTAAATCATTATTAACTCTAAAATCTTAGTAAATCATAATGCAGGTTTCTACGGAAATATGGCATATGTTTGATTACATTAACTTCCTTCTTGCCTTACGAAAATACAGTTTTTTTTATCAGGCCATGACAGAATTTTTGTTTTGTGTAAACTAATCACATTAATTGTGCTTCCCTTGTGAAAGAGAAAATTTGGCATACTTTTTAAAAGAGTATAGTTACACTTTATTTTAAGGTGATACAGTGTAATCACACATTTAATTTATTAAAATGAATGAAGTTTGATTTAATGTTAGTTACATGTAATTATGCTTCCCTTTTTGTTGGTCACTTCAACCTGTGTCAAAACAGACACAGGGGGTTTGCTCTTGAGAGCCTAATCACCACTGAGAATATCAGAAAAGGCCAAATAAATTAGCATGCAGAATTTGCATGCCACGCCATCCCCGTACATAAGGGTGTATGAGGCAGCTGAAGTGCAGCTTGCATACTGTCTATGTTCTTTAGAGCCGAAGTAGTGCATCTCTTTATATTTAAGCTGTGCATTCACCTCTATCTGCTGTAAATACAGCACATATCACCAATCTCTTTCAACAGTGCACAGAAAAGTGAGAGGAAAATCCCTGGATGCTTTAGCAGCATTTCTAAAAGAAAAATGTCCTTTCTAAAAAGCACATTTCCTCTGAAAGAACAATTAAACAGCATTTTGCATGTTTTTAAAGATGCCTTTCTGTTTCACTCTCTTTTCAACTTTCACTCGATGTCTCTTGTCCTCATACATCCATTTTCGCTACCTCACATGCCTGAGCACACACTTTTGTGGATTGCTCATGTTCTGTGAGAACTATGAGAACATGACCCATTACATTGTGATCATGTTCTCTTTCCTGGCAAGAAAGAAAGAAAGCTCTGCTGCAACCCACACTGTGGCTACAGCTCAGGATGATGAGGTGAAAATTACACTGCAAGTGTTTTTTTCCAGGTGATTCCCCGCGGACCTTTCGCATGTTGCATTCGATGTAGTTGCCGGCGGATTTCATTTGGGGCTTTAGATGAGGATGAGCTGTTGATAGCAGTATAGGACGTCTGCTTATGCCTTATCATGCAGAGGACTCAGCCAGACTACCATCTTCAGGTGGGAGTTTAGTCTGAGTGTGATGCTGAGTTGGCAGTCATGCTTGCCCAGGTTGCCGTGGGCATTGGATGAGAGTGGAATTCCACTCCCTGTCCTGAGTGCTCATGGTTGGATGATTGGTTTCTGAGTTTGAAACCTGTCTCATAATCAGTCCCGCCCTGGTATCTCTCTTTCTGGAAGTACATGAAGAGCTCACAAAGTATGGAAGGCAGACACTGCCATAACCTACTTCAAAAGTTCTTTGCTCTCACTACCCTCAACAGTGGAGTGGATAGGGAGCAAACAGGAGGTTCCACGGCCATCCTGCAGGTCCATCAGGAAAAAGCTCTGAGGGAACTGCACGAGAGTAGATGCAGGAACTGCATTCAGCAACAATCATTGCTCTCAGAGCTACCAAGTCACAGATGTTCACGTTCATGGCCCTAGGATTCCACTCTTGGCTAACCTTGTGGAAATGAGAGAGCTCAACAACTTTCTCAACCCCCAATCTTGTGGGGTGGGGTTGGCCTCTTCAGCAATATACGGCAGTAGAAAAGCAAACAGAGACACACTCATATGGTTGTTGCAGAGGGCGTCTAACTGCAGCTGCTAATCCAGCTCCCTTGGATGTCCCCTCAGAAAAACAGTAGTTTTTTGTTTTTCAAAAGTTATAAGTATTTTAGCAAGAAAGCATATCTCTGGAAAACTAGGTATTGCCGTGTTCAAACTTCTCAGGTACCTTCAGGACATGCCGATGCTGATATCTACATGTGTGTCAATATGTCAAAAATTTCAATTTCAGCATGCCACAAGGAATCCATAGACAACGCAACATTGGAAAACTGTTCAAAAGTTATCTCATGACCTGTAGGTGGCACTTTTTCCAAAATTGGCATGGGCTCTCAGATAATGGTTCCTATGAAGAGTACCAATTTTTGTTTTGATGGCTCAAAGTTTGGCGAGACACAGCCTCTGAAACAAGTTTGTGACATCTTTTGACTTAATGTCCTCATTTTAACTTTTGTGAAACAAAAGTTTTGTTATTAACAAACTTAATAATGTACTTTTCAAAATGGCCACTACTTTAATGGGTAGTGTTTTGATGTAAGATGAATGTGATCAGAATGAAAGAGAGGATTTGGGAGAACTAAATTAATTTTTTCTAGAACAAAGGGTTCAAAAACTATAACCTATAGAAAAGGGATTTTTGAACTGGTGGTCCCGCAATAGAGTTGGTGCTAGAGAAAAATCACCTCTAATCATCTAATCATCATCATCTCTAAAATTGTGCCAAGTTTCTTCATTTTCTCATGTTCCATTGATAGTGTTTTTCTCCCACTTAAGTACATATTTTTATGTCGGCTATGTGCGTTCGCATTGGCTGCGTGTTTGTGTCTTTGTGTCATTGTGTAACCCCACCCGTCTTGTTCCCTTGTTACTTTGATTTTTCCCTCAATTATCCTCCCTCCTGTGTCTATTTAATACCTTCGTGTTTGCTATCCTGTGTTGCATCGTTGTTGTTTCATGAGTCTTGTCTTGTCTAGTCCAATCTGCCCAGTCCAGTCTAGTTATGGTTTTCCCCCTCGTGCTGTTTCGGTTTGTCTTTTGTTTTATCTTTTCATCAATAAAAAATTTAAAAAAACTTCCAACCTGCTTATATAACCCTCGCTCTTCAATACCTGACCGAGTACTGTCTTTAAGTAGACCTAAGTTGCTTTTTATTACATTAAAATAAGTGTATATTATGCACATTCAATTAAATTACCCCTTTTTTTTAAAAGGGTTTGCTTAAGACATTAGGTCATTCTCGACCTTTTGAAATATTGTTTTACTCACTGTTTGAATGTAATGAAAGTGAGTTACATGTGTGTGACCTGAGATTGCTTGCTTTTCAAGAGTTTGACAGCAGGATGTACCGGATTTTGCCATGACTACACTTAACCTTGGCTCTAGTGGGGTCAAAGATCTCTATCTTTTGTTTTCTTTAACACATCCTAATCTGATAATGGAGTGTTTACTATAAAATTACATAATTTCATCACTGTTTGTTTTCCACAACAAAACACACAGCGTCAAGATGTGTTGGCCGATTATAATCAATGAATCTGGAGAATCTGAAGAAAGTACAGTCTGTAGTTGTGACTTCCCTTCTTGAACTTGAAAACACACATCAAATGTGTTAAATAGGTGTCACAAATCTTCAAAATAATATAAAAATATGTTAGTTTAAATTTAGTGTGTTAGAATTGGACTAGCACCCTTACTGTAATTTTATTGTACATTTTTAAATAAAAGCTCTATGCAAAACGCTAAATTTTTTGGATTATAAAAAAAATATTTTGTTTAATTTTGCCTTGCAATGCACTTAGGCATTGCACAATAAGGCATTGTATGGTCTAATGAATATTTATAAAAGGAGATATAATTCATTATACTATGTATCTATTCATTTTTTAGGAAATGTAATGCATTAAAACATGAAAAACAACCAATTTCAGATGTACTGTAACAAGTAACCTGCAAATATTGAATACAAATATTCATAGTTGTTTATGAAAATATAGAATTCATTATAACATATGTACATAATGAATACCTTGATACATTATTAGCCTTTTTTATAAATGTACAGATTTTCATTTTTTGTCATTTTTTTCTTGTGTTCTGAGAGAAAATGTGATCTAACCTAAAGATTACATTTGTATATAGAGACACACCTTATTCTATGCCTTAATATGCAGGTGTTTAAACAGATTTGACATTACAACAGATATTTAATAGACAAGTTACTGACTTTTACAGTTTTGGCCCTCCAAATCATGATGTTAGGTCAGTTTCTGAAGGTTAAAACTCCCTAAGAGTTTCCTTCCCTGAAGTCCTCAGTACTCAGACACTTTCACAGTAAGCAAAACCTCAGTTTATTCGAATTTCTTTGAACATGACATCAGCGACTACCACGTATTACATCAGTGCTGACTTGAACCATGCCCTCTTTGTGTATCTCTATTTAACGACTTCCTAATGGCACTAGAAATCAGACCCAGCAGCTTTATGGGCCCTGCATGGCATCTTTATGAGAACATATTTCTGTGGATGTGTATGTTTTACTGTAATTCTACCAAATAAAAGCATCATTTTAGCATTTTTTGGGGGGGTTTGAAAGCCAAGGTGGTTCAAAACAACGCTTCGCATGCGAATTGACTTCTATTGTATGAAAAAAAAAAAAAAAAAAAAAAAAAAAAAGACCACAAAACATCTAGTTTACGATTGTAACCTCTTCAGGGAATGAGACGCTGTATTGATTGATGCTGTGGAAATGCTCTGTGTGATTGAAAACCAATAAAAACTGAAGACACAGAAGTACTGTTGCTTTTTTGGCATGCCTTTATAGTTTCCTGGTTCAGAACATCACCCGCCTCTGACATCCCTTCACATCATTGACTTGATTTCACAATCACGCAAGGCATTCCAACAACGTCAATCGAGGCAGTGCAAGTTCCCGCAAGTTGAACATATCTTCTATTATATTCCAGGGAAGAAAAAAATCATTCAGGTTTAGAATAACATGAGGGGGTGTAAATAACCTTTCCCTTTATGGAAAGGACTTAAGGGCCAGTCACACAGCCGATCGCGCATGAATTACTCACAAATCACGCATAGATTGGGTTTGTGCGTGCTTGTGCGTCGAGAAATTGACCAAAGTATTCCACGAACACCCGACGCATGAATCACTGCCGGAGCGCGTCCAAACATGCATGCTTCGCGAACGTTCCACGAACAAGCACTTTCAGAATCCACATTGTCAGTGGAATGAACGTGAAACGCGCGCCGCGGTGCGCGGTTCATGAGTTATATGAAGGTGGGGCGTCAGTGGACGTGCGCGCTTTCGAACCAGTTCTGACGCATAAGCACTGACGGCCGACGCGTGTCCCACGCATGTCACGCATACTCAACGCATAAACTACGCACGCCGACTCATAAATAACGCACACCAACGCACATCTGTGCGTCAGAAAATTTTTGAACCGTTCAAAACTCAAAATCACGCACAAACCACCTTCGACGCACATCCACTTACAATCACTGACGGTCCTCGTTTGTTCCACCGACGAATTACGCATATGACGCACACGGCGCGCAGAAACGAAAATCTGTGCATAATTCGTGTGTTCTTCATGCGTTTTCGCTGTGTGACTAGGCCTTAAGATTATAAGTTTACTTATAACTGAAAGTGTTTACTTATAATCTTTGGAATATGTAAATAAACATTACAAAGATTTGAAAATATAAGCCTTTAAGTAAAACATACTGTTTCACATCTTCTGCTTTATCTAATCAAAACTTTAAAAGCCCAGCAGATTTTTTTCATGTCTCAAAATTATATGCGTTTCTCACTTCTCTTGTTTCTGAAATCCAGAAAGCCCCGAGAAGAGCAGCCAATGACGGATATTTAGCATCCACAATCAGGAAGTTAAGTCAAAACAGCAGCATGGACCAACATAAACGATCAATCTCAATGGCATAATGTAAGCACTATGTCTT
The DNA here is from genome assembly GCA_037043235.1 of Rhodeus uyekii. Classification (NCBI taxonomy): domain Eukaryota; kingdom Metazoa; phylum Chordata; class Actinopteri; order Cypriniformes; family Acheilognathidae; genus Rhodeus; species Rhodeus uyekii. Next base: position 459,548 of record JAWRVZ010000025.1, on the reverse strand, counting down.
AGTCTGAGTTGACTGTCATTATATTAAAAAGCATAACCTTTTAATACAAATATTGACATGAACTATTGATTAACTTCTATTTTTATTACACTTTACTGCATTTAAGCATGATATACAGGGTTATTGGTTTTCAATTATTTTTATTAAGAAACTGAAACAGCCTGGGACCTCTTTAAAGAGACCTTGGCTGTACTCAATGCTCTTAAAGGCTGAAGTTAATATCCTCTTGTAGTCTCAAGTGGATCTCAACATTGCAACATTGCAAATGTTTAAAGAAACTTGTGCAGCATATGTCTACACACTCAAATTAATGTGGCATAATTCCAGAATTATTTTATAAAACAGGAAATTGCGCAAAGGAAATTGGTCAATGACATGACGCTTGTTTTTGTTGTTTTTTCCTGAATCTTTTATATTATTCCAAAACACTTCGCAAATGCAAATCATAGAGAATTGCACAACATATACACAAAAGGTGGTGTATTTTAAGCTGTCCAGATCAATAAAAAAAAACATGAGGGTGAGTTTCGGTAACTTTAGATATTACCGATATTACCACTTTAGATATTCTATTAACTATGAGTAATTTTACAACTATATTACAGTATTAGTAGACTTGTCTGCTTAAAGTCTGTTAACTCTTTACTGGAATGCCTCTCCAACAGACATTCTACTGACTATAAGTAACTCTGCTAGTACATGTCAAGTTATTTTACAAACACTAACTTGAACACTTACCTAACAGTCTTCTAACAGTCTAATACAGTGTACTAATACCCTATTGAGAGTTAGTGTCATTTAGCTCAAATGCTAATTGGTTGTCATGTGATAAGACAACCATAAATGAGAAATTTGCTTTCAACATCATGTTATGATTACCATAATTACGGGATTGAGATTTATAAAAGGTGCTTGAGTCTTGGTAAAACATACTAATTACAGATTATAAAACTGGAAACTTTAAGTGCTCTTATTTGTCATCTGGTAATTACAGTAATTCCAACATGTTATGAAAACCCTGTTATCACAGAGACCTTGACGTAGACCCTCATGACTGTTCGTGGTCAGTAAGTTTACAGTTTTTCTGAAAGTTACTCCAACAATTCGAGCATATATTGTTCCAAATATTTGACAACTCTGACCTTTTGTGAAATGCTTTTTGAAGCTTATTGAAAGTATAATACTCGTCAAAATGTACCAACAATCACATTTAAAAATAAACACTGGCATGGAATACATATAGTGAAACCATGTAGCCTGCCAAGATTTCAATAACAGTACACATTTAATCTTATTGTAGTCTTCAAATCTGCCTGAGAAAGAGAAAAAATAGGCTAGATGACGTAACAAAGCAGAGCAATAAACATGACGATCACATGGTGCTGAAAAGACAGCAGTTTGTCCCTGAAGTCTGAGTGCAAGCGCTGGGTAAGATTTTGTTATGCAGTGTAATTCTGATCCATTATGCCGCATCTTTCTTATTCACCAGCTAAGGGTGACTTTGAACTCACTGGTGGGTATGTTCAGCTCTTTGGTGATATCAAGTGCCTTCAACTGGATGAAGGCTCTGGTAATGTACAGCCCCTCAATTTCTTTTTTCAACTAAACTTGCCTGTCAGTTTTTTTCTTTGATAATTAGCATTTCTAAGACTTAACATTACACTCTAACTCACCATTTCTAGGCTTCTTGAGATTTGTTTGATGACTCAACTGCATTTATCACCACAAGCTTAGTTTGTATCATAACCTCTCCTCAGTTGCTCAACTTTTGAACCGCTCTGTTCTGGACAGTCATTCGTCATTATGAGGTCCCCTTGCACTGTAAACTACCGGCAGTTTGGAGGGGCGGGTCGCTGCAGTCCTGGGGTCACACTTGTTTTACACGAATTTTGCGCTACCTGATGTTGTGGGTGTATTATTGACATGTAGAGCTGTCTAGACCCTGAATATAAGATGACCCCATTGTTTCAAATATTTTTCCAAGAAAGAAACTTGACATTTGGCAATTGACATTCATTTAGCGCTTTTCACAATACATATTGCTTCAAAGCAACTTTGAAGATATTTTTAATGTGTCTACATTACAATTTAGAGTGATCTGTCATCAGAAGTGACTGTGTCCAAGTAATGAATTTCAGAAATGTACATATACAAATCATGCAGTGAGTGTTAGAGTACCATCTTGTTCATTTGTTACCTTCCCGGTTCCCCATGTGCTCTCCTTTTGTCTTTGTAGTCACCTGTATCGTCGTCAATCACCCTAGTCTTGTCAGCTGTCTCTTGTTATCATATCCAATGTATTTATACCGTGTGTCTTTCCTCTGTTCTTGTCAGTATTGTTGTGTGTAGTGAGTGTGTTTTCAGAGTTTTTTGTTATATTGGTTTGTTTATTCTGAGTTCCTGTTGATGTTATTCCTCCGTCTTCGTGACTTCCTCCACACACCACACTTGTGACAGTGAGCTAGTAATATATTGATTTAAACAATGTATTAATTTAAGACAATTACCTAATAGAATGAACGAATGCATGTTGTTAAGAAAATGATTCGGATGTGTGGACAATGTTTCCCATCAGTCATTAATTGTTTAACATTTCTGATTGAGTCTTCCATCACCTGTTTTGTGATCAGCTCAAGTCCTAAAAATGGTCCAGCTGTTCATTCATTTGTGCTTGTTATGATGACTAATGATGCTGTCGTTTTTTTTTTTGGGGTGCGTTTTATAAAATCATCAGTAGCCAATTATGGTTGGACTGTCGGTAAGGTCTGTCGTTAACAACAAAGCTCAAAGATGCAGCGTTCTCAAACTTAAGGGGTTGGAACTTAGCAGAAGTTAATAATCCATCACATGCGCCTCACATCATTAACAACAGTCCGATATTTTTGATCCACCAAATGACAGATGTGTGACCACTTCTGTTTTGGAAACAGTCATGACTGGGCTGTAAATTCTATGTTAGTTCACAATTATTGGCTCACTCAAGCCAGTCATGTTACTATATAAGATTGAGATATTGTGATTTTGAAGATCTGGACATTTGTAATATGTGTGCATCATGTAATAATTTTAGCTCATTATAACACTCGGTAAGCATCCCTCAGCAGTCCACCTCAATCAAATATCAGTTACACTTGGCGCCATTGAGTTGGTATGTAGTCTCTAGCTCATCCCTTTGATTACCGAGCCAAAGGTTTCAGGTCTCATCTCATGCATGCACACCAAACTGAGAAAACTTCATGTGACACACCATACCCCAGATTGAGAAATGTGCAGTGTGTTGAAATGTCATGCCCCCCTCACAAAATCATCTAGCTTATTTCTGTGGCTTTTCCCAAAAGTGTTTGCTTACATATTTGTGGAGAGACTTTATTCGCCCCAAATTCATCAAAACATTGCATGACCTTTGCTCACGTTCTGCAAGCATTCAAACCGCTGCTTGTAAAACTTTAATTGGATGTGATTTATTTGTAGTACCATGATGGTTTTCTTGAGGATTTGTTAGCGTTTCAGAGAATTCTTACAATGATTTTCTTCAAGTTCAGTGTCAACATTGTGGTGAAATGCAGATGAGATGTAAACTTAAGTAATCCACTGTTCGCTTTCTCATGTAGTTTGTCAAGCAAAACAATACAGCAGTGCAACAGTTTATGTTGTGAAAGCATGTATCCTAGGTTTGAATAAATCTTAAGAACGGTTTCAAAAACTTGTTATTGTAAATCTGTGTATTTGTATACTGGCTCTTCAATACAGCAGTGGCTCAACTGGTGGGTCATGACCCAAAAATGACCTGCAAGCTTTGATAGGTCTCAGACAGCAAAGTAAATCAATGATAAATGCAAGTAGTTTAACTAGATGCTGCTAACATAAATTAATGTTATTGTGCATCGTATAGCAATATAAATGTATCCCGTCAAACTCAAATCCGGCCCTGGGGGATTTTTAGCTCCAGCCCTAATCAAAGAAACCTGAGCAAGCAAATCACAGGTGAGTTTGATTAGAGTTTGAGGTCTGCAGGGAGATGGCTCTCCAGAACTGGTTTTTGAAGATCCCTGCTCTAAAGTATTTTGGTGCAAATTTACCCGTTACTTAGTAGAAACTTGCCAAATTAGGCAAATGCCAATGGATAAGTTGCATGGTATCCTCATATCCTTAAATATAAAAAACGAGACCAGATTGCATCCGTGTTGTTATAATTAAAAGTATTAAAATAATTTTCTTGAAATAAAATAAATCACATTATTAGATGAAAAAACTAATGAAACTGAGAAATGGTGTCTAGTACTAAAGTATTAAAATTACCTAAATTAAACTAACTGAATATATATATATATATATATATATATATATATATATATATATATATATATATATATATATATATATATATATATATATATATATATATATATATATATATAATAAAAATGAAAAAACACCATTAAAATAACAGTTAAAATGCTGAAATTATATTAATATAGTCATAATTTAATTTAAAATATTGATAAATGCTAAAATAGTATATTAATAAAACTAAAATAACTACTTTAAATATGGGTTTACTTGCATATCACTGAGTCTTTGTAGTTTATGGTAGTGCTAGTAATTTCAATGGAATTTAAAATAAAATCACTTAATATTTGTGGATAATAATAATTTACTTATTTATTCTAAATATATATATATTTGTCCAACATTTCTTGTTTACTGACATTTTTCAGATTATCCGCAGAAGGCCTGCAGGTTTGGAACAACACGAAGATGAGTAAATTATTTTATTTTCATTGTAGAGTGAAATATCCCTGTAAGGCATTGTAAAAAGAGATTGAAAATCAAAACAGCGGAGCTAGAATATGCTTGCGGTTCATCAGATAACATACTGTTTCCTCCTCTGGAGGAGCTGAACTTGAACTGATTTTTTTCTTTTGTTAAATTTCACTCTGCATGGGGCCTGCTGAGGGTTTTTCAGCTAGTTCAGTTCTGGGACTCCTCCAAGAGAAATACTAGACAATCGTATAGGCACATGCAGATCACTGCACAAACAGCTCAGAAATAAGTTCCTGGTTTTTCACTTCTCATAACAAAAACTGCCTCACTTGTTTATAAATTCTTCAGGAACTGCCTCTCCATTATCCAAGGCACATGTCACCTCCAACCCAAAACTTGCAGAGGCTATGCTTCATTCCTGAATCAATTGTATTCATAGTTCCGTTACAGATTCATTGTTGGAAAACACAACGAGAAACATGTGCATGCATACAAATGCCTCTCACCCTGCACATAAATGATCAGTGAGATATGGGTCTAATTACAAACAGCCTGCTCAAAGACTACAGGGCAAGCGTTCTTACCTCAAGCCGGGGCTCAGTTTTGGGGGTTTATGACTGGAAATTGATGGTGTGCATGTGGTTCAGGTTATTGTTCTTGTATTTATGACTGGTATGACATCTCTAGATATAGTGATTTGGGTTATTCATAAGAAACACTTGCACTCGCATTAAACTTGAATCCCTCTCTGAGTCCAAAGGTAGTTGGGGTCACGTTTTTACATGTTACCCAGGCAACGTTTTAATTGTCGAATGTTATCCATGTTCTATTTCATCTGGAATAACAATGTGGACTTTTATAAAGATCTGTTTATTCATTATCTTTAAATGCATTATTACGCATTAGGAGATAATTATGCATTATGACCCCTTACTGCATTTCTCTACAATACGATAGGAAATTAAATGAATTGTGGACGATTTTGACTGTGAAAAGATGATTGACAGGACAGTTTACGGGGATAGGATTGGTGTCAGGTTGCGATGGAGAGCAAAGATCCATTTATATGATGTAATAGTCAGTCCCAAAGCGTGTCTACTCTTTCATTACATATTAAAAAAGTCTTTACTTTTTTTTACAAAAGCAGTAAATACTTTTAGGGTGTAGTATAAGTGGGCAAATTGGGACGCAGCACTTGTATTGCCAACAAGCCAACAGACTGCAGACAGAGAGTTTAATGATCTGTCTGCACTCACCTACCATCACTCTCCTAATTACAGCCACCTGAATCTTATTAAAAATAATTGCTTGCTATTTTCCCTGTTGAAACACCATTTTTGGACATTTAAAGAATAATGTCAAATGTTTGCCAAAAAAGTAAAATAAATTATTTGTGTCCTTTATAATATTAGAATCGGAATTCTAAGAATGCTGGCTTCGACAATACATGATTCTGAATCACATTTTTATGCTTTGTATTACCAATGCTTGGCCTACGGATGGATACTGAAACTTTCCTTTCAAAGATGTCTTAATCTTACCAAAACCTCACCACTAACCTCTTGCAAACTCTTACATGTGTATCATGGCTCGGTTCCTTCAGCCTCACTGGCGGAGTGAAAGCCAAGCATGAGTGTATCCCAGAGATCCAGTGCCAGCATGAAGCGAAAGGCTGCTGTGCAGAGCGACCAGGTGCAGCTTTGTTTATCCTCCCCTGCTAATTATGTCAAATATTATTTCAGTCTGTCTTCTGCAACGCTCTCCTGCTTTCATAGAGAGGAAATGTGTGCGTGTGCGTGTGCGAATGTTTTGCAAGGCGATTACAGGTAATTATGGTAACTTTATACCACTAGGATGTGTAAGCATTGTTATTTTTCAGAACGATCTGAAAACTTACATTTCGTTACATCATTATTATTAGCTTTTTTTTTTATAAAATGTATTGATTTGTTTTTTTTATATTTATATGTGCATTCATTAATTTATATATTTAAATTTTTTCATAATTTATTAACTTTGCAACATCACACTATTAATGAGCTGAACTGAATCAACATTGAACTGACTTGTCCTGCATTCAATCAAATGGTAAACAATCAGCAAAATCTTCACTCTATAAACACAATAGAGTTTAGTTTTGAAGTTTACAACACTGTTGTTGCTTTGTTTGTTACTGTGAATCTGCTTTGAAACGCCCTATATAAATAAACTTGAATTTATTTACAATAATAGGACTTTATTACTTAGTTCTAGTATTTGCATTATTATTATTATTATCTGTTATTTTTGTTCTCATAATTTGTTAATAAATATTATTTGTTTGGCAATAAGAAATGAAGAGAATGTGTTAAATACTTGTTTTTTTCAGAGGACCAGATTAGCAATCTCTTCCCTTCTATTAGGATGGGACTGATTAGGCATTACTGATTCTTTCTTTCTATGGTTAGGCAACTGGAGCAGCAGTACAAAATAATCTTGTTCAAGAGTTCAAAAGCTTATTCATACTTAACAATAGTCTAACATTCTGCTCTGAATGTTGCAAGAAGAACTACTACTCCAATATCATTGGTTATGCTGCCTACAACTAATCCCAGTTGTCTGTTTAAGAATGTTAACAAGCTTCTTAAAACAGCCAATGATATTGTAAATTCAGCTATTGAGCAAATATTTTTAAAAGCGCAGCGGAGCGATATTCCGTAGTCTCGTAGTCTTGTGTTCTGGTGTAGGTGCGGAGCGATAGACCTGTCGTCCAGGGGGGGTAGCGGAGTGATAGCAGACCAGGGGTTGGGGACCACTGCTAGGAGTTACGTGAAGGACATCTAACGGGAGCCGCAGCACAGGGATGAAAGAGCCGCATGCTCTGAAGGCTCTGAAGCCACGGGTTGCCGACCCCTGGATTAGTGCAACAATTTTCTTTAATTATTTAATTGGAAAGATTGAGGATATACACAATGCTTTAACTTTCATCAATCAGGTTAGCCCAGCCTGGTTGATGGTTGATTCTTTTGGAATTTTAAAATGTTTGGAATTGACTTTATTGTGAGTCCAAGTCCATCAAATCAATTAATAGTACTTTACATCCACCAACCCTTTTCTGTTATTAAGAACTGTCTAAATTGTGAATCCAGTTCTGGATATGTTCCTCTAGAATTAAAATTAGCTGCCATTATATCGGTCCTTAAGAAGCCTGGATGTGATGTTTCTGAGTCGTCTAATTATAGGCCTATTTCATACCTCCCATTTCTGGCAAAGGTCCTGGAGCATGTGTCTGTGTCTGCTCAGTTACATGATGTAATTACTTAGCACTAAAGATTCTCTTTGAACCCTCTCAGTCAGGTTTCAGAACAGAGCATGGTACCGAGACAGCCCTGGTGAAGGACATAAATGATTCCCTTACTGCAGCTGATGCTGGTGTATGCAGTTTCTTAGTCTTGTTAGATCTCAGTTTTGCCTTTGACACCATATGCCATTCTGCCTTGCTGGATATTCTGTGCAGCTGGCTGGGTCTCTCCAGGACGGTATTCAATTGGTTTCAATCTTAAGGAATCGTACCCAGTTGGTTTTTCTGGGCAATTATAAAGCTGATATTGTGTTAGCTTGACAAGGAGTTCCTCAAGGTTCAGTGTTGGGCCCAATTCTATTTAGCATATATGCATACACTTAGGCATATTATGGCCTTGGGCATCGCTGCTATACTGATGATACTCAAATCTACATCACCACTAGTTCTGATGTCTACTCCATGTGATTTGATTGAATGACTACAAAACTGAGCTTATTCTGATGTATATATATATTAACTTATGCTAAATAGGGTTCAGTATATTGAAAACCCTGCTGCTTGTGTTCTCACCCATACCTTTGGGTGTAAGAAAAGGGCAAATAAAATGAACTATTATTATTATTGTCATTATTGCTGTAAAATAAAGTTAAAAAAAAATCACACAGTATATGAGATATAAGTATCTGGTGTCGCTGGAAATTATGCTGGTACTGAAAGTACATGCCGTGAGGTGTTGAAATATTCTGGACTTGGGTAACAGAATGAGTAATAACACTAGAGTTCATAGGCCCTGCTGTTTGACTCGGTCATGCCAATATGCTGGCGTTTGGATTTAGTGGTTGGGGGTAGAGACCCTCAAGCAGCTGGATATTCATATCCAATGGCATTCTGAATGTATATGGAAAAGGTATTGTGCAACTTGAAATAAACATTTTAAGGGCTTGCGATAAGAGGTCAATTACTGTCATGAAACACAGATGAATGGATTCACTAGCATAGTTTCAATTTTAATTTCAACTGGCTACACCCCAAGTAAGTTGTAAATTATTTGTCTATATCGCTCTGTCTGTCTATCTATTAAAGCAAATGTTTATATTCATCAGTTCATGATTAAATCCATCTCACTGTTTCTGTCTCACTTCAGCCTACACACTAAATCAGATTGTTTATAGATGCCCTGAGGACCATAACTGTAAAGCTGGACCCATGTATTGAGTGTCTTTGGCTGAGAATGTTGCATTGCGCAATAGGTTGTGTAACAATGGGTTTGATGTTGTCAATAATTGGCTTCCATAGTTCGGTTGTTGTATTTTGATGGATAAGAGATGGCTATAAATGTTTTTTAGGTGGGGTGAGAAGCTTTGGTTTTACTTTAAGAATGAGTTACCAGTTTTACTCTTTAATTCACATTTTTACTGCAGAACTTCCATTCATAGAATTAGTTTGCAGTTAATTGTCTGAATGTGAGCTAATGATCTACATCTTTAAAATGAACAGAGAACTATGACCTCATCTTTGAGCTTTACTTGGTCTCTTTCTTTTATTATCAATAATAAACTGCAGGTAACAAATAATATTTGGCTTTCTGCAGTTTCCTTTGGCAGTCTTTGTCCTGTAGTGCAGACATGCACAGGGGGAAAAAGTTCCCTTGATGCTTCATTGTGCAGCCCATTGAGTATATTTGTCTGTGTGGGTTTGTCCTGGGGCATTTTGGATTCACCCAGTGGTCGGAGTCTTGGGGGCGACTTTAAACACGGTGTGAAGACAAAAGAGATGCCATACATCAAAGATGCTTTCCCAGTGTGTGCTTGGAGTAGATATCATACCAAACATCCCCGGCCAACAGCATCCAGCAGCCTTCTGTCTCTGAACCAAGATAGATACTAACAGTGAGGGGAGTCTGCACAAGGGACCATATGGATTTAGTCTTGTCTAGCACGTGTGAAAGTGACCCCTCATAGACATCCGGGCATTTCAGTCATATTACGAAAGTTGTATGGATTCATTACACTTTTTACACCAAAACTGTACTATATTGGCCTTTTTTCTTTCTTTTTGGAATGATACTGATAAGATTAGTCATATTTGTCACTGATTATGTGTTTTGTATCCCAGATGTAAATTTACTACATAACCTGCCCACAGATATATATTCCACCTAAAAGTCTTAGAAGTTTTGTAAACATATTTTTACATTCGAAGTGATATCTTTCAGCACCATTATGACCCCCTATGCTGCTTTAATGCAACGTTCCAAAGCCATTCAATTCTCACATTATATTTGTAAATAATATAATTTTATTGTAGTTATTACAAAAACAAATCTTTGTTTTTTTTACTAGTTTAACATTTAATAACCAATATGCACCCTTAGCTATTTAAATATATATAATGAATAAAAGGAATCTATAATAGTTCCCAAACATTTTACATTTTTATGAAATCCCAAACTGCTTGTTCTCATTAATAAAATTCACACACTGTTTATTATTTGTAAATAAATCATTCTAAAAGGATAGTGAAAATAAAGTATTTTAAAAATGTTATGATAAACACTGTTAGAAGCTATTGAAATTTTAACTTTAATATTCATACCAATGAATCCATTTGTTCAGTCTATGTGTCACACTTTATCTTTCACCTTCAGCACTACAACTCCCATGATCCTCCCTGGCCATCACCTGCACTTTCAACCTGGTTGATTGTTGTTTGTGTCTGGACTGATAATGTTGGATACACTGTTGGATTCCCGTCGTCATTATGGAGTTACTTTTGTTTGTTTGAATAAACATACTCTGACACTGTGATGCTTTTATTTTGAATCATTTTATTTATGATTGACAGAGGAGATAGTGTCCACAACACTGACTTGTGCTGAACTCATAACCATCCTTAATCACTTAATTACTGATAAAGTGCTGATAAAAGAGAAATTCTGAACAATGTAACTCGTTCTCAATAACAGACAAACAGTGTTCAGCCAATGTGTGTCAAACGTCATTGTAAGGAATTAAACACTGGTATTTGATGTATTTAATTGAACTTAGTAATTTGGCTGTGGACTACTCAACAGCTTCAGGACTATCTCCAAAAATATATAGCACATTGTGTGTTTATTCTAAAATGTCCAACCAAGTGTTATATGAATGTGAACCATGCAAAGTATTTTGAAAACTACATTTTTGGGCCCTATGTTTGAATTGTCAAGGGTGTCAGGTAACGAAGAAGCTTATTTCTATGACAGATTGCGGAGGGGAGGAAGGGGATGGGCAATCTGTTAATTCTGTGTATGTACATGGAGGACAATGAATGTTCAATGTTTCAACAGAAGCATCTGACAAAATGTGTTGTTTTTATCCCGCAGTCAAACATGGATGTGCATTTTGCAGTTTCAGCTGTGGTAGTAAAAATGTGGTATGGCTTTGTGCCTTTGAAAATACAATAAAGATGATTGATGAGCTAGAAAATCTTTAATTTTAGCCTGCAGGCAGAAGTGAGGTATCTTTCAGAATATTTTCCTTTCCAAAAATTACCCAATTGTTCTAATGTATGAACCCGTCAAGCAAAAGAGAGCTTTAAGAATTGTCATGTACAACAATTACTGGCAGGTTTACAGTCTAAATCGTTGGGCAATTGTGGCTTTGACAATACAGAAATCTCTCCGGCCTTCATCGTCTGCACTGTGCCAACATTCAGTCCTGTGTGATATTTTGTAACGGTTACACAACATGCAATTGTACACAGTTGCTGCTCTGTGTCCCAACCTCCCTAACTGGACAGCTCTTGATTGTGGTCCAATGTGTCTGTGGTCTGAATAAGGGAATATTTTAGCAGCATGATCCACGCAGGATCGAAGGAGAGGAACAAGAATCAATCTTTCAGGCTGGTACTGTATGCTTCCTCTACTTCTCTGTAAATATCACATCTCTACCTCTACATATCTGTAAAATGCTCCTTGCGGGTATTGGACTGTTCGGATGCAGCTTTTTTACTGTTCTCCAGGGCCATAGCTAATGGGGTGAAAAGTGTGAATGGTTCTTAAGGCCCTTGGCTCCAGGTAGGCCAGTCAGAGAAAAAAAAAAACTCAAATAGGGGTTAAAAAAAATTTCAATCCATTTTTTCCTGTTCCCATGATGCTATACGTGAATTATGGGAGTAACGTCTGTTACACTGTAAAAAAAATCAGTGAAATGTTCTCTCTATAAACACAATAATAATAATCATTTGAAATTGATGAAATTACATTCTACCTGCCCCTTAACCCAGTGGCCCCCAACTTTTTTTGTGCCGCGGATTGGATGCGCGCGAGACGGTGTTGACGGGGGGGGGGGGGGGTGATGATTGGGGTTTAAACACACCTCCTCACCGCCAAAGCGGCAGCGTCACGAATTCGATCTGCGGCCCGGTACCATTTGATCCACGGACCGGTCCGCGAAATCGGGGGTTGGGGACCACTGCCTTAACCCATAAGAGACGACTACAGACCATGAATAACAATGATTACTTCCATGGCAATATTACAGAAGTGTTAAATATCACTGTATTGGTATTCTCTTAGTGGCCTGATGGTGGTGGTATCCATGCTGAGGCAGGATTTGATTTTGTACCGAAGAGGCCATCTTGTGTGTCGAAAGAGTGGACTTTGGCGGCATTGAGAGCCAGAGATGGGCTTCCTGGACCACCAAGGTGGACATCTGCTGACCAAGGGAGGGCCTGCGGCATAACTTTTGTCACCTTGAGGGGGAGGTCTGTTGCCATGTGCAGCACCTACATCAACCCAGGCTCAGAACACCCCCACTCCCTTCCCCCCCCAGGCAGTTCTTTGAGTGATTTAGCCTGATGGACTTGCAGGATGGCATTCGCATACAGGGTGGAGGTGCCTGTCCAGCGGCACTGTAAGCCTAATTGTCTTAGAGGCCTTGGCTGAGAGACGCATATAGTTCCACCTGGTGGTGGCACTTTGCAGACATCAGTATAACACAATTGCATGCTCCAGTTGGGGAATCTCCATGTAACCCTTGATGGACCCATCATCCAGGATAGTGTGATTGGAGGAGGCTGCAAAGTGACTTCAGGCAGTAAAAGGAGTTCCCTTCCAAGGGAACTTCTGTTGCTTCGAAGAAACTTTGGGAACGGCTTTGGGAACGGGATCGCACCATGAAGCACATGTGAAATCAAAGCTGCCCTGTCATAAATCCAAATAGCTGTTCATGTGCTTTGAGCCCCCTAACAAAGGGTCCCCAGTATCTAAGCTAAGGAGCAGAAAGTGGATGAATAGTTGAGGCTATATCACTATCTTATGAGTCAGCCACGTTACCTACCCCTTGGGCAATACGAGTCCACTCAACATGTAGTATGGCTGCTTTGAAAGCACTCTTGTCAGGATTCTCCCTCCAAGACGCATGATGATGCGTCATGCTGGTCCTCTCCGCACACATTCATAGTTTTATAATCTGGTTCCAAATCAGGGGCTTAGGTGTTATCATCTTAGTGTGTGTTAATATACTAACACTCCTGTCTGGTTTGTCGGACAAACTGACAGATTCAGTGTTATGAGATCAGATTCCCTGATCAGATTCCCTGTCAATCAAACTTCCGGCAAATGGTAAATTCCATTTGCTTTTTTTCTACAACTTAGAGGTGATTAGGGCTCCCAATTGAGACCCCACTTGTCAGTCTTCAAAGATAATGTTGAACGTCTCCGGTTACTATCGTAACCTCCGTTCCCTGAGAGAGGCGGGAACGAGACGGTGCAGCGAAAAGATGCATTTGGGAACCTCCCCTTCACGTAAATTTCTGAAACCTTATAGGATAACGCCAGTTGACAACTGGCCAATTGTCGCGCGATGCGCTCTGGCTGTCAGACAGTATAAATAGCATAAGCGCGGCAATTGCGTCAGAATCATGACTGAACACGGCACAGCTGGTCAAGCGACGAACACGGCGAACGCTGCACCGTCTCGTTCCCGCCTCTCTCAGGGAACGGAGGTTACGATAGTAACCGGAGACGTTCCCTTTCGAGGGCGGGAACGAGACGGTGCAGCGAAAAGATGCATTTGGGATCGGTGTTCAATCCCGCCGTGATTGAGACCTAGACCAGTCTGATACAGCGAAACACACACCAAACACAGCTCGTCCAATGGCAACGTCGCCACGTGTACTCACTACTGATAGGTGCAGCTAAGCCAATGAAATCTTAAGCTAAAGCTTGTCAAAATTTGCATATCAGCAGCATGAAAAATAGCGGGCTGCGCTATTACAGGGCAGACGTGACTATTCAGAAAGCATTAAAGCACAACTAATGTGAGCGCATAGCGTCAACGGCAAAGCGGTGACAGTGAGCACATAAGCACAAACTACTGTACAGAAATCCCCAGCGTCAACAGCAAGGCGGTAACAACTGCAATATCCCAGGAATAATTGATTCAATTACTCACCGAAAGCACTTGAGACGCCAAAGATGGAACATCCAGTTTATAAAACCTGGCGAAGGTGTTCTGAGAAGACCAGCCAGCAGCAAAACAGATATCCTGTATTGACGTACCTCTAGACCAGGCCCACGATGAGGCAATAGCTCTCGTCGAGTGAGCTCTGATGTGGAGAGGGCATTCCTGTCCCTGATTCGCATAAGCCAAAGCAATAGCGTCCACTATCCAGTGAGAAAGCCTCTGTTTAGAGACAGCATTTCCTCTAGTAGCACCACCATAGCAAACAAAGAGCTGGTCCGACTGTCGGAATGTGGTGGATCGGTCCAAGTAAATCCGTAAAGCCCTGACGGGGCAGATAGCCCTCTGAGCGCCGATGTCCTGTGAGGTTGACGGCTCTGAAGACAAGGCGAGCAGAGAAACTACTTGCGCTTTAAATGGAGTAGAGAGTGATTTTGGCACGAAGCCAGGTCTCGGCCGGAGAGTAACACTGCAGTCTCCGGGCCCGAAACGAATACAATCGTCACTCACTGAGAACGCATGCAAGTCCCCAATGCGCTTAGCCGATGCCAGTGCGAGAAGCAGCGCTGTCTTCTGTGAAAGCTCCTTAATCGCGACCGATTCCAAGGGCTCGAACGGCGGCAGAGAGAGAGCTCTCAGAACCAGCGCCAAATCCCACGGCGGAACCGATGGGGGGCGTGGGGGGTGTAATCTCCTCGCACCTCTGAGAAATCTGACCATTAGTGGATGCCTCCCGATCGATTGCCCGTCGTCCGGTGAACGAAACGAGGCGACAGCGGCCACATAGACCTTTAGAGTAGACGGAACACTCCCGTCATCCAGCCGGAGCTGTAAAAACTGTAACACATCTGACACGGGACAGCTCACCGGGTCGATATTGTGCTCGTTGCACCATTTCACGAACACTCCCCATTTCAGGGAATAAAGGCGTCTCGTGGAAGGTGCACGAGACTCCGCGAGAGTCTCCAGCACACGAGAAGGTAGTGCAAGCTCTTCTAAGTCCCCTGAAGCGGCCACGCGTGCAGGCTCCACAGCTCGGGGCTGGGATGCCATATCTCGCCACTCGCTTGAGACAGTAGATTCTTGCTGACGGGAATCCGCCATGGGGGGGCTGCCAGCAACTCTCGTAGGTCCGGGAACCAAGGCTGATTCGGCCAGTTCGGGGCGACTAGGATCACCGACGCTCTTTCCTCCCTTATTTTGCATAGGACTAAAGGCAGAATTTTTACCGGAGGAAACGCGTACAACCTGGCTGTCGGCCAACGCGATGTCAGAGCGTCCCCCGCTAGAGGGGCGTGCGACAGGGAGAAAAACAGCGGGCAGTGCGCGTTCTCGCTCGTCGCAAACAGATCCACTTCTGCCCTCCAGAAGCGATCCCAGATCATTTGCACCACCTTTGAGTGAAGCCTCCACTCTCCGTGAGGAATCCCGTTCCTCGAAAGCATGTCTGCTCCGCGGTTTAGTACACCCGGGATGTGCGAAGCTCTGATGGAGAGGAGATGTTGATCTGCCCACAGCAGGAGGCTCGTTGCCAGCTCGAACAGGGCCCTGGAGCGCACGCCGCCTTGGCGATTTATGTATGAAACCACGGACATGTTGTCGGTGCGAATCAACACATGCTGCTGTTCTATTTGCGGCAGGAAAGCCCTTAGGGCCAAACATACCGCTTTCAGCTCCAGGCGGTTGATATGCCACTCGCTCTGTGACTCCGACCATAGACCGGAAGTCGGAACGCCCTCGCATGTTGCACCCCAACCTGAGCTCGACGCGTCTGTCGTCACTACGGTGCGTGTCGTCACCAGCCCAAGGGGAACCCCCTGGCTGAACATGTCCTGATTGGACCATGGTTCCAGAGCGCTGATGCAGCTGCGGGAGACCGTGATGCGCATGCGCCCCGCTGTCCACGCTCTCCACGGGACACGGGTCTTCAGCCACAACTGCAGTGGACGCATTCGCAGCAGACCCAGGTGGCACACTGAAGACGCTGACGCCATAAGACCGAGAAGCCTCTGGAAAACCCTCAGGGGAACAGACCGGTCCTGTCTGAAGCCACGCAGAGCCGAAGAGATGGTCTCTATGCGTTCCGGGGCGAGGCGGGCTCGCATCGCCACTGAGTCGAAGCACACACCTAGATATGTTAAATACTGACTCGGGGTGAGCATGCTCTTCTGCATGTTCACTCGCAGGCCCAGTGACTCCAGATGATGAAGCAGCATGTCTGTATGCCTGATTAGCACCTCCCTTGTATGAGCTAGAATCAGCCAATCGTCCAGATAGTTTAGAATGCGCACTCCGCTCGCTCTGAGGGGGGAAAGTGCTGCATCCACACATTTTGAGAACGTGCGCGGTGCCAATGCCAGCCCGAACGGGAGCACGGCATACTGGTATGCTGAGCCCTCGAACGCGAATCTCAGGAAACGCCTGTGGCGTGGCGCAATCTGAATATGAAAATACGCATCTTTCAGATCTACGGACGCTAGCCAGTCCCCGGGACGTACCTGTGCCAGTATCTGCTTCAGCGTTGTCATTTTGAACGCGCGTTTGTGGAGCGCGCGGTTGATGGGTCTCAGATCCAGAATCGGACGGAGCCCTCCATCTCTCTTGGGCACCACGAAATAGCGGCTGTAGAATTCGCTCTCTAGCTCGCTCGGAGGGACGCGCTCTATCGCTCCTTTCGCGAGCAGACTGTGAACCTCCTGTCTCAGAACAGGTGCGCTTTGAGGGAGCGCCAGAGACGGGACCACACCAGTGAAACGGGGCGGTCTGCGTCTGAACTGAAGAGAATAACCGTGCTGAATTATTCCCAGCAACCAACCTGAGATGCCTGGAATGGCCCTCCAAGCTTCCAGGAAATGACGAAGCGGAGGGTAGGCTGCATGCTGCTCGACGAGTATCGGGAGCGGCGGGGAAATGTCGGCTACTATTGAGGGAGCAAGTGCATACTGTGGCTCCGCGCCGCTCTGAGGCAGGGCAAGCGACATAACACTGACAGAATGAGGAAGAAACAACTCTTTTTGTGAACAAGCATTTGTTTTTATTATTGCATCCACACAAACAGGGTTTAACACACACACATTGCAATCGTCGCCCATACGAACAGAGGGGACATAACGCACAACATGGTGTTTTGGGGGCGGCCCACCCGCGAGCTCTCTCTTCCTCTTGACGGGACCGTCAGGAAGATGGCTTGCCTGCGGGAGGCTGTGCGCCGTCACGACGGGGGCCCCCCCTGGGCGCGTGACGCCTCTTCCCGGGCCCCGGCCATTGCTTGCGTCGGACATCCGGCTCCGGGCGAGAAGCCGCCGGAACTGCAGCCGCCGATTGCTGTGTCACCGGTCTGTGGGGGAGGCGCGGCGCCGACGCCGACCGCGCCCTTGAGGGCTGCTGGTACGCGCGCCTCGGCATCACGTGGCTCATCGCTTTCGCGCGCTTTTGCGCCTCGGAAAATTTTTCCATAACAGACTCGACCGCGCCACCAAAAAGGCCGGCGGCTGCAATTGGTGCGTTGAGGAGCATTTTCAGGTCCGCCAGAGTTAGCCACAGGTGCCTCAGGAGCACCACTAAAAACCCCATAGAGCGGCCGATGGCTTGCGCGGACCGCTTGGTTGCCATGAGAGCGAAATCCGTTGCCGCTCTCAGGTCCCTCACATCCTCCGCGTCCATGCTGCCGGAGTCCAGCAATTGCAGCAGTTTTGCCTGAAACACCTGCAGCACCGCCATCGAGTGGAGCGCGGACGCGGCCTCGCCAGCCGAGGTGTACGCTTTCTCTGCCTGGTGCGCCGTGAACCTGCACGGTTTTGACGGCAGCCCCAGACCTCCGCTCAGCATGGTTGAGGAAGGGCACAGGTGCGCCGCCATCCCTTCCTCCACGGGTGGCACCCGCACATAACCCCGAGCTTCAGCACCGTCCACGTGCGAAAACATGGCACGCGGTGAGGAGTGAGCGCGAGCTGACTGAGGCGCCGACCACGACCTCACCAGTCCCAGACAGGCGACGCAGTACGCGTGGGTGTCCGGCGGGTCAATGGGACCCGCGCAAACCTTACATTTAGTTCCTGTTGATTCCATAACTGTTCATAAGTCCGTGTGAAGGAAATAATCTGACGCAATTGCCGCGCTTATGCTATTTATACTGTCTGACAGCCAGAGCGCATCGCGCGACAATTGGCCAGTTGTCAACTGGCGTTATCCTATAAGGTTTCAGAAATTTACGTGAAGGGGAGGTTCCCAAATGCATCTTTTCGCTGCACCGTCTCGTTCCCGCCCTCGAAAGGGAACGTGACTGACAGACTAATACGGTAACTGACACATTAACTGACTGAACATACTGTAACTTTGCAACTACATGCTGCCAGTCATTAGAGTATTAGTGGAATGTCTGCTTATTATCTATTAACAATTTATTTTGATGATCCCCAACAGATATTCGATTAATTGTAAGAAATTTTGCAAGTCATGTCAACTTAGCTGAACCCTAGCACCTAATATAAAATGTCTACTAATGCTCTAATGGGAGTTAGTTGACATGCTGTAGTTATTCATAGTTATTTATAGTTGGTGGGATTGAAAAATGAGATTTGAAATTGGCTTGCTGGTACAAAAGTGCACATTTTGTTTGAGAATCTAGCTTAATCTAAATTTTCATG
This sequence comes from Rhodeus uyekii, assembly GCA_037043235.1. Taxonomy (NCBI): domain Eukaryota; kingdom Metazoa; phylum Chordata; class Actinopteri; order Cypriniformes; family Acheilognathidae; genus Rhodeus; species Rhodeus uyekii. The sequence goes on along the minus strand of JAWRVZ010000025.1, from coordinate 440,409 downwards.
TCAAAATGGGTAAAGAGCCCATAGCAATCAAAGGACCCATTATGCCTTTGTTTCTAATGTACACTTACTATCCTTCAATTCAGTTTTCACAAAACCATTCCAGTCTCATCCTTCACTCCTCCCTCACTGTTCTCCGTTTCATTTGTCTCAGTCTGTTAATGTTTTATATCTCCATCTCTTTTAAGCTAGAGGTAAAACGTAATTTGTTTAGTTTTTCTGAGAGAATCTAAGTCTATTTCTCTTCACTTCCTATAATGGTACCTAAGGGATTAAAACAAAGAAAACTATTATCTGATTGGCACTGTGCACAGACACTAACACAAACACAGCCTGTATCCATGACAGTGTGTTCTGTTGTTCCACTGTTTAAAGAGATGGAATTCAGTCTTTCATCTAGTTAGTACAAACAGTTTGATTTAGCAATATAACATTGTTTCTGAACAACATTCACTAACAAGGAGCTCAAGAAAATTTAATTGAAGAATAATCAACTGAAAAACCTTAAAAAGACACATCCGGTCATAATATGGTCAGCATTAACATTCGATTTTTGTAGGAATGGGAACGCAATGGCTTCAACTGATGTGCTACAGCAATTTGTCGTGCCAAATTAAATGGCATCAAAACTGCATAAAATGGACAGAATTTGAAATCTGAAACGTTGTTTCTTGGCAAAACAAAACTGCAGAATAAGTATCCATAGCATGAACTACTGGTAACTCACAGGGTTAAAAAAAACCTGCATTAATAGCTCCTTTTCTCTCTTTTTTGATTATGTTAAAGTGAGATTGCAGAAATGCGTTATATCTTTAACTTTGAAAGTCCAAAATTCTACATAGAGTTAACAAGAGACATTGCTTTTTTCAGCCAATAATGACTATTTGCAGATATACTAGTGCAAGCCTTTAATATACTATACTACGAAGCCTGAAATTAGATTATATTAAAAAATGAATTTGACATTTTCAGTGGGAGTGTGTTAAATATCGTTATTATTGCATACACATATAACGTGTCCACAGGAAGCAGCACTGGAGTTCTCATAAGCCAATACATCATCACCAACTGGTTCAATAATAGCAGCTGGATAAGGAATTGGTATAAAGTTCTGTTACAATATCACCATCTGCAAATACAACCATATAAGAGCTTGTTTACTGTCATCCCCAGCTAAGCATTCTTCCAGTGAACTTCTTGTGTATTGTATAACAGAGCTGAACAGAGAGCATCTATGGGGATTTGGGGTTTGTTCAGGTTTCACAGAAATGGAGAAAATGCCAGGAAGCTTGGTGATAGACGCAAAAGAACCAGATGTATGACCTTAATCACACATAAATCTAAAGAAACAGATATTCATATTGGGAACATAAATACTCTGTAGGTGGTTGTAGTTTATGGATATAACAACATTCCACATTTACAGATTTTTGGCTTGTGGTTTTGAAAGTTTTTTTTTCCTGGTACACAACAAGAAATCTTAATCTAGGATGACATTCAATTACAAAAAGAAACATGGTCTGGATTCTTGTGTCCAGTTTTGGTTGATTAAAAGTTATAAAGTAGGCTAGTTGCAACAATCACAATGTAAATGGATCAAGATAACTGAGATTTTACAAATTTGAATTAATTGGACACTATTATATTGTCAGGTCATAAATCATATTTTCTTTGCGCTCTATTTAGATTTTGTTATTTTTATTCTGTTCCCTGTTACAGCTTGCTTAAGTTTGTTCTGCTAAGTTTTTTCCATTGTTAGTTCAACACTGGAGGGCTGTTCCATCAAGTGCGGTAAGAAAACTACATTATAGCCAAAAACCTGACTTGAATTAACCTAAAAATCAGTCTGGGCTAAAGCGGTTCAATAAAGGAAATTTAACTTCATGCAATCCCCCTAATTTGACCCAGGTTCAATGATATCATTTGATGTGCATTCTTAAGAAAACCTAAACATCAATCGGTTGATCCACCAAATTGATCCACCATGGCAAACAGCACGTTTTATGCTGTTTAATGTTTTTGAGACTTGGTATTTTCCTCAGTGCATTACTTGCATTTCACAGGTATATTCTCCATCTGTAAACGATATGAAATATTTCCATTTTACTGTCATGAGTGGATGACAAGTTATGCAAGCGAGTCTCTGTTAAACTTCACAGTGAATGATCACACCTGCATGCCAAATAGAGAGCAATAGAATAGGAGTGCAATCATTCTGACTAAAACAATAGTCGTGCAAAAAAAGTTTTTGTTGGACACTATGTAAATACAATTTTAAACCTACAAGTGTACTGTTATGATAAAAAAAAGCTATTAAGTGACTATTGGAATAGGGTAAATATAATGGGCCTAATTACTAAGCTGAGATAAGTGAATGTGTGTCTTTCTTCTAAAGTTCTACTACTAACCATAAAAGGTACTACAGCTTCCATTAACAAGTTATGATCAAGCTATTTGTTATCCTTCTACATTTTAAATTACTTGAATGACTTCTTCAAGCTTATGCCATTTATATAATTATAGTAACTGCATGTCTGTTTACTGGAATGTACACTCTCCATGTTTTTGAGAGAAGCACCCAATCTTTGTTAAAAACAATCGCTTATAGCTGACTGTTATGATTACGAGCTCTGCGCTTCCCCCCTCTGGCCACTGAAGGGAGCTCTCACATATATACTTACACAAACTACAATTCCCATGATGCAGTTCATTGGACTGATTTCTGCACCAGATGTACACCATTACATGAACTCTAAAAGACTCACACGAATGCACACACATCGCAAAGTCTTGATTTGCTTTTGTGATCTGAACGTTATTATTCTGTCCTGTTTGCCTGTTATCGTTTATGCCTGTTTACCCATTATTGATTCTGTTCTGCCTGTCCTGACTTATCTATACTAAAACACTAGAGAATAATGACGAATATTGTCTGAACATCTCACTGAGAGAGGGAACATGTTATCAGTGTGTTTTAGGGAAAATTTCTTGTTTAGAGCCAGAGCTTGACTAACCTTGAAGAAGCTATTTATCCTGTGTATCTTTGTGTGTATTAGTATGCTCTGTTACAGATCAGTATTGGTGGAGTGAACTACTGGCAAGAGGATGGAAAGGGAGATGGAATGATTTTTTCTATCAACATGCTGATGCCTAGATCTGGAACATCACTTTGCCTAAACCAGAGGCCTTGTGGTCAACTGTGTGATCAATGAAGATGTGCTTCTATCCATGTGTGGATGTTTAAGTTTATCTATTCTTGGTAAAATAAGAATAATTTAACCTGAAGTAATGATATAGCTCAATGACTATTTGAGAGTATGATTGCTGTAACAATGTGAATGCACAGAATACTTATTGTTGTGCACTTCACTGCTAAATCCTCTAAACATTACAGAAAATAATGCATTGAAATTAAAACAAAATGTTATTGTGTCACTTTAGCTCATTTTGATTCAACTAAACAAGATAAATCTGCATTTTGTGTCTACAAGAAAAGGGGACAGAAGGAGAATATCTCAATGCCTGTGTTAGTTTTTTGAAAGAACTTAATACAATCATTCTTATACTGTTTGATTATTTTACTTTCTTTTCAGCAAAAATCCCCCAAAAAATAGTTTTTTTGCAGTACAACGGTTTACAGCATTGATAATAAGATCTGTTTCTTGAACAGAAGACTGGAGTAATGACACTGAAAGCTTCATCAACAAGTTAAAGACTTATTATTTTAAGTTACAGTTTAAGCTGAAGATTGATTAGCTGGTCAGTAAGTATGGCAAGAATAGAACAATTCAAAGAACAATTCCATTCAAAACCTCATTATTCATTTAGTAAAGACTTAATTCCATGGGAGAAAAAATCTCAATTTAATGAATTTGAATGTTATTATTTGACTGTATTTGCCATTTAATAATAATCCAAGAACAGGGAAGATAGATGCAAACACCCTTTCACAAATGTTAGTGACTGGAAAACTGAGAACTGAAATGACTGCAACTTAAATATAGGGCCAGAGAAGGGAACTAATGATAAACATCTGTGATGGTTAATGAATATCCATGACAACAAATGTGTCACGGGAAAACAAAGACAAAGCGACATGTGATTGGTGAAAACAAAAGAATTTCTCAAAGCAGCTCCAATCTGGACCAGCCCTTTTGAATCATGCTAAATGAAGATGAAACAGCTCTGGACCGCTGTGTTTGTGTGTGCGAGTGCAGCTGTGTAGGCATTACTGGGTCAGCTGGACCTCTCTGTGCCCTCTTCCTCTGAGTTTTGGGTTGTTTGTGTGTATATTTCCCCAGGTGTTTTCCTGCTTTTGATGGTGGATGGAAAACATTTTACAACATCAGTAAACTCACTGAGCACTGTTACAACCTGCTCGTTTTGTTAAAGAAGATTATTAATCCACAAAAACGTAATTTTCCTGCAACTGTTTCATGACCGAAGTTTCATGATCAGTTTCCACCGAAGTTCTGTTCCTGCACATGACAAAGTGCAGAGTCAACAAGGTTAAAGAGAAGAAACAGAATCTCTGGAGTGAGCGCGGCCAACAGTTTGTGAATAATGGGAACCACATGTATGAAATTTTTATTTAAGTGGTAATACATGAGAAAACTAAAACTTCATCTTTTCCTGCGGGTTCTCTGTAACTCTAGCTCTCCACAGTTACGCTTCAGGCAGGAGGGGAAGAGATGTGAAGGGGTATGATGAGGTCAGCCCCTATGGTTCCTGATAGTGAAACTGAAAAATATGGATTCATTGCATACTCTACCACAATTTATTTAGTCTTGACTGTGGAGGTGCAACAGATAAATCCAATTAATTTAATTTGCTTATTTGTTCCTCAAAAATCGTTTTTAGACTTGTTCAAATTAGAGGCTGAAAAAGGGGAAAACCCGTTTCTGTGATTTTTAGCATGTATCAAATTTTATTTATAGAACGTCTACATACACATACATACATATATATATGCACCATTTTCTGGTTACAAGTTGAGTTATGTATTAAACGTATATGTAAATAAATGTATTAAACTTGCCATATTGTACATTTTTTGAGAGAGACAGGTAATTGTATGGCTATATGTCATAAGCAGTATATTTTAGGACTCTTTACTCTCAATAACAACATTCATCTTTTTTATTTCTTTTTCTTTTTTTGCAGACTACCCATACAAAAGCATATTGTAAATTTTGTTTTCAGACCCTGTCATGGTTGGGTTTGGTGTCGGGTTGTGTTCATCTTGTTTTATAATCTGTAATTCAGTTGTCCCCAGAACTCTGCCCTACTGTCTCTATTAAAGTTTATAAGTTAGTTCTGTTCAGGCGTGTCTTGTTAATTAGTCTTGTTAGTCCCTCAGTTTGCTGTGTATATACACAGTGGTGTGTAAAATACCATTTTATTTTATTTCTTTATTTTGCATGTTTCTCAAAAGTTTCAAATCATCAAACTAATTTAAATATTAGTCAAGTATTGCACACAAAAAAGTGAACACAAAATTCAGTTTTTAAATGAAGGTTGTTATTATTAAGGGGAAGCGAAATCCAAACATGGCCCTGTGTGAAAAAAGTGCTTGCACCCTAAACCTAATAACTGGTTGGATCAGCCTTAGCAGCAACAACTGTAACAAGTTAACAATAACCTGCAACAGTTCGCTATAGCACTGTGGAGGAATTGTGGCCCCCTCATCTTTGTAGAATTGTTGTAATTCAACCACACTGAAGGGTTTTCATGCATGAACTGTATTTTTAAGGTCATGCCACAGCATCCCAATAGGATAGAGGGTCAGGACTTTGACTAGGTCACTACAAAGTCTTAATTTAGTTTTTTTTTAGCCATTCAAAGGTGGACTTGCTGGTGTGTTTTAGATCATTCTCCTGCTGCAGAACACAAATTCGCTTTAGCTTAGTGTCACAAAAAGATAGCCGGACTTTCTCCTTCAGGATTGTTTGGTAGACAGCAGAATTCATGGTTCCATTGATCACAGCAAGTCTTCCAGGTCCCCAGTTCCCCAGATTATTACACTACCACCACCATATTTTACTGTAGGTATGATGTTATTTTTCTGAAATACATTATTACTTTTATGCCATGTTTGATTTAGTAATAACAACCTACAATTAAAAACTGCCTTTTGTGTTTATTTGTGTTATCTTTGACGAATATTTAAATTTGTTTGATGATCTGAAAAATTGAAGTATAACAAACATGCAAAAAAAATCAGGAATTTTTGTTTGTCAACTTTTGTTGTCGTGTTAGGAGACTGGTGTCACGTTACAATAAAGAGGGAGGACTCAAGTGCAGGGAAGGAGGATTTAATAATAACAAAATAACATAAACACAAAAGAACATACCCACGAGGGGGAAAACATTACTAGTAAACATTAACTTAAACACAATAACATAACAACATCCAAGGAACACAACAAACCGGATGGAACGGGAAATCAGAAACGGAGAATTCAGGAACAGACATGGAATGACAACGACACCACACAGGACAGCAAACACACAGGGATTAAATAGGGCACATGAGGGAAGCTATTGATGAGACACAGCTGGGAATGATTACGGGAAACAAGGAGGTGGGGCAGACACTAACGAGACACAAACACACGGGAGAGAGAGTTCTGTCCACTAGAACAATAATAACACTGGAAACAGAGACAGAACCGTGACACCTGGTTGTTCTTTTCATGGTTTGAATCTGCCTGAGAATCCCGAGTACCCGCTGTGAGAAACTGTGTTTACCTTTGAGTTCAATAAAGACTGCTACCACCGGTGGATTGTGATAGTGTTAAAGCCCTGTGTTTAGTCCTGTCTAGCTGTCTGTTGTTGTCGCGTTTACCCGGTTGTTCTGTTCCCATTTTGAAGTTCTTGTTCCAGAGTGTTATTTTTTTAAGCTTATTTAAGCTTTTAAATAAACGAATGTTTCCCTCATGTAGTAATCCCATGACCTCTTGTAGTTTCCACTAAGTGCATGTTATTACAATGTAATAATACATTTAGAAGTAACCAATTACAATGCAATTGTAAATAATTGCAATGAAACACTGATTTGATGATCCTGTGTGATAACTTTACATCACTGTTGGTTTGTGACCTCTGATAAATATTTGATCAGAAAAGCAAGGCTTTTGATCGCTGCATAATTCTCTGTATTGTAACCGCGGATATGAAGGGAGTTAACTGGCTTCCCCTTTGGTTCACAGAGAGTATATTGCAGTGAGAGCTAATAAACTTACACCACAGTCTATTACTCAGCTTTAATCTAATAATAATAATGTCATAACTCTCAGAATACCCCCTGATGACATCCATGTTATTTATTTCTCATAGCTCTTCCCCTGTAGCCGAGGTGCTCTTCAGTCTGAAAGTTACAGACAATTCCATTTTTGCTTGTGATAGGAAACACTTTCAACGAAAGTCATCCAGCAAAGATTAAAGTTTCACAAAATATGCATACTTGTAATTATTTATACATTAAAAAACAATTGTGAATAAAAGTATCTTAGTCTCTACAACAAAATTAAGCTGCACAACTGTTTTTAACATTGATAATAATAAGAAATGTTTCTTGAGCAGCAAATCATCATATTAGGAGGATTTCTGAGGGATTTCAGTTTTACCATCACAGGATCAAACTAAATGTGATATTTAAGCAGATGTTTAAATATATTTAAATAAAAAAACAGTTTAATTTGTAATTACTTAGGTTATGGGTTAACCCTAACATTTTGCAACATTTCTGTTTTACTGCGTTTTTGATTAAATGGTTGCACCCTAAGTGAACATTTTTTCAAAAACATACAAATATCTTACAGACACCAAACATTAGATTTTTTTTTTTGCTGAACTATTCCTCAAGTCAAATCATGTTACATTGATATTGTTTACATTAGCTTTTGTTTCAGTATGTGTATAAAAAGAAAGTCTATTATTAAGCTCTTCTCCCTTTATGTGAATTTGCCGGTTGATAACAGAATCACTACAGAGCGTCCGGTGAGAGACTTTTATCAAAGATGATCAAGTAAGTGGAATAATCCATTTATTGCAACCTCAACTCAGTAAACAGAAGAAATTCTGCTTTGCATGTGAGTGTGGTTTACATAAATAAAGATATAATAAAAATGTCTAAGTACAAATAACAATAACAACTAACAATAGTCACAATAAGTGCAATAACCATAATCTCCACAATAAATATATTAAAATACAATGATTGATACATTAAAATATAGGAAAACAAATGTGCCATTATATGGGAAAGTGCACTGCCATCAAAATATGTAAAAAAAAAATTCAAGTCTTTGATTCTTCTTCCATTGCATTACTCACCCAAATGCTTTAGAAGCAAGATTTATTGAACAAATTTATGCAGGCAGTGATTGGATTGGCTGTGATGAGTCACACATTATTGTCTTTGATCTCAAGGCTCTCATCGCTTAATCAAGCGAGATGGGAGGATGAGATGTAAGGAAAGAGCCATGTTGCATGGATGTTGCTATAACAGCAGATAAACAACTGATCACAAACAGTGATCAATGTGTTTTTTGGGATAGTTCGGTCAGCGAAGTTATGAAACATCAATTAGAAGTCTGCCTAGTCTTGGTATGATTTCATTTTGTGTTGTGTAATATTAAAATGTTTAACATTAAATATTTACAGCATCTGAAATATATATTGTTGTAATGTTTATTAATCCTTTTAGGTTGATCCAATATATAATTTAATATTATTTACTGTATTTAATAATGACATTAATTAAATATGTTCAATGGTATCACATTTATTTAATGCCTTTGCCTCATTTGGAATTAAATTATGCGTTTCAAAATTTGGTCACTCTTCTTCTTAAGCTAAAGTAAAATAAGATTTTGTCTTTATTTAACCGATAACCTGCTTATTGATTGAATAATTGAATGCTGGCAATACAACCCTATCGCACATTACAGTGTATATCATTGTGTAGAGATGCGCTCCTGCTTGTTGTAGGGTCTAGGACACAGGGTTCTGGCACCACATGTATTTGATTAAAATCTATTGCACCATTTCACTATGAATGTTTCTGCAATCATGTACAACACACATTATGTGGGGCACTGCATGATTGATTCACTGAGGCAAATTCTCTGCTCGCTTGCCACTTTGCTCCTTGCTGTTTCACTTGCCTAAATCAGCAAATATAACCCAGTCTTGACAAAGGCACACAACTCAACAACATCTAAGATAAAGTCATACAATCCATGCCTCCTGAAGCCCCTTATAACATTGAGTTTTCCAGTGAGACCTTCAGTCAGACACAATGGCACTGAGGCAGAAACCAGATACTCGTCAAACCTCCCAATCACCTCTCCACTTCTCCATCTCAGCTACATGCCTACAGTCTTGCCAGCATTATATTCATTGATTTCTCTTTTTGTGGTTTAGGTTTTTAAAAGACACCTTTGCTGGGTTTTTTATTTTGACTTGGCCAGACTGGAAGATCAGCTTAAACCAGCTAGAACCATCAAACCAGTTTGATATGTTTTTGTGAATGTGGACATATTAGAGACAGAATTCGGAATTCATCTTGGCCCTTGTCGTCAAAAGAGAAAAATAGTCATTGCCATTGAACACTGTCAAACTATCTACTATCTGTAGAAATTGTATCCAGTGGAACCCACTTATCTCAAGCTTGGTTAACTCGCCAACCCTAATATGTCGACATTTTTGAAGTGGAACTGCCAAACTCCCTATTTGTCTTAGCATTTTCTTAACAGTTATGTTGATTGTTTTATGTCACCGAACCATAATATCTCGAGCACAAAAGAGGGACAAATTCTAGTTAGCATCATTGTCCAGGAATTCCCAGATTGCATTGACATCGACAAAGACGTTGTTACTGATAGAAGCATTTGTTTTCAAGCAGACCATTAAAGGCAAAAAGCAACAATGCATTTTAGAGTTTGTAAAGAAACCATAGTAACCGCGCGTGCAATACTTTTCAGAACTGCGTCAGAGCGAAATGATTGTTATGAGCTCATGTGTTTGTGTGTTGTGACTGTGTTTACACTGTGAGTGTTTGCAATGTTGGAGAATATAATTAAAGGTTTGTATTGAGAATCGAAGGTTTTCTATTGTATACTGGTAAATCTCTGCGGTTAGTTGGTGCACATATGCCTTTTGTTGTTAGCAAACTTATACAGTGTATGTGCATTTTTCTAGCATGCAGATCGCTTCATCAAATAATTCGGCATATTGGCTGTTGGTTATATCCCTAAACGGTTATCTCAACACTTTTTTGCAACCCCCGAGGCCGTCGACATAACTGTATTCCAATGTAAATGTAACATATAAATAGAAACAAAACACTGAAGCATCTTTGGAACAGAATAACCAGCGTAGTACGGACGAGGAAAGACTGAAATGAAAAGAAACACTGGGCTTAAATACAAGAGCAAATAAGAGAAGGCTAATTAACTAAACACACCTGAACAGAACTAACTCAATCAGTAACCAAGGAGACGAACAGGCAGGGATGAAAGATGACTGAACTAATTAACAAACACTAGAACAGAAATACAAATATAAATGAAAACAAAACAAGAAACTGAACAAACTGAAAACTAAATAAAAAACAGAGCCTAACCGTGACAGTCCCAATGTTTTGACACAAATCTCATCACGTTAAAAAGCATACTAAATTAGTGTTTGCTTTGGTAAATCTGGACCCAGAAATTAACTTTGAATCTAAATATTTGGATACTTAATTGTGGGTCGTTCTGGACTAGCTCATGAGAATTCTGGGAAATTTCTGTGTGCGGAATCTCACCGACTGTAACCTAAAGTTTATTGTAGAGGATCACATTGTTGTATATTTTTACGTACATCATATGTGATTACACCCCCTGCCCTGTGTTATATCAACATTTGCAGCAACAGGTTCTGTATAAACCATCCATTGCCTTGTTAGATAAATGACTACCAGATGTCTTCACTGCAAAGATAATGTACCTGCATGACGGCCAATTTAGGCAGATGCTCAGGCTGTTGCCAAGTATTCTCCTCTCATACAGGCTCATCAGCATAAGTAAACAACCCGAACGGTTTGTTCATGTGGGAACAGAGTAGCTATCTTAATGGTTCACTGAACAGCCGTGGCTTTCTCTCTGAGGACCTGATTTACACCTCATGTAAAGAGCTGTGGATTGTGAGAGAGTATGAAATGTGCCCTTAGAGGGCAGCTTGCATCTTTCCTTTGAGATTCACATGACATGGTGTCCATTGTGTGAGGAGATTTACAGGCAGCTCTGTGCTTGATAGCACCACAAAACCACCTAAAACACAATGAACGCTGAATCTCTGAATGGCATGAACAACAGTGGCAGACCGACCAGCTGCTCAGTGGAGGTATCTGTAATGATAGACATTATCAGAAATCTCAAAATACACTTTGATGAATTAGTCTGATCTACCATTATAAGCAAAAACTAGAACTCTGGCTTAAAAGAAGACATTTCTAGGACCAACAGCACTTGTTATCTTTTTCTTTCTCTTTTTGCTGTATTGAAGCATAGAGAGGGATACGCTTTTTAGACCCCCACTACATTGTTTCCTGAATTTGCTTGTGCTTTCAAATAATTTTTTACTCATTCCACTTGTCTGCATTGGTTCTTTCCAGACAGATACTGTTACGGAGCGGGGTGTTGGTATGCGATGCGGAGACAGGCAAGGCAGGATTTCAACACAAAAGCTAATTTAATAAAAACAAAATACTTTAAATTTTAAAAAAAACAAATAAGCACACTTGTGCAAAAACTAAACTTAGACAAAACTCAGGAAGACAGGCTGAACATCCACACACTTCACCGTAAACTTCATTAACAACTGACAAACACCAGGGAACTGCACAAGTGATTTATACACAAGGGGAAACAGCAACACCTGGGAGACTAACGAGGAAGTGATTACAAGACAGGTGTAGGGAGTGAAACAATAACCCGAGAGACAGGAAGTGAAACAAAGACAAGACTGACAGGAAGTGACAAGGAAGACCCAGACAGAAACAGGGACACGTGTTACATAACGCCCCCCTTCCGGTAGGCGCGACCTCGCGCCGTCAAGGTAACAACTGCGGAGGGTGGGCGTGGGACCAGGAGGGGGACAGAACAAGACTTGACAGACATTAAACCAGAGGGAACCCAAAAGAGACAGAACAAGAACCAAGGAAAAATTATGTGCAAATGATAAACAGACCTTAAGACATCATGAAAAGGGATAACTCAAAACAGTCCTCATACCATGAAAAAATAAAAAATCCAAAACAGAGTCCAGGGGGAGGAAAAGGAGGGATTAGCCAGGGTGGCTCAGGGAAGGCCGGTGGGTCAGGTGGTGCCGGGGGGGTGAGCCAGGCAGCCTTAGGCAGGACTGGCGGGTCAGGTGGTGCCGGGGGAGTGAGCCAGGCAGGCTCGGGCAAGGCCGGCGGGTCAGGCGGCGCCGGCGGGATGAGCCAGGCAGGCTCGGACAAGGCCGGCGGGTCACGACAGAGTTCTTTGAGCTCAGAGTTCAAGAGGGTGAGAGTCACTGGTGGCGCCGGCAGGGCGAGAGTCACTGGTGGCGCCGGCAGGGCGAGAGTCACTGGGCAGCTCGGGCGCCGGCAGGGCGAGAGTCACTGGGCAGCTCGGGCGCCGGCAGGGCGAGAGTCACTGGGCAGCTCGGGCGCCGGCAGGGCGAGAGTCACTGGGCAGCTCGGGCGCCGGCAGGGCGAGAGTCACTGGGCAGCTCGGGCGCCGGCAGGGCGAGAGTCACTGGGCAGCTCGGGCGCCGGCAGGGCGAGAGTCACTGGGCAGCTCGGGCGCCGGCAGGGCGAGAGTCACTGGGCAGCTCGGGCGCCGGCAGGGCGAGAGTCACTGGGCAGCTCGGGCGCCGGCAGGGCGAGAGTCACTGGGCAGCTCGGGCGCCGGCAGGGCGAGAGTCACTGGGCAGCTCGGGCGCCGGCAGGGCGAGAGTCACTGGGCAGCTCGGGCGCCGGCAGGGCGAGAGTCACTGGGCAGCTCGGGCGCCGGCAGGCGGATCTCTGGATCTGGCTCCGGCTGGCGGATCTCTGGATCTGGCTCCGGCTGGCGGATCTCTGGATCTGGCTCCGGCTGGCGGATCTCTGGATCTGGCTCCGGCTGGCGGATCTCTGGATCTGGCTCCGGCTGGCGGATCTCTGGATCTGGCTCCGGCTGGCGGATCTCTGGATCTGGCTCCGGCTGGCGGATCTCTGGATCTGGCTCTGGCTCTGGCTCTGGCTCTGGCTCTGGCTCTGGCTGGGAGGTCGCGGGACTCAGCTCAGTGGCCGCGGTACCCCTCCGCTGGCCCCCTTTACGGCGTCGGCGGTGCGGTGACTCGGTCGCCGCAGACTCTGGCAGGCGGATTGTCGTGGGCGTGACCGGGAGTGCAGGCTTGACCGCGGGACTCGGGGCCGTGGATCTGGGAATTTCCTCGACCTCAAAGTCTATGCCGTTCAGCCACAGCACCGTGTTAATGTAATCCAGTAGGGCAGCCTCCAAGCACCCATGTGGCCGGATTACCTCACTGTTGAGTCCTCCCTCGAAACACAGGTTGAGGGCGAAATCGCCCCAACCCACCCGATGCGAAAAGTCAATAAACTCCGCCACGTAATCCACGAGGGACCGGCCGCCTTGCCGGAGGTTTAGAAGACTCGACTCAGCAGGAGTTGTGAAGTCCATGTTGTCCATAGAACGTCTTTATAGGCGACGAACCTGGTCAGTTGTTCTGTTATGGAGCGGGGTGTTGGTGTGCAATGCGGAGACAGGCAAGGTGACGAGGCAAGGCAGGATTTCAACACAAAAGCTAATTTAATATAAACAAAACAAAACACTTTAAATAAAAAAAAACAAATAAGCACACTTGTGCAAAAACTAAACTTAGACAAAACTCAGGAAGACAGGCTGAACATCCACACACTTCACCGTAAACTTCATTAACAACTGACAAACACCAGGGAACTGCACAAGTGATTTATACACAAGGGGAAACAGCAACACCTGGGAGACTAACGAGGAAGTGATTACAAGACAGGTGTAGGGAGTGAAACAATAACCCGAGAGACAGGAAGTGAAACAAAGACAAGACTGACAGGAAGTGACAAGGAAGACCCAGACAGAAACAGGGACACGTGTTACAGATACATTAGTGGTGTGATTTTTTTCAGTGATTTTTTTCTCTATAAGTTGCTTCATTATACGAGTAGTTCTTCATCAGCGAGCCACTAAATAATTTACTCAACAAATTAATTATAATTATAATAACACTGGTTCATTCAGGAACATAAATGACTGTCTTTATGAGTGAGTCTTTGAATCATTCACTCAACCAATTTGTTCAAAACACTCATTCAAAGATATAGACAACATTTCAGTTCTTAAGTCAGATTGAGATCGGGACATTCAAAATATTTAATCCAGTTCCATCTGGTTAAAGATTGAAATCATCACGCCTGTATGGAGACAGGTTGAGGATCTGTGCCATTGGCTGTTGATGAGGCGTTCAAAGGGGAGGATCTAGTAGTTAATGCTGACACTTCACTCTCGGATACGGTCTTAACACGGCTGACTATGGTCAACTTCAGATAAACAGAGAGATATCAGTGTAGATGGCATTTAATGAATATCACTGTAGATGGCATTCTTCTTATGATGCAACGAGAACATCGGGTTCCAGCTGGCATTAGTTTTCACTGTTATACTGGTGATACTTATACTGATGATATTTTTCGGATATTTAAAAAAAAATCAGTTAATATAAAAACAGAGATTCTAATTATTGGACCAAAAACCTCTGCATGCAATAACCTAGAATATTGTCTAACACTCGATGGCTGCTCTGTCAAGTCTTTGTCGTCAATTAGGAACCTGGGTGTGCTCTTTGATACTAATCTTTGAATAGAAAGCCACGTTTCTAACATCTGTAAAACCACATTCTTCCATCTTAAAACATATATACAAATTACTAAATAGGCTTTCAATGACAAATGGAGAAATGTTAGTCAATACGTTCATGAGCTCAAGGCTAGATTATTGTAATGCTCTACTGGGTGGTTGCCCTGAACGCTTAAGAAACAAATTCCAGCTGGTACAAAACACAATAGCTAGAGTTCTTACTAGAACCAGGATGCATGACCATATTAGCTTGGTTTTGTCAACACTGCATTGGCTCCCTATTAAACACAGAATACATTTTAAAATCCTGCTAATTACCTAGAAAGCGCAAAATGGTTTAGCTCCCCAATACTTGAGCGAGCACATTATAGTCCTTCACCTCTATTGAAAATTTAAAATTCTGGCAAGTTCATAATGTTTAGAATATCAAAATCAATTGCTAGTGGTAGTTACTTTATTCAAGAAGTAGAGACACTCAGTTTCTTCTCTGTCAGTTTAAATCTAGACTAAAAACACATCTCTTCAATCTGGCATTTTCATAACACATAATCAATTTCTATAATTCAAATAATGTAAAATGATTGTTAGGCTGCATAAATTAGGTCAGCTGGCTTCCCATAAGCCCTGATGTACTTGTTAATCATAAGAAGAATGGCATCTATACTGATATTAGTCTCTCTGTTTATCCCGCAAATTACTGTGCATGTCCAGTTAATAATTTTAAATAACGAAAATTAATGAATCAAAACTTACTTAAGCTGGAATATTATGTTCTTATTGAGCTGCTGAATATAGCCAAAAACAATCTTTGTTGTATTACTTTCCTATTATCACTGTAAAGCCCTTTCGAACCAGTCCGAATTGTAAACAGCACTATTCAACTGAAGGTGACTTGAGTTCAGTTGAGTGTATGTAAGAGTATGGGTAAACAGTGTCTGACGTTATACCAGTTCTGTCATTCCGAAATGTACAGGCCAAAAAAGGCAAAGCAATCAATGCCCTCTGTGTTTATAATTGCATGTTCTGGATGTGTGTGATCATTCGTCTCCTTTGCTATCATCTAGGAACAGGCCCCTTTGCATCTTCTGCTACCCTATATTTTAAAGATACATGCATATTCATTCATCAAGCAGAAAATCCTGAGTAATACAATTCATGCTCAAGAGACAGATGGACAGGGTGATGGAAAAAGATAAAAAAGCTAATAAGGCAAAAGCATAAATAATGGTTTTATGCTGTTAGGGGGATCCCTACTAATCACAACAGCTGTTTTTGATTACTCTGGCCTGGTGGGAGGGATGCGTTATGAACCCCTTGCTGCTCTGGTGTTTACTGCAGTAGAGCCTGGAAACCGTAGCTCCAACACTGTACGTCAAATGAAATCTGGGTAGGGTTGTTTGTGTACTTGTGTGACAGGAAAGGCAGGGGTAGTTACTGGGCTGCTAGAGAACTGCAGTCTGCTTCTTATTAGCGTGAAGAGCATTTGGGTTCTGGTCTAAAGTATCCCAATATCCTCTCCTATAATCCATTCTCTCCCGCCGAAGGGATCCAGCTGTGGGTCACTGCCAGGGGAAGGATACTTAGAGACTTTCGAAAACAGAATCTGCATTTATTGCAAGGAGCTATAAAGGCACTTCATGAATAGGTCAATAAGTTTTTAATATAATAGTATGTATTAAGTACGGTTCTAAGCACTAAATTCTTTACTCAGTAATGGCAATGAATTACATGATGCATAATTATTGTTGTTTGCAACCATCGTTCAAAATTCAGTCCATAACTCATTTCACAGTAATTATCCCAAGGACATGAATCAAATTACCTTTTATGGTCAAATTATAATTTTTTTCTTGCACATGATAAAATGGCTGGGAGGAAAAAACCCTTACACTCACATTGGTGGGGCTTCAGCAATATATTGAGCTCCAGGAAGGTCCATTGACTGAAACATTGCTAATTATTGAACATTTGCAACAAGCAATATTTTCTAGATCTAAAAACATAAAGACTGATGGATTCGTTTATGACTGCTGTTATCCTGTCAATTTATTCAGGAATCATCAATGTTATTCTCAGATCGGGGGAGTTTGTCTAAATAAAGTATCACATATACATCAATATCTCTGAAGCAGATATCAGCTGCCAAGGATGTTTACGGTACTAGTGGATTAAGCTACTAATCCAAACATTCCAGTAAATCAAATTCTCACTCACTGCGCTTTAGAAAAAGATATGAAAAAGATACGTCCAAACACACATCAGCTTTTACACACAAACACATTTCATGCTCTCTCTCTCTCTCTCACTCACTCACAAATACAATTCCTCACTGCTTCCCAGGGGAAGGACTTAGATTTATGTATGTTTATTTACTTCAGCACAGGCAGTCCCCTGTGGTCTTCTAGGGTTCAACATTCCCAGAGGAAAACCAGGAATTTTGTTCACCACAAATTCAAACACTCAACCGCACAATCCCGAGGACCTCTTTATTGCTTCTTCTTGTCATTAAATAAAGTCTAGGCCATATCTTGGACCTTAATTTCACAACTTTGTAAAGAGATTTTTGTTCTAGTTTCTCATGTTTTCTACTAAACTTCTGTCTTTTACTCAAAACTCTGTTTCTTTTCCCAGGTGATTTGAAGGGTTATTTGTACATTTGAGTCTGGTTCTTGAAGGGAGAAATTCCTTAACTTGTTTTGCCCTTTGACAAAAAAAGGTGTATTTTAGCATACTTTTAAAAAAGAGTACTATTACTAGTAGTCGTTAGCACACAGAAGGAGCCAAAACTGATAACTTTCACAACAGACCATTTAGTCAAGTAGTTTGGCAACAAGACCAGAAAAGGGTTGGCTGGAAGGTAACTGCTTAAGTAGTGGATCTTGATGAGTGGTTGCAGGTGTGGCTGATTACTAGTGATTGTGAGTGGGTGGAGCAGAAAGGTCAGGTGTTGAAGGTGTGACTGAGGGTCTAGGACAGGGGTCTGCAACCTGCGGCTCCAGAGCCACATGCGGCTCTTTCATCCCTGTGCAGAGGCTCCCCTAGCTTTGAATAATATATATGGGAATCAATAAATAAGCTATTTTATTAATTAATTTTTTCAATGGTATACCTCTTAAATTTCAAGATCAAAGTAATATTTTTACATAATTTTTTTATATATATATTTTGATGTTTTCCATTGTCACAAACAGCAATAAAATGTCATTAGTTTTATTTTGTAGTTCTGTAATTTCATAAATGCTACACACTTATTTTAAGTTATTGTTATTTTATGTATTGCAAACTGGATATAAACCAGATTGCAGATTGTTTTTCACGTCGCCGCCAATGATGTCCGACTTCGCCAGTCGGAGATCACTAAAATTAAGATTAAAGAGGTGTGTGAACTCGCAAGTATGATGTCTGGCACTGTAATATGCTCACTTCCTATGCAGTGTTATTTTAATTTTAGGGATCAAATAGGTTCTGTGGCTCCCGTGAATTTTATTCGGTTATAAAGAGGACAAAATGGCTCTTTTGATTTTGAAGGTTGCATACCCCTGGTCTAGGATGTCATCCTGAAGCACAATCTTTTTTCTGGGCCAATCTTTCTTCAGGTATTCTAGGCGGCTGTCCAGTCGTCGTAGTCCAGTTCTTCGTACCTCGCTAACTGAGTTTGCTGGATTTGATTGTTGGCGATTTTGCATGATTTGGGATTGTTCGGTTCTTCGACACCCATCTGGGACTTGTTGTCATAGTAACAGGTCCATTAGCTTAAACCTGCTCAGGAGCAGGCTTACTTCATGTTAGCAGGATTAGATCCCGGCTTTATAAGCGGAGGTGATATGGGAAGTTTGTCGCAGCCATGTTTTGTCCGTTTTTATGAGAGCAACCTATTGCTGAATGCCAAATGCTGCGGGAGCAAATTAGCTAGAAAAATGTTAAAAATCTGGTGGGGTTTTTGTTCAGCCTTCTTGGTGTCAGCAGAACAGCGCAAGTGGTAAAGATTACCCTTTTGTAGCATATTTTTGTATTTTACTTTTACTTGTTCCCAAGTTCTAGTGGGTCCTGTGGTGGCTCTAATATAAAAGAGGATTATGAAATACAAATAATATAAGAGAATGTAATTACACACACAAGTGTTAATAGTGTGAGTGTTAACTCTAGAGTACCACACACTAGAATTCGCTACTCACAAATGTAATTTGTTGGCAACTTTTTGCCAGCCCTCTCTCCTGGCTTTTGCAGCCTTTGAAGTGTTGCCTTGTGTTTTAATTAAACACTGAAATTCGGCGAAACCCTCAAGCAAGAGTTCTTGCTCCGCCGCTGAGAAATACAAATACAGCCATGCTCGCTGACCAATCAAAATATTGATGATCAATGTTTCTACTATCGATACATAACCCCTTTTAAGCCAACCCACGAATGCGCAATGATCTCAGATAACACTAATCATCGACAAGAGGAGTATTCGAAGAACCAAATCATCCAGATCATAGTTAGCGCAATTATCTCCTCTCGGATGTGTCATCTGATCTTGGATGTAGTAAGAGAGGTACGAAAGACCGGGCCCCAGGATGGTGCTAACCCTTTATATGTGCTCCTCTCTTTATATCTGCTTCCGTTGGAGGAGGAGGAATCAGCACCAGACCTTGGGAAAGGATTAGGGAAGGGTTTTATGAGTGAAACATGAGATGAAGGTTAGATGCAGTAGTGAGGTGGATGGTTCAAACGGTATGTGACATTATTGATCTGCCTCTGGATTGTGGCAGGGCAGTCGAAGACGGATATCCCTGGTTGAGAGTCAGACCTTTTGTCCCAGATGGTATTGGCGTGTCGCAGTTCTCTTTTAATCAGTTTAGATCTGAACTGCCCTCTTCAGGAGCATGTGAGATGACTTCCCATACCCTCTCACACTCCTGGAACCAATGGTTAACAGCTAGAACATTCAAAGGCTCACCAACCAAGGAAACAGGTGCAGTTGGTAGCCTGCACTGAAAAGGTTTTTCAGTCTCTCGAACATCTTCCTAAAATTGTTCTCTCTGTCAGTTTATATCTAGACTATAAACCCATCTCTATGACCTGGCATTCAAATAACATTTTATCAATTTATATTATTCAAATCAGTTAAATGATTTTTAGGCTGCATAAAGGAGATCAAACAAAACCAGGCAAACTTCTGGAGGGCCTGTGCCTAGACATGAAGTGTCTAGGCAGCCCTGAAGTGGCAGCAGAGATTGTGTCTACTAGAATCTCCCCTGTGAAGACCTCATCAATGCAACCGCCAGTGGCACAGATACTCAACAAAACCCATCTCCATACAATGAATCAGATCTTCAAACAGAATGGAACTGGATTAAATATTTTGAATGCTCTGGTTCCAGTCTGACTTCTGACCTTTAATGCTGCCTGAATCAAAAAGCATACACTGTTTGTTTGTTGGTCAGAGGAGAACTGGCCCCCTTACTGAGCTTGGTTTCTCCCAAGGTTTTTTTCTCTCTGTTTTGATGGAGTTTGCCATCATTTCTTCTTGGTTGCTTAGTTGGGGACACTTAATATTCAACAATATCATTCATCTGACTGCATTGACAACATTGTATGAGAACTGAACTGAGTTGGCATCACTGTTTTCTCCAGAGCTGCTGTATAGATAAATGAACTAAATTAATACCTAAATTACTTTTACAACTGAAATGATGCAACACTTCCTTTGGCTGGATGATGGTACTATTTTTTTCTAGAGCTGCTGGAAATTTCAAACAAATATTGTTGACAGACTGGGGAGAAAGGTGCTGCAGCAATATAAAATAAGTTTTTTGAACATTCAAGCAAGAAAAAATATATTATAATATTATCTTCAAGCAGGCCTTCATTTACTTTTAAAATTTTAAGTAAACTACAAGTACAGTCAATAAGCGCATATCTATGTCCTAGTGCTTAGGTCGGCCGAAACCATTGAGTGGTCAAGATTGGTTGTCTTTCACACAATAAACTTCCCCCATTTTCACATCTGCCATCAGTTTTTGAAATAAATATTAGACGAAAGAATTCTTTGTACTTGAAGTTTATGCGAAGATAAGTGGTAAAATAATAAAATGCCTAATATGAAGAATATGTTTACGCTTCATTTTTTCGCCACATCTTCTTCAAAGTGTCCCATAATAGGAAAAATGATTTTGAATGATTTGTGAACACAGCACGGCTTTACGAGCTCTGTGTTTGTTTTGAGCCCATCGGTGAAAAATCTATTGAGGTTGAAGGAGTTCATGCATGTCACATTTGTGGTGCACTAATGTGTTTTCTGTAGTGGAATCGGGCAATCAGCCATTTACAACACAGAGATCCTCTTCTGTAAGAAATATCACCCTTTTCTTTCTGAAATACGCTTTAGACACAGAATTTGTGTTGGCCTTGGCACAGAATAGTCCTTGTTTTGAGTGAAATAATCATCTTTTCAACTTTTTATCATTGTTATGACATTGAATGTGTCAGTATTAATGTATGTTTCATACGGAGAGTAGAAAGCACATTAGGCCTTTGGCATTGAACTTCATTTATTCAACAGTTAGTTATGATCCTTAATTGGTCGAATGGAGTTCCAAGAATGCTGATATAACAGTCCAACAGCGTTGTGACTTCTCACTGTTTGTATCGCTCTGCTTGTATGTGTTTGTTTCAGACAGATCAATCTGTGCGTAACGGTGAAGGGCATTTTTAAAGTCAGCATCATGAAATTAATGTTAATCCTCTATATTTTTAATACATATTATTGTTCTTATTCTTCATCCATGCATGTTTCAATTTAAAACAATTTTCTAAATCTTCTGAATATCATCTTTGCAGAGATAAGATTCTGCCTTGACTTTGTTTATAACTATTTTGTTGGCTAAGCAATTGTTCCCCTAAAATGTATACTAAATCAACTTCTAGATCATATTTTTATTTTTTGTTTATTCAAAGAAATATTTTGCACTTGTGATCAGCACTGATTGTGATATATATTCTTGAAATGCACCAGTTTTGTTTGTCAGATATTACCATTCATGTAGTCTGATATTTGTGGATGTAAACGTTCTGCAAAGTTTCAAAGATCAAATTACGATTCTGAACTGTCTGAAATTAGTCATCAATAATTCCAGTCTTACTTCCTGCTCAAACCTACATAACAATTTCGCATAATGCACACCTATGGTCTTCATTGACTGCAACAACATCTATCACTTAGAAACGTCCTGCTCAAGTTGTGCATGGTTCGGGTTGATGAGATATTTCTTCCGATGTTTTGTTATCGGACTCTGGCTTGAATTGGTGAAACCAACGCCATTGCTACTATTCATAACACTGTTAATTCAAGTGCTGAGGAGACCTCCACAGCTACAATCCAGATGGCTGTTTCATTTCTATAAATGGTAGACCAATCACTACTCATCAAGCCATCTGACCAGAGCAGGTTCTCAGAAAGAAGGGGGTTAGAGACACTAAATGCTTCATCAAAGCATTTTAGACACTGAGAAAAGAGGTGGTGCTGCAGTGTGTAAAGTGTTTTTTGACCTTGGTTACATGTAAACCTATTGTAAGAGACCTTACATATACATATATATATATATGTATTATGTATATATGATTTCAATATATATATATATATATATTTTTTTTTTATTATTATTATTATTATCAACAATTAAATGTGGGTAAGTTTCATTAAAAAGCAAAAAGCTGAGAAAATCTAATTTTTGTCAGAGTTAATGTATGTTACGGTACTCAATGAACTGATCCTGAATAATGTCAATAAACTGGTATTGACAGTAATTGAAAGCATGTAGTAAAGTGAAGCAGGTTAACGGACTTAAAAGCCCCAGAGGAAACTAGAACATTAGTACCACTCAACACTAATTACCCATTTGAACAGGGGCTGATAATTACCCTTGTCAAAAAATGTGATTAAGGACTACATCCACATGCATATAAATGGCTGTATCCATGACCTCTGCTGCTTTACCCAGGATTTGCCCCACAATGTTAAAACTATTTAGGAGGGTGTAGCACCCAGTTCAGCCAGCAAACATAGCAAGTCATAATGAACTGTAATCATGGATGTGTGCCAGATCTTTGTGAAAAACATGCTCTGTATTTGAAACTAAGCATGTTTTACATATTAGCACTGGAGAAACAGAGACCTAGGGTGGGGGAACTAACCAATGAACATCTCTCATCACTGAAGCCCATTAACAGCATAAATCCTGCTGTACAAGCCCTGTGGACCAGAGGAAGTGTTGATTAATGAGTCATTGTGCTCAGTTACTTTCTCTTTTTGCTAGAGTGTTATAAGCAGCATTCTGGGATCTAATTACATTAAACACAGCATACGCACACTATAGCATTAGACATCTGTAAGTGTGGATTACACACAGATATTTCCACAACATGCTCTATCATCGAGACATTTCCAGTAAAGTGATCTCTGGGACTAGATAAGTAGTACTCATACTCCTTCCTTCTGATGGAAAAACTGATCATATTCGACAGAATTCAGGCTGGTTTGTCACAAAAAAGTAAAAATTGACAATAAGATGCCTCAAACATATATTCATCTGCGCAGGAGCAAAGCAAGAACAAAACAATGATCTAATGATTGATAGATAGATAGATAGATAGATAGAGAGAGAGAGAGAGAGAGAGAGAGAGAGAGTGAGAGAGATAGAGATATATATAGAGAGAGAGATATAGAGATAGAGAGAGAGCTTGTGGAAAAAGAAAAGACCGAGCTAAGGAAACTTGTGCCAAAAAACTACATAATAAATAAAATAAAATAGTTATTTTTATGAGTTGTATAACAGTAAAGTGAAGGACAGCTTACCACTTCTTTAAAAGATAAAGAAAACATGTTATGAGAAGAGACTTTATTTTAGCTTAATGTTTTTTTTCTTTGTCGAGTGTTTAAGAGTCAGAATATCTTTTAAGTAGTGAAGATAACATTGTGACGTTATAAACAGGCACGTTTAGATTTTGTGAATGTATGTGTTCAAAATCAAAGCAAGAAAGACAGATGTATTTGTTTTGTCCTGTTAAACCATCTATTATGTTAAATCATTTCACACTTGTGAAAATGTCAAACATGTCAAATAACTGATATCATATTGCGAACTGTTAAATGCTGCATATTGAATATGACTACAGGATAGTATTTCCAAAGGGACAGTTCACCCAAAATGAAAACTGTGTCCACTTACTCACCCTCAGATTGTTCCAAGCCTGTATGAGTTTATTTCTTATGTTGAACACAAAGGAAGATATTTTAAAGAATGTTGGTTAATCAAACAGTAGGGAGTCAATGGCTACCCTCAACTGTCTGGTTACCAACACATTTTTTTTCTTCTATTTTTATATATATATTTTTGGATGAACTATCCCTTTAAATGAATGAAAATCAATAGGCTTACAGTAGTTATGGACTGTTAAACCGTCCATGAAGTGCATAAACTGGTACTATGCTGATTATTTTTGTATGCTGAACATATGACACCTCGGCCACTATCTCTGTAGATGAGCGGCTCACCATACATGGCCCTGAATCTATCATTGGGGTTACAGTCAAATTCAGGTTAAAGTTCAGGTTAAAGCTTCAGGTTGAGGCAGACTATGTGTGGGCTTAGTCTGCCCTCTGATGGAGGAGTAGAGAGCGGTTTAAAACATTGCATTTCATTTATATAGTAAAAATAAACATGAAAAGAAGACCCACACTGCATTTGCTCATCTGCATCAGTAGCATCCAACACAAGCAGCCAATAATCATGACTGCAAAAAAATCATTTTTCAAACTCTGATCACTGTTCTCAAAACAATGGTGATCTGACACATTTTTTACTTGTCCAAAACAGAATGTAATTTTTCCATTTTCCCATTCATTTCATACAAATTGCAAATCATCATTTACTCAAAACAGAATTCTCAAATGTGTTCAAATTATATATGAGGAAAAACATTTGCAGCTGTTTTTATTTATTTATATGAAACAACACAACTAAATAAACTGTATAAACTATTTTCAAAAGTGTATAAGAATAATCATATAAAAGGGGAAAAGGGGGTAAGAGTGGAAGGCGGTGGAGAGAGTTGAGGAATGGAAGTAATGACAGGAAGAAAGAGATAGAGAGTAATGAGAGATGGAAAGCAATCAGTCGACAGGAAGAGATATTTAAAAAAAAGGAGAGGGCATAGGAAGAGATGTTAAAGTGGTGTTGGTGTAGTGGAAATATTTAGAGAAACTGAAGGACCTGAACAGAAAAGAAGGAGAGCTGAATGAGAGAGGAGTGGTGACAGAAGGTACAGACTTCACTCGTTGAAAAACATGGCCACCAGCAGTCAATCAAATTTCAGCAGCTAATAACATCAAATCTGAATGGATAACCATGGCAAAAATTGATATTTAAAAATCATGGAACACCAAATATGCAATTTTTATTACAAATATAGCATTTCTATAGAGCTTATATACCTTTCAAACATGTTTTTAGTAATGAGACAATTTGTTGTTGTTGTGTTTTTGCGAGATTATTATATTATAAATTGTACAATTAAGCCATCAATCCATTCCTCCAATCGCTTTATCTTTTGTAGTGTCATGTTGTGGCCGAGATCCATCCCAATATCCCGGGCCACAGACAGAATTATATGATATGACATCATTAAAATCATTCTTGCAGGCTGGAATAAGTGGAAGACAGTTGTCCTTTTTACTAACCTGCTTCATCAAACACAAACCTTCATCCACATGGGCCGTTTATGCTCAGACCCTGACGATTGGCGTTTACAGTTACATTCATTAGTGTATTTATGTGACTATAGATGAATTTGCTATAGGATCAACACTGAACACCTGTAATTTTGATGATAGCATTTACTTTTAATCAATGCATTACCAATTATTTAATTTTTTTATAGAATTGCTGTTTGTTTACCTGAGAGTAGTGAGCAGAGTTGGAGAAATGTGTGAAATTGTAGGAAAAACTCTAAAATATGTAATCATTCACATTTTTTTTTTATTCCAAAAGTTCACAAATTGACTTTTTAGTAAGGTTAGACAAGATATTGAAATAATTAGATAGTAATACAAATGTTTAACAAAAAATTTGCTTTTCTAACTGCAGACATACAAAAAAAGGTCTTTAAGTCACTAAAAGAAATAATAGGTAAAACAACATATAACAAGCAATTTTAAATACACTGTACAGGTTTATCTGTATTCATGCCATGATTGAAATCGTAAATATGTATTTTGAGATCAGGAGTCGTTATGAACGCATGTCAAACTTCATATTCCTGCCTTGGAGTCTTGCCTGGATTTTCCAAAAAACTGAAGCTTAGCTCTTGATCAATAAATGAACGTTCAATAAGGGATTAATGTTACTTACTGAACAGTCCATAAACTAGAGACTATGCCATAAGCGTACATCATATATGTGTGTGTGTTATCCTTCTGAAGACTGTTTAGTGCATAAAACAAACAAACAGTCTCTGAGACACGTTTTGAGCACGACTACATTGAAAGAGAATCCTGACACTTTCACCGCTTCTCCAGTTTCTTAAACTTGGCCTCTGTGAATAAACACACACATAGAAGTTATTACACAAGTGAAAAACAAAATACTGAAAGCTGCATATCTGAGTGTAATATTAATCTCACACAATGCAATCACTAGTATAGCAGAAGCATGTATTTTGGTCTGATAGCGCCACCTAATGTCCATTTCATAAGTTTCAAGTAATCAAATCCAGTCTCTAAATTTAACACATGAGTATTGATAAATGTTTTTAAATCGAAAACTGAAAGAGTTGACAGATGCTTGCTTAGTGATGTTACTGAGGTGTGTGTGTGTATGTATATATATATATATATATATATATATATATATATATATATATATATATATATATATATACACACACATACATACATATACACACACACACACACACACACACACACACCCACACACCCAGAGCACCAGGCAGCCATTCCAAACCAGTGACCTATGGTTTACCAGTCAGACTCTCTAACCATTAGGCCATGACTACCACTATATATCTAGATGTGTCTCATGGTTTACAATGTGTGTGTGTGTTCACTACTCCTAATATGTGTGCACTAACTTGGATGGGATAAATGCAGATAACTAATTCCAAGTATGGGTTATCAATCTTTGCCTTCACATGTCACTTAAACTTAACTTACAAAAAATGTAAGCCTAGGATTAGCTTTTTACATCTGCTGATTGTGTAGTCACTCCTGTAAATGAGTGATATGAAATGAATAACGATTCACACGCAATGCTTCTTCATAACACAGTACACCGTGACACGCACATCAAGTACTGTTACATTTGTACTCACCCAGTTTCTTTGAATATGTGTCTAGTTTATATGCAGCCTGCTCCAGAGCCGTGACCTGCTCCTCGATCTGGTTAATCTGATCCAGATAAGGCTGCAAACTGGCATCTAAAGTAAAAAATGAGAACATACTCCAAGATGATCAACAAAAAAATAATAATATATATATATACTGTATATGTTGATGAAGCAATCGCAAGTGTATGGTCATTGTCATTCTGGAATATGGTCATGATGCGTCTTCCTACATGATTATTTAAGAAATTAAAAGCTACACACTCCATCAATTAGGGTTAGAAGAACTAATCCCCAAAAAATAACATGCAATCACAGCAATAAAGATCCAACCATAGACTCTTAAGGATTTACCTATTGAAATCCAAACAGTTACTTTTTTTAGTCTCATCTCTTACATTTCTGATTGAGATCTTGCAGATTTCGGCTGATGTTGATGGATATGTCCTTCATCTCCATGTACTTCAGACTTGTGAGTTTGTTCATGTTCTCGAGGAGTTTGTAGTCCTCACAGGTGGCTGAGTAAACAGGGCAAAATATTACACACAACCATCTAGATGTCCACAAACCTACTGATCATCATAATTATGACTGTATTCTCATTACCAGTGAGCTCTCCCTGCAGGAAAACTGACATTTTGTCAAACATGTCTCTGCAGAGCTCGTTGATATCTGGCTCAGCAGGTTCGGTGGCCTCCTCTGCTGTCTCCACACCTCCCTCATCTGTGACAGCAAACAAACACGTTTAGTGTCACTATCCTGACAGAACTTCTGGGCATTACATGTGGATTGCAAATGCCTATAATGAGCCAAATTGCAATCTGGGTATGCAATTTATTAGATTAAGAAGTCTTGTTAAACAATGCAGACAAAACGCATCCTTCTCAATTGAGAAGAGAACAAGTCAAATATCCATAAACATCTCGCATTAGATAAAAACGTGACGAACACAACATGAACAACACAACACTGGAAAACTACGAGAATGGACTTGCACACAGATTATGTTCTTTACTACAGCAGCTCACTGTTATTACTGGGTCTTTTGGGCTTTTGGGTCTCTGTCGCATCGCTCTTGGGTTCCGGTTCGGGCTCGGCTGTGAGGTTGAGGTCGGTCGGGGGAGCGGGTGCTTTACAGATGCTGTCCATCGCTGCGGCCTCCTCCCCCGTGGCTGCCATCTTCATATCACATGACCACAACCACTTCCACGTGACTTCTCGTTTCCGTCTTTTTTCGTATACAGTCAAATTAAACCGAATTTTTTTTTTACTATTATTGTTTAATTTTAAAATCTGCCTACACGAAACTGACAGAAGACGACGTATGTATAAAGCGTGTCGAGGATTTGTGATTCGTTTTTTTTAAGTGCTCATATTATCACTTGCTCATTTCTCTTGCATGTAATATTCGTTTTGGTAAAAACACTAAATTCGACATTTTAAATCTAAATGTTGGTTATTAGGGGTTATAATCAATAAAATTTAGGAATGAAAACACTTTTTATTTACAGATATGGGTGGGGCTGCGTGACAACTCTGCCAATTTAAAAAAAGTGAAGCAAAGAGCAACGAGCTGCTAAAAGATGTGTTTCCGGTTGAATGCATTTCAAAATAATTATTAATTCCAGATTTGAACTCGAAAATCATGCCCTCGTGTTTAATATACATTTGAGTTTAAATATTAGTACACACAGTCATATTTTACTCGTTTTTACACACGTCTGAAGGATCAGGGATATATTTCCATTCCCATTCATTCACGTTTTTATTTATCTGTATTTATATTATTAAGAGTTACTTTCAAGAACCCCTTACTTGTTTTTATACACCATATTATATGTCATATACACATGCATAGTTTCTTATTCAGTGTTAGAAGTACGTTTTTTAGTAAACTCTCAGAAAAACAAACAATTACATTGCAGTGTAACACAAAAGTCAGACAAAAAATAAACAGAAAGAAATTGGGGGATACATATAACAGATCTTAAAGCATGTAAATTACGTTTGCAAATCTTTATTTTGTAAATAATGTTTACTGTAAAACATTATGTTTTAATACACTTCTTATTTTTAGGAATAAAATGCAGTCAAAAAAATATTTTCAGGTCTTTACCGAAAAAATAAATAAATGAAGGTGTAATAGACATTACTTTAGCTTTATGTATATGAACCTCACAAGAAGAACAATTTAGGGTTAGAAGTACATATTATAATAATTATGATTACAAATGAACGCGTGTTTGCATTAGACCTTTATTTTGAAAAGTTTCGCAGTCCACACCCACCTCGCTGTCCATTGGAGCCTCCAGCTTCACAGGTCTGGCGCGGCCCGCTCTCAGCCGCGCTGCCCTCCGCTTGTGACGGGAATCCATCGTGACAGGATACCAGCAGCACCACCGACTGTAAACATGGCGGCACGCACAGCCGGATGCCTGTGCTATGTGCCCCCTTACTGAAGCCCAGACCATCGACACGCTTCCATGATGGAGACAGAGGAGGAGCAGCACATGACCACGCTGTTATGCATGGGTTTCCCAGACCCGGTGGCCATCCGGAAAGCCCTGCGTCTGGCCAAAAATGACATCAACGAGGCTGTCGCGCTGCTCACCAACGAAAGCCCGGGACTCGGATACGGCTACGAGCCGATGGAGAGCGGCACTTCCCCGGGCCCCGGCCTCAGCGGAGACGGCGAGACTGGCGGGCGCACGGGCACCGGAGGGTTTGATCCTCCTCCTGCCTATCACGACGTCGTGGAAAGTGAGGTATGATTATGAAACGCGTGCATACGCGATCTTTTTCACGGCTGCTTGAGGCGGAACCACCGGGGCTGTCAAAACCCGCGCGCACGCCTTCATCGCTCCGTTACCTGTTGTGCATGCCTGCAACACCTGAGCAGGATGTCGAGATCTTGTCGCTTAACCTCAGGATCCTTGTGCATGCAGTAGGAGATTACGAATGATTTCTGCTGCCATGTGAACGAAAGCCACTGCTGAAGTTGTAGGATCTTGGGGGTGGGGGGGGATGGGTGTTGAAGATTGTCTTTAAATGCACGACCTGTTAGAGTTTACTGTTTTTATGTTAGTGTTGATCCTCAAACATTAAGTCATTTTTTTTCTCCTCTTCTTGATTAATAATTAAACTAGTGCTTCCCAGTTGAGCAATAACAGGAAACGTGTGGCTGATGATTTACATGTCAGATTGGTAATCCAGCAAATGTCTTTAGACTCAAGCATGTCTTCTGTGATTATAACAGATGCAGGCGATGTTGTCCAGTCTTACTGAGTTAATTGGAAGAGGCTGATCAGAAACTGCATGTGCATATTAATATGTGAATAATGGTCTCATAATGCTTGTTTTTTTTCTGGATTTGGGTAAAAGGTTCTAGTAATGTGTTATTCTGTGATAAAGCACGTCTGATTTTTGTTTTGTTTTTTGTCTGGCATGTGGTCATCAGGCTTTATGATTATTGCCTAACTGTAGCAGTGTTTCTTTCCCTTTTTCCATCATGGCTTCTTTGACCTGCTGGTCAACCGCGGTCAGAGCCAAACACTAAGTGCAGTGATTAAAAATGTCCATGTGGATCAGTGTGTTCAGACCTGACATGTGTGCACAAACATTAATTATGCTATTTTTTCTATCAGTGTCCAAAAAAACAGTAAAAATTTGTAGCTTGTAAAAGTAGTTCAACTACTGTGAAATGGTAATGGTTAAACTACGCGCATTATATATAATATTTTTGCTAAAGTTAATACGACTTTGACAAAAAAACGCATCTCTGTATTATTAGGCTGAAAGCCGATACACAATATATCTATGCATTTTTTAGGAAGTGAGCTAAATGTTTTCTTTTACTATCTTTAATACTCTTTCTAGTGCAGTTTGTGATGCTGTTGCAAGTTATGGAAGATATTAGAAGTGCTTTCACTTTCAGATGTGACCCATTTGTGGCATAAAGTTTATCTTTTTTTTTCCAGTTAATCAAATGAGTCACAATTTTTTTTCTGTGTTTTATTTAAGTCAAAAAATGTCATCTAACATACTGGCCAGTGTTGTCCTCCAAACAAGTGGCACTTCAATGTGCCAATTGAAGGCCATGAAAGCAAACCTTAATGCTCAATTCCGATTTATTGCTCAAATCAGATTTTTTTATTATTATAAAGCTGTTCACTTTGTTTTATGCGTGACTAATTTAGGATTTCAGTGCGAACAGATCATGCATATTTACATAACATGAGTGGAGTGGAATAAATAACGTGATCAGCATGATTGATATTCAAAACAATAAGCAAGCGCTGCTTTGTTTATAGTTTGTATACCTGCAATCTTAGTTTAGCTTTCCCTTTATGAATGACAAATATATCTGCTTAAATCGACGTTCATCTACGTCAGTCAGAATTTCAAGGTTAATAGTTGACGTTAAACTGGAGAGGTGTTGAAGTCTATATGAAACGGAAATTGCGTTGTCTTTTCTTCACTATTGTGACGTATATCCGAGTGAAACGGGTTCTCGAATGAGGAAAAAAATAGGGCTGGACTTAATGCCGTCCATTGAGCGTTTATTTGATCTGGGTTATTCAATTAAAGTTCCAAATGGTCCGGTCTCTATATTTTCTTTCCAACGGAGGTCCGAACAATAGCTTTTGGAAACGTTATACATTTCCATTGGGGCAGCCGCAGTATTTTGTAAAAGAAAAAAATCTTAAACACTCAAAGTCATCAAAGATGTGAATCTTGGGCCCCAATATCCAGAATTTGCCGGAAAAAATACAAATTTCTCCCAACTGGATATGATATAAAAGGTTAGATCGGATGTTTTATCAGGCTATTTTTATGTATTTATTTATTTATTTATTTTTTTTACATTTAGTCGCCTACTTATTGACGGCACGTTGAAGAAAATCTGTAAGTAGTTTTGCGAATTAAAATATTGGTCATTAATAATGCTTAATATAGAAAGGAAAAAAAGACATCTGAAGGTGCCACACATTAACTTGCGGTTAATATGACGGATAAAAATAATTGTATTCTCGTTTTCTGGAGCATTTTAGCAAAAGTAGGCTCTCTTTTTTTTTTTGCTCGCCATTTTTCTGCTGTTGTAAAATAACCGCATCATCTGCAGCTCTTCATGCAGCGCTTTACACATTTAGCGGGAGAGAGAAGCAAT
The DNA here is from genome assembly GCA_037043235.1 of Rhodeus uyekii. Classification (NCBI taxonomy): domain Eukaryota; kingdom Metazoa; phylum Chordata; class Actinopteri; order Cypriniformes; family Acheilognathidae; genus Rhodeus; species Rhodeus uyekii. The sequence continues at coordinate 407,937 of JAWRVZ010000025.1, read as the reverse complement.
GCGCACAGAGCGGAAAGACCTTGAATGCAGAGAATCTGACTCTTAAAATATTAGAGGATGTTGCAGCGAAAGATTGTTACCATAAATGACCCTGAGCGCTTTTGCTGTGAACTGATTCTTTGTTTTGATGCACTGCTCACCTTTTTGGGTGGGGATTCTTTGTTTTATGATTCAATACATATTTATATAAACTTCATCATATGTTTATATAAACTTCATCATATATTAACGGCTTCACCAAGCTTTTAGAATATAATCAAATTAAAATATAGGAATTAATTTACAACAAAGCATTGCATTTTTATTTAACTGTATACTTTTAAAACGGATGAAAAAAATCTTGTATGATATTAGAAATAATTGTAACCTTATTACTTTGAGAAGTACGTTATAGCATATAATAGTGATTTATTTCTGTTATAATTTCTTGAAATTAAACCAAACTTTTATTTTGTTGTAAAGTTCTTTCAGTTTTAGTTTCAGTCATGGTAGTTTTTCTTAATTGAATCATGAATGCATGAACTTGTCCTCATATATTGAGGCGACAGACTCTAAAAACACTGAGCATCACGTTTGTAGAGTTTGTGGCTGTTGTCATCTTTATTACTGCTTTGTGATAGACTGTTAATCCATATTGAGTAGAAATGTTGAGATTTTTTCACTTTTATCAATGTAAATTTCATCACAATATCGATATGATTCATCTTTGAGGACCAATTGACCTTCAAAGATCACATTGCAAAGACGGCTCGTTCATGCAGGTTTGCACTTCACAACATCTGAAGGATCAGGCCATTAACTGAGCAAGCAGCACAACTTCTGATACAGACCATGGTCATTTCCAGGCTTGATATTGCAATGTTCTTCTGGCCCGACTTCCTTCAAGTGCAGTCAAACCTCTACAACTGATCCAGATATTGGCTCGCAATTGATCGCAGCTCATCTGGTTTTCAACAAACACAAAAGGGCCCACGTCACACCTCTTTATATCTCTCTGCACTGGCTCCAACTTTCAGCTCGCATCAAATTCAAAGCATTGACACTTGCTTACAGAGCTAACACAGGTTCAGCACCGGCTTCTACTTCCACTCGCTACTACAAATTTATACACCTACCAGAAATCTACGATCGATTAATGAGCGACGACTCATGGTACCATCACAGAGAGGCACAAAATAACTCTCAAGAATATTTTCGTTCACTGTTCCTTGCTACTGGATCAATCTCCCTGCCTTCATCCGGAATGCTTAGTCTGTCAATATTCAAAAGACAGTTGAAAACTCATCTCTTCTGTGAGGACTTAACATGACACACACACACACACACACACACACTCAAACAAAATACCTTCCTTGCTTTCACTTTCCTTGAGTCCCTCCATTCTCCAGGCTTATATTGCTTCAATCACAATCAATGTTTGAAACTTTGTGTTGTGAGTGCTCTTGTGTACTTTTGCCTCTTCAGGCTGAATCGCTTTCTGTATTCCTCAAGTTGTAAGTTGCGTTGGATAAAAGGGTCTGCTAAATGAATAAATGAAAATGATATTGTTTATCAAAAGTTACTCCCTGTCATACCTTTGGCTAATATTAGTGCAGTTATAGAGATGATTTGTCATATTAGGTACATCTTTTGGTTTCAGGCATCTTCTATGGCTTGTCTTTGTGAATAAACCAAAGTATAATCTCAAAATCTTTTAGATATGAGGCAGATGATATAGCACCATGATGATTAAACGGAAATGTTATGTAGGTCTTGCTGTTCTGTTCCAGCCCTGTTTGTAATTTCGTCATGCAGAAATGCCACTGTGACAAAAGAAATTCAGATGACATTTAAGCTTGGTCCTCTCCTGTCATCCACCCTCGATGTCTTATGTTTGCCTCTTCTGTCTGAAAAGTGTTGTTGGATGACAAGTTTGACAAATCTGAATGGTTATCGTGTAATGCTCTTGGCAGACGTGTCTTTTGGAAGGGTGGTGATACTTTTAGGAAACCATATTCTAATCAGCTTATCCCACAGGATTTTGTAAGACTGTTGGATGAACCTCTGTCCCCCAAGGGGAGGGGGAAGGAGTTGGGGGGGATTAGGGGGCAAGAAAATGTTGTACATTTTTAAGGGTGCAGTAAGCAGTGAATGCTTGTACTCCACTCATGATGGGGGAGGCGAGCGAAGCAAGAGGAAGATTTGAAGACAGACTGTAGAAAGAAATATGTCTGAAAGACATTACAAAAGAGAAAAGCTCAGATGAATATCATTGGAAATGATAGGGTTATGTTCAGGCAGGAGCTTACCGTCTTCTCTTAAGGATTCACTCGTTAACAGTGACTTGCCAACACTTACTGGTAGTTTTAGTTTCACGTCTTAAAGTATCTTTGCCAATTTAAAAATCTTAACATTTTATTTTTAAAACAATATTTATGCATTTGTAACTGCGTATTAAATGCATTTGTCACCTCTGACCGGCATCTAAATGCAACTTCTGTTTCCTCTGTATTGCAAAGATGAATTTAGTTAATGCTGATTTCATTTGACTGTTAACAGTCTAAAAGTGTCTTATTACTCTAATTGAAATTGATTAAATGCTATAATTTGACGTATAAATGATGCTTCTACTGCATTTAATTAGGCACGACAAATTGCCTTTATAAAGGTAAAATTTAATTTAAAATGATTTGAAAATTAAATTTGTCACTGCTGCAAAATAACCACCACACAGAATATGAAAAATAACAAACTTTAGTAGTCAGCTGTTCACGGCAGTCCTAAACCTGCCAAAGTACTAGCAGAACACAGTCAACAAATATCAACTAAACAAATATCGCCTAATCATCATTAATAATAAAATCCCAGAAAATATCAAGATATTTTTTTTGTCAATATCGCACACTCCTAACTGTAGTTTTAAATGTAAATGCATAAGTTTGTTTAAAAGCTCCAACCAATGTTTATTGTTTAAACTGAGCAGGAAAAAGTCTTTGCATTGACTTGTAACTGGACTTTAAAAGTGCATTTTAATAATAAACCTATGAGTGCTCTGAGAATTATTTCACCATTTAGTTTGATAAAACTATTGGTGTGTGTATGTGTATAATCAGGGGTGCACATAACTGGTACGCAGGTACGCATGCGCAACAAAAATCAGAAATGCGTAGGCCCACTTGACTCACTAAGCGCCTTTGCGTACTTAACCGATCTTGTCATCTCATCGTACACAACCTTACAGTAAGAGATGTCCAAAAAGCAACAGACATTAAGCAGCTTTTTTGGCGTTTCACCACCTTCAAAGAAACGCCAACTGGAACCTGAGCCGAAAAGTTAACGATGAGCGCACTGAAGGGCATATCATTCACGTGAAGGGGGCACGCGGAGCATCATGCAGAGCATCGCTCACGCCAGGGGTCGGAAACCTATGGCTCGCGAGCCATATATGGCTCTTTTGACGCTTCGATCGATTGCTCCGCAGATCGATTGCTCCGCTACTTCCGCGTTCGCGAAGGACAGGTAGATCGCTCCGCACCCCCCCAGGTCGATCGCGCTGCACTTATTAAGACAATGCTACATATGTGAGTACCAAACACAATCTCCTGGTACTCACCTGAGTAACTCACTGAAAAAGTTATGTGCACCCCTGTGTATAATATATATATTACACAGAAACTCAAAGGTCACAACAACTTGCCAACAAAATGATGGCAGAAATATACAGTAATGCCTCGAGATACGAGCGTCTCTACATACGAGTATTCCAAGATAAGAGCAAGCTGTTGGGCAGATTTTTGCTTCAAGATACAAGTAGATATTCGCGATACGAGCACGAGTACTGACGCCGATGCCGACGCACTTTCACTTCAGTGTTCATTGACTTCTGTATGTATCGCACACGAGTAGCTGATTTTCTCTCTATTTCTTTGCAGTATTCTTCATAATAGCCATGAGTTCTAGTGAGAATAAATGCGTATCAATATTGCACCTCTAAAGCATTCTTTCTTTTTTTCACAATTATGACACAATGTCATAATTTTCCTACCATGTTTTAACTTAAATTGTGTACTACTTAATTGCAATTTCATTTGGTTACATTTTAAAAGATTAGTTGGATTTGTTAACATTTTGTGCATTAATTTAATCACCACAAAATTATCATGAAACAGAATGCAGAAATATCTGAATACATTATTAAATTGTTAAAGTTTTATTTAAATTCAATTAATTGGATGTCCTTTTTGATAATTAAAATTTAAGTGAACAATTGAAGTACTGGAATGATTCAGACAAGTCTAGCCGCTTTGTTTACCCCCGGTCTTGCATGTAACTGGTTGCAAGCACCATGTATCGGGACTATAAATAGAGTCAGCAGGCCTGGTCTGGAGGGTACTGGTACACACAGGCAGGGTCTCCAGTTACCCATCCACTCCGCCCAGCACTGCGCAATGCAGTGGGGAACAGCAAACAGCTTGCTCAAATCACAACTGGCAGGATTACATGAAGTTGCTGAGATGTATCGGGGGCAGGTCTTAAAAGAGAAATGCATTCCAGGTATTGGGCAACAACCATCTTGTTCCGCCTAAACGCCGATGCATATGAGCCATTCGTTTGTGCGTAGGGAGGTTCCAACCCTCTGAGGTTGTATGTTTAGCAGGCAACAGGCTGTGCGCGCACACCACCCTATTCGTACCCTGGCAACAAGTTTGGAATGCGCCATGTGACCTTACATCAGCCCAGAGGCCTTCTAACAACACAAACTTTCTCTCGTCTCTTTAGATCGTTGCACATGAATAGAACTAGATTCAGTGTTTGTTTGAAATATTAGTTATTACACATTGCAAAAATGACCTAGAAGACTTCTAAAGGGACACAAAATGTTTACACTGCAAAATTATTATTATCTCCATCGACACCAGTTAACGTAATCCTGCATTGAAATGCCGACTGTGACATAACAAGTGTCCAGTTTCATACTCAGTGTTTTTCCATAATCAGTGGCACCCTTATGTTAGACTTTATGGGATTCATGACCATAAGAATGCAGAACAATAAGAATATTTCATTTATATCATATGTTGTTGTTTTTTAGTGGTTCAGATGCTCTCTGTTTTGTATTTACCAGCATATAATATATCACTATTTTGTATTTACCTTTGTTGTCGTCATTAAACGCTCACTTATAGTTAATCTTAATAATTGAACTACTAGTTACATTTATTTTATTGTTATAATTAGCAAATCTTAAAATTAATGTGCTTTTTCATACTGTACATTATAATGTTGGGATGCTTAAATTTACTTGTAGAGTTTAAAATTAGTTTGTTTGATTTCTTTCACTATACAAGTAATTTTAATTAGTTTTAAAGTGGATTTGCGTTCTCATGCGCTTTCTTTCTCAACTGTTTACGTTCATTAAGTACATAAAGGATTGTGATCAAGGATACTCTCAAAGACTGGCATTTATTACACATATGAGTGTGTGTATTTGACCTTTCAAGACCTATAAGGAGGCATAAAGAACTCGCACAGTACTCGCACAGCTTTATATGCACATACAGCGCATGTATATTGCAGTGAGTTCTCTTTCGCTACTTAATGTGCTTCAACCGCTTAAAGGCACTTTTTTTTTAAACCATAATGCTTAAAACACATTCAAATGATAAGCTTTCATGACAGCACGGCAGTGTGAGACGCAATTGAGACGATAGTCCAAAATCTCAAATTTAGCCCACCTCTAATTTCTATTAGTTTTACCCTCGTACTCTTTAATGAAAGTAATGTCCCTTCCCTCTTGCAGTGACATCTCTTTTCTCATGTTTACTGGCATGAGGGTGGGATTCTCTGATATGTTTACTGGCATGATGATGGGACAACCTGTCCCTCACATGACATCACAGCAATAGCAAACCACAACCATCCAATCTGTTCTCGATGAACAAACATGTCCTGCGACTCCTGCCCTACTTTCTTTTTTTGTGTGGAAAAGTGGAGTGATTCAAATGGTGAATAGTTTCATGCTGACATTGGTACAATATTAGAACTCCTGGAAGGCCTCTCAGCTAATCAGATTCAAGAACCAGAACAAACTTATATTGCTTGTAATATTAGCCAGTAATTGCAACTAAAAAGGAACACCTTGTTATGTTTTGGCATAATCATAATCATAAACTGTGTTAGTAGGTAAACATACAAAAACAAAACCATTTCCCTGCTATTCTTAGCAATTGTGGTTTCTCATTTTGAAGTTACAAGGCGTAGATCATGTTTTCACACTCCACAGCTCCTGAGGTAGCTTTCATTTGAAATCAAAAGCCACAACTGTAAATGACATGTGTTAGTAGCGAATATATATATATATATATATATATATATATATATATACGCACGATAATTGTATTAATTTTATATATAAGCATATTTTCTTTCTCGGAACAGTTTTCAAATATATTTAGATAAATATTTTAATAAGAGATTTTCCACTGCTCTGATCATATTCAGTGGTCTTAATATTTTTAGTAAACACATTTATGTGATCAGAATGTTAAAACAGGCTGCAGCTCGACTTCCGTAATCTCTATTTCTGTCTCTTTCTGAGATCCTCACAGTGCAGGTGGTGGTTGCCTCTACCAGAGAACAGAATAAGTAATTTGTTCCTGTTTGCTCTCTTCTGCTTTCCCAGCGCTGCCTCTTTCTCTCACATTGATCAGCGCTTCTTATTTCTCTTGCACACAGAAGCTGTCAGACTCCGTCAACAGAAACACTCAGATCTTTAACAAATCAATCGCTCTTCTACAGCCGTTTAATGCTTCTGTCATTGAGATTGTAAGGAGCTCTCATAATAATTGCTGTAAACTCAAACCTCAACAACCTTGTTGAGCAGCTGTGACACCTTTCACTAATAGGGTGCAAAATTTAATGTGAATCGATAAAACATTATTATTATTATTATTTTTATTTATTTTTACAAATCAGTGGAATAAAGTCCAGTTCCATAAAATTACCCCCCAATTATGCTTTAATTTTTAAAATTTCTTTAAACCTGTTAAAAATAATACATTGCTATATAGAACCTTGATTGTTTTCTAGGTTTTTTTCATGTGTGTGATATTTGTCATTTTTAAGGAGCAAGTATTAAATGAACATCACAATTATATTTAGATATGTAAAGTAAAAGCTCATTATAATGATACAAATATTATTATTATTTAATACACAATACTTGTGATGCTTAGAACATGTATTATGAGCATTTAAAATGTTTTGACATGTTTGATGATGGTAGCTAATTACTAACATCTGAAAATTGTTTTTATATGCTAGAAAAAGAAATGGCCATTTCAATTGACAGGTTAAATTAAACGGATGCTTTTACGTTTTGCTTTGACACCAAATCTTACGCCATTGTTTTGTCAGTCGGAAGAGTGAAGCCAAATGGACGTGAGGTGAAATCTTATGCTGCTGAATTGAGCAGACGCACTCAGTTTTTAATTGAAGTGTCTGATCTCTAACTCTACTAAATTAATTTTATTACTATAAAAAACGGTGATGTAATCGTTTAGCTGAAGGTGTAAGTGTGTGTTATGTGCATGTATGTGTGTTTTTATATATATAAATGCACACACACTGTGTTCCAAATTAACATCTAGTAACATATCAGTAGGATTTCAATTTAACACTCAGATTTTAGTTTTTCAAAGAAAGCGTTTGTTTGTTTTATTCCTCCATATCTTTTTTGATAACTAGTATCAGTGTCTGTCAGGTTTGACAAAACTATTACTTATGCAATATGGGGAGAAGGATGGATCTTTCTGAAGATTAAAAGCATGAAATGGTGCAATGTTATTTGAAATAACATGAAAACTGAATGGAGATTACTGAACTGTCATAAGATTTGTAAGTTGTAATTCACATCACAATAGAGCTTGGTCAGATAAAGGCTTATTACGGAGAGTCAAATCTTTTTTTTGTGTGTGTGTGTATTAAAAGTTCAGTTGGAGAAAAGCCTTGTGGAATTACCCTGTGAAATGTCTTTCACACTCACTACCCTCGCTTGAGCTCAGTGTTAAACCTGCTGTATAATGGCTCTTTAATAAGTAAATAGTAACAGCTGTAGTTCAGTCAGGTCAGAAGAAGCTTAATTTAACCATTGAACTCAGTCCATGCCCACAGGGAGGCTTTCACTCCTAATCCAAGGTCTGAAACAGATTTTGGTTTTCCGTCTCAGAGTTAGAAAATCACTGATTTCCGGACCTTGGGAATGCCACAGACAACTGACGTTCCCCCGAGGAACAAATAGAGAGAAGGTGACTTTCACTGTGTTGCTGCGCTCAGTCTTTCTAGACCTGATTGCACATTCACTTATTCCACTCACTCAAGGGCAAACATATGTCTTGTATACTAATATTCCTCTGGCGTTTCCTGTTCACAGAGTCCGCAGCCCATGTACTAAAGCAGTAATCTACTACAGCGCGTACATTGAGAGTCACCAAACTTTAAAGTTGCAATATAATTGCAGTGATAATTTAACATAAACACCCTCAGAAATCAACCGCCAAGCTTATTTCTTTTTGCACTCCACTCAACAACAACAAATCTGTGCTGCTAGCCTCTCTGCTAGTTTCTTGTGCATCTACGGTCCAGATTGCAGCGTTAATTATAAATGTGAAACGAATGAAGTAGATATTAAATTAATTTAAAATGAGACATGAGGAAGTCGCACGGCATTGATCGACATCTGTCAGTCTCACACGCTCTCGAAGTGAAGAGAAAGAGACTGACATAAATAGAAGATAAATTAGCCTTGCTAATATGTTTCTTAGCTGTTTTTTTTTTATCAGTATTGTCTAAAAAAAAAATATATTTATATCGTTTTTAGCTTTGGCCTATGGAGTTTGACAACATAATCTTAAATCTCGGTCATGTATTGAGTAACTCATCATTTACATCACGTTTTAGCATTCTTAACCATTAAATGTGAATGAACTATAACATGGCAGAACATACTGTTCATATATATATGGGTCTGCATTGTGGTTCAGCATGTGGTGTACAAACTCTCTGGTATTGTAGGATTGGCTCTCTCCCCACTAGTTTCTTGTTCTTGACGTGTCCTGTTATGAAAAAGCATTAAAACACTGTAATTTAGATTAAGAAAACAAAGAGTAAATGCGTGTATTCATATTGTGACACGTTTCTCTCTTTCTCTCCCTTATAGAGGAGTAATGACGAGAATGGGAACTGTTCTGGGAACAGTATGGAGTTCCCCACCACTAATCTGTATGAGCTGGAGAGCAGAGTGTTCACTGATCACTGGTCCATCCCGTACAAGAGAGAGGAATCACTTGGCAAGTGCCTCATCGCCTCCACCTGCCTGGCCAGACTGGGTAAGTTCTGATGGCTTTATGTACGTCTGGAAGTTTGTGTGCTCTAGAAAGAAATGTAACATCTGAAATCTTGTTTCCCCTCTTCAGGCCTGGCTGATGCAGATGAGAACTGTAAGAGGTTCATTGACCGCTGCATGCCTGAGGCCTTCAAAAAGGTTTGTGTGTGTTTGGATTAGCAGGCCTGTAAACGCATCAGCTCTACCAGGTGTTTGTTAGAAATTGTTATATAAACGACAAGATGTGATGAGATGAATAATTCAGATGTTTAATTGTGTTGTAGTTGCTGACGTCTAGTGCGGTGCACAAATGGGGAACAGAGATTCACGAGGGCATCTATAACATGCTGATGCTGCTGGTGGATCTGGTCGCAGAGAGAGTCAAACAGGATCCCATACCCATCGGCCTCATGGGAGTTCTTACTATGGTACACATACCTTTTTGACTTTACATTCTAGTAACTACGGTTCGCTTCTACTAAGACTATGACTGCATGATATAACTAAAATAACTACATGGGTTATGGTTAGGTTTAGGGGTAGCTTAAGGAATAGTTCATAGCAATTACCCAGTTTACAATTACAAGTATGTAGTATGTAACATTCAAAACAAAAGACTTAGACTAAATTAGCATCTTAACCAAACCTCCATTATTAATAAAATTGTTTAATATACAATATGGAAATGTATAATTTATACAAACCAATATATATATTGTTTATTCCATCAATTTAAGTCAATTTAAACATATAAAGCAACAACTTGGTACTCTCAGCCTCAGACATCACGGCCACTGACGGTTGACTGAATGCATAAGGCACACACAAGTTGTCATCTGGTTTTTAGAATTGTCCAGGATTTACGTGCGTCAACTTTCTTAACGGTCCTCTTCCCCTCCCGGAAGAGAAATGTCGTTAGTGGCTGAGCGCTTCAAGGATCAACTAAACCTGGGTTTTCAAGTCTTTGCAAAGTTCACAGCACCATTGTTACAGTGAACTTTCACATTGTTCTCGAATGATACATGTTATGTATGACAATGTTATCTGACCCTAAGCATGGTGCAAAACAAAAACTGTGATTGGTTGCTTTACATGTCGGTCAGACGTCCTCTTAGGCAGTCATTGTACATGTCTTTGAAACTACAGGATTTCTCTTTTTGACAGATATTAAAACTAGTCTAAGGGCCTTTTTTTCTTTTTTTTCTTTTTTTATTGGTCAGTTTTTTAATTTCATATCACCAGTAAATTCACAGCAAATGTATTCTGAATATAGCACTACGTCTGAGTTTTGGGTTAACATGTCTTCCTGTGTTGTTTTATTGACAGGCTTTTAACCCTGATAACGAGTATCACTTTAAAAATCGGATGAAGGCCTGTCAGAGGAACTGGGCGGAAGTGTTTGGAGAGGACAGCATGTTTGCGGTTTCTCCCAGCTCCAGCTATCAGAAGGTACTGTAAATCTTCACACGTGGGTGTGTGCGTGTGCTTTTGGCTTGACGGTCCTATGGACAGAAAAACTGGTTTTGTTGATTCCAGCATGTGTTCCAGGAAACTTGTGGCACAGTGGGGTCAAAGTATCTTTGCATGTGTGGGCATTTGATGGGAGGATAGTGAATGAAAAATCAGCAATTTTACTATCAAGAAGCTGTAATTTTAATGCTAATGACTTAAAACTGCAAAGCTATTCTAAACATATTCTCTAATGATATAATTTGCACAAAAAGTAAATGTGTACATGAAATTTAACACCTGTTCTGTGTTCTGATTGGACCAGGAGCCTCACGGCTGGCTGGTGGACTTAGTGAATCGGGTAAGAGCTTCAGTCATGCACGCTGATGGAAGGAATCTTATTATAATGCCTCATATTAGACATCATACAAACCTATGTGGTATTTAATATCTCTGAGAATGTCTCTTTCTTATATCGACAGTTTGGAGAGATGGGAGGCTTCACAGCCATTCAGTGCAAGCTCAACCAGGAAGAATTAGAGATTGGGGTAAGACAGTGCACTCCAGACACTTCAAAATGCCTTTATATTTATTTACTGCAAATGGACAAGGCCAATAATAATGAGACGACTGTTGTTGTTGTTATTATTATTATAGTAATGATTTCTTGTGGACTGTCTCACTTGCTCATTGGCGTTTGTATGAAGTTGTGTGGGTTACTTGTTTTACGTTGATGAGAATCAAGCAATATAATTTATTTAGCAGAAATACGAGCAAATCGGTGTACGAGCATTGTATCGGGGTGCGAGAAATTTTCCCTCTCCCACGCCCATTTTTTTGTGGAAAAGTCCTAACATCAGCATCTTCGCTCACATTTTTTGTACAGTGCAGCATATAGACAATGGTCCTCGAAGATGAGTAAGAAAGAAGGTTGGAAAAAAGAGATGATAACTGTGGAATTGAAAAAAGAAATTATGGATAAGCATGAACGAGGTATGCGTGTTTCAGATCTGACAAAGATTTACAACCGTTCGACGTTCACAATCTGTACGATATTACAGAAAAAAGATGAAATCAAAGTGAAAGTGAACGTCAGTCAAGAGATAAAAAACTAAAAAATATTTTAAATGGGCATTTATGGTCATGTGTAGGGACCAACCAAATTCACGATTTCACAACCGTGACATTTTCCGTGAAATCGGCCACTTTCCGTGAAAACACCCAACAAGTGTGAAATAGTGAAATTTTTATTGAAGATAAATATTTTTACTGATAAAGAGTATACCAGGAGCAGATGATCGTAGCATCTTAGCAGAGTTTGCAGCCTACAAAACAGCAGCAAAAGAAGTTCCGCCGGATACGAGTATAACAGCATTCTGGCGTTCGCACAGCAGTCGGTTTCCTCTGCTGAGCCGGCTAGCATTACGCTACCTTTCTGTACCAACGAACAGCGTCGACGCGGAGAGAAGCGTCAGCCAGTACACAAACGTCAATGCACCGCAGCGACAGAATATGTCAGCATCCACGTTGGTCGGCCAAGTTATGGCCACGAAAAACTGTAAACTATTTCATTAATGTCACGTGGCATTGCGGAGTGTGTGGCTACGTGCGTTGTAGTCGTATTTTGTTTCCTTTTTGTTTTTTAATACAGGTGAACAGTCGAAAAGTGGTATTTTAGAATACAAAACAGCGGGTGTGACAGCAGATGGCCTGATTGCAGTGATTGGTGCCTAAAAATTGTACCCGTGAAATCGAATGTTTTTTTTTAAAAACATTCCGTGAAATTGCGAATTTTTACCCGTGAATTTGGTTGGTCCCTAGTCATGTGGTATGCATCAAGTGACTTTTATCACATTCTTATGAGGAAAATTGTTTTGGTGTATGAGAATTTTGACGAATTAAACTCGTAAACCGAGGTATTACTGTAAACTACAACTATTAAAGCTAGTACCAAAATGAACTAAAACTGGAATGTAAAGAAACTGAAAATAGTAAAAAGTGCCCTTATTGTGATGTTTTAAAGTTTTTACATTTTGTTTTGGAGAATCCTACATGAATTCAAGGTCAAAATCACTTTAATTTTCTCAAAATATACATTGCAGCAGCATATCTTTTCTCACAGTGGCTGAAACGGTTTGATAAAGGATTCAGTCTCTCTAAACTCCTTTCCGAGATTCTGCTCTGCTCTGATTTTAACTCCAGAGGCTTCCTAAGCACTTGATACACTGTGATACAAACAGTAACTATGGCGTGAGTTTTAGCGATTCCCTTCGGAGCCCAGGTTCTCATCCTTTGGGGAGTGAATGCAAAGGGAAAACAGCATTATTTTGACAACACAAACCTCAAGCGTCAAACTCTTATAAGCCTCATCTACAGGGGTTTGAGGGTCAAAGTAGATCTTGTTTGCGGGCAGCCAATGAAGACCATTGGCTGGCATTATGGAAAATTGTTACAAACCTACATGGATTCATACCAGTAAGACTGGAATTTCTGATGACTCATTTAAGGCAGTTCAGAAATGGTTCTTTATTTTAGGAAATTTATCATAAAGTGTATCTTTTATCCTGATAAATGTAAACTTTGCAGACCTTTCACATTCACAAACAGTAATATTACACACTAAATGAAAGGTAATATCCGAAAAAGGCATAATAAGAGGATTTTATAATTAAAACAAACTTGAAAAAACAAGATGAAAATCTTATACCACACCTTAAATGTAAAAAAACAAAAAAAGTAATTAATTGCATAGACTACGAATTTAGATATCCGAGATAAATACAGGACCTGTTATATTCGGCAAAGAAATGAATGGCTAATTTATGTGTCATCAGAACAAGAGAGTGAAGAAGTGTCTGGATAAAGAGGCATTATGAGTGAGATGCTGAGAGAGAGAGAGAGAGAGAGTTGAACGAGGGCAGATTCTATTATAGCGCATGTGTGCTAAAGAGCTCAGGATGTTTATCACCATCATGGAGAGCTTCCTACACATAGCAGACAGTGAGAAAGAGATGAGAGCAGGGGGATGAGAGGGAAAATGAGATTGTCACCTTCAAATGGGCAGAATAAAAAGAACATTCAGCTGGTTATTAATATACCCACTGAGAGTTAAACACTATTTGTTATCAAGCCCTCAGAAAAAAATAAAAAAGTGAGTTAGTGAGATAATGTCAAAGAATTCTACCGCACAGCTCTCAAACATAAATTAATAATATTTAAATGGACAGACAGGACTGTAGATAAATTGTTTTGCTTCAGTGGCCTTCCATTTTGGTTTTTAAAAAGATTTTCATAATCAACCCCTCAGAATAGCTTCAGTTCTGAACGGACCGACAAATAGATGCTCCGAATGTTTGACAGCTTCGTTATTTTTAGCAGAAGAGGTGTCCGCTCCCTTCTTTAGTGCAAGCTTGTAAATGCTCCCCCTTGTCTTGGAGCTGTGAAGACGCCTTGTTTTTTGGTTCCGCCCGCTTTTCTTTTGAAGGTGGGCATTAGCATTATCTGGGTGCCAGGGCTGAGAGATAGAGCTGGCGACAGGGAAAAGATGCTTTGATTTAGGATTTGCATAGTAAAACACAGGAACAGGAAGTTTGAGGCGAGCGTAGGGAGGGAAATTCTTTTCAGGGGCACATACGACCTGCTGTGGCACGGAAAGGAAACTCCGCTGGTTTATCGCCAGCTATGTTTTAATCTCAGACATAAAGGGATGCCCTGCTACAGTAACCGTTTAATCCGTAATGAGGGCAAGAGTCAATTAAAGCTAGAAAACAAGAGAAGGATGCTGTCTTCTCTTCTCCACTGACTGGACTGATTCATTCACTCTCTCCAATGGATGAGGAGTCTTTAGATACTGAACAGAGGAGTGATTCATCTGTGCTGACTTTGTTGGCAAATAGCTCTAAAGAGATGTATGCCAGCAGGGGAATGTTGTGTTAAAGTCCCTGAGTGGCCAAAAAATGGAATTTTTCCCCCATTTGCTCACTGTCATGTCATTCTAAATGTGTATGCTTAAATTAAATAATCTTCTTATTACACTTTCCATACAATGAAGAGATTTTGTTTTCATGCCACTGGTGAAAGTGTCATACAGGTTTGGAACAATGTAGATGAATAAATGATGACTGAATTTTCTTTCTTTCTTTTTTGTCAAACTATCTCTTTAAGAGTTGTCTCAATCCTTGTTGCCTTGTCATATTCAGCTTAGAGAAACGTTTTGCTGTTAGCAGGGGAAGAAATGTGTATTTGTTACATTAAGCTTTCCTGTAGCTCAATCAGTAGAGTGTAGAGCTTGCAACGCCTAGGTAATGGGTTCGATTTCTTGGGAAAGCAGGAACTAATTAAAAATGTCAATGTGTATCTTGAATGCAATGTAAATCACTTTGGATAAAAGCGTCTGCCAAATGAATGAATGAATTACTGATTTGTTTTTGTGGTAATATTCAGAGTAAAATATATGCGTGTGTGTGTGTGTGTGTTTTCTCAGTGTGTATCTGCTCTGGTTCAGCCGCTTGGTGTGTGTGCTGAATACCTCAACTCCAGCCTGGTGCAGGTGAGTGTTTCCACGACTGATCTTTTCTCACTTTAAACGGATCCCTTTAATTTGTAATCCCTTTAATACTGGGATACTCAATTCTGATTGGTTAGAAGTTCTGTGGTCAAGTCCACTAATAGTTTTTCTTTCTTTTTTTAAAATCTAGATAAGCTATATTTGCTCAAAAAATGTTTAAATGTTTACTTTTAAAAAATGCTGCCAGAAATCAGTCCATTCTGTTCAGATTGGAATGTCAAGGGCACTGTCATGTGACCTTTACATTTAAAGTGTTTTTGTTTGTTTGTATTTTGTAGCCCATGTTAGACCCAGTCATCCATAAGATGATCACGTACGTGCAGAACCTGGAGGAGAAAGACCTAAAAGACAAGGTGAGTAACCTGCATGCCTTCATTTTGGCGTGCAGTAGTATGAGATTTTCACTGCTTTAAAGCTGTCATTTTTGCATTTATGTTTTGTTTTAATGTTGCGTATATTTTATGGGTTAAATCTATTAAAATGATCATCCAGTTTTAAATTTCTGTAATGGTCAACTTTGATCTCCCTTGTTGTTTCTCTCCTTTATGTGCGTCTCCTTTCCTCCTAAAGCGTTTGGTGAGTATTCCAGAGCTCTTGTCGGCTATTAAGCTCCTCTGCATGCGTTTCCAGCGGGAGCTGGTGAACGTTGTGGATGACCTTCGGCTGGACATCCTCCTTCGAATGCTCAAGACACCCCACTTCAGTGCCAAGATGAACTCCCTCAAAGAGGTTCATATTCTTTCCTACATATCAGTGCTTAAAGTTCACGCCGGAGTTCTTCCCTCGTGTTGACGGCTCTGTGTTCCGATAGGTCACGAAACTCATTGAGGAAAGCACAGTTTCCAAGACTGTGAAGAACGCCATTGACACAGACCGACTACTGGATTGGCTTGTAGAAAACTCAGTCCTGTCAATAGCTTTGGAAGGTAAGAAGTTCTGATCCAGTTTAACATTTTAACCCTTTCGCATGTAGGTTTAAAATATATAAAATAACCTGGGATTCCGATTCTCAAATATGTGGAGGTGAATGTGTTTTATAAATTAAAGACATTTATAATGCTATCATGTTAGTTTGCACCACAATTCAGAGAATCTGAACACTTCAGTTCCCCTGAAATGCATGACAGTAAGTGGCTGGTGAAGTGGGAGAAGAATAAACTTTTATAGTTACCAATGCATATCTGCATTTATCTGATATAAATAAAACACCTTGTCAATTTCTAATTGAACGGATTGTTATTTCTGCTTCCATGGACAACAGTGTGCATTTTTTCAAAGTACAATGTGTTGTTTTTCCAGTACTTATGAGTATTTAAAAGTCCAAAACCTAAAATAAACATTATTGGGTTGAAACGGTGAATAGCTGTGATGTATGACAAACACTGAATTCGTCCGTCTCTGGCTCAGCGCCAGTCAACGTGCGAAATTTAGCAGTTGATCATGTGATGTACTGAATGTTCCAATCACACTGATCGTACACTCCAACCACACCGGTGGTTAACAGTTAATCTCATATCCTGTTCATTTTCTGTGGCTTCATGTTTTGCCACACTGGGGAAATTAAAAAAAACTAGATTTTTCTTGATATTTTGAGATAATGTAGTCAGAATTGTTATTAATTCAAGATTAATATAATCTAAAGCTAAACCTTTAAAATTCAAGGCTAACTTCAAAAGTGAAGACTAAAGTATATAATGCTATAAAAGCATAGAATACAGTCCCTTAAATAGGGCTTTTAAGACATGCCTTGCGTATGTGGACGCTCACACTTTCACACTGAGCAAATTTTCTATGTGTTAGTGTTCAGAAGCCAGAATCTCAAACGGTTTCTTTGTGCCTGAAGTCTTTTCTCTTCACCCACTCATTTGTGTCATCATCTCTTTATTCAATTGTCTTTAATTAACACAGCCTCATTGTCTTCTCTCTCTTTGTTCTGTTTGCGTATCTTATGACACTTTCTTTTTTCTCTTTTGCTCATCTCTTTCACTTTAAGGCCTTTATTTGTTTTAACTTTCTCTTTGCATTCTTCCTTTCATTTTCTCTTTTTTTGCTTTCATTTTTCTATGCATCTTTGCCAACTTTCTCTTTCACTTGTGCTCCATTTGATTCTTTGTCTCTTTCTCTTAAGCTAAACTTGCCATTTTATAATACTCCTGATTGTGAAGTTGAGGGTAAAAAGGAGGGTGAGGTTATTACAGATTAAGTTATTTACAGATGATAAACTCTAAAAGGCTTTTATATCTTTGTGGTTATAATGGAACTAGTTTATATTTTTTTGAGAGTGCAATGTAAGATGTTTTGTGACTTCTATGTCTCTCTCGCTCTGTGCCGTAGGAAACATTGATCAGGCCCAGTACTGTGACAGAATAAAGGGAATCATTGAGCTGTTGGGCAGTAAGCTCTCATTAGATGAACTCTCCAAAATATGGAAAATACAGGTAAGCTCAACCCCATGCTCCATAGCTGCTTGAACTTCTGACATGGATTTCTCAGAAATATTTTGTACAGAAGGATCTAAAATAAACTTTTGAGTAAGATTAAGTTTATGGAAAGCATTTAATTGGTGTCCATCTGCATTCCCATTGATTTCTCAGTATGGAAGTCTGTGAAAAGCTGTCAACCATCTTGAGATTAATTCATAACACAAGGACTGCTTCATTTAGCACAACTGAACATCGCTTATTTTTTCAAGATTTTAACGTATAAAAAGGTGTCAACCAATTCAGTTATCATATAGAATTATATTGTATTTTATTCTGTGATATGATGTATTGTATTATATTAAATATATTATCATCATAATATTATATTTATTTTATATGGCTTTATTTTATATTAAAAATGCAGATAAAAATATAAAAATAAAATAAAGAATAAAATATAAAATAATATATATATATATAAATAAATAATATATAATGTAAAAATAAAATAAAACACACAAAAAAATTATTATAAAAATGCAGTTCAAATTACATTTGTATTTTGATTGTATATAAGCAAAAAGTTGATGTTATCCTGTTTTGTGTTCAGGCTGGTCAGTCCTCCACTGTGATCGAGAACATCCATACCATCATCGCCGCTGCTGCCGTCAAGTTCAACTTTGACCAGCTCAGCCACCTCTTCGTCCTCATACAGAAGGTCTTGTCCATCTTTCTTTCGACACTTTCATCTTTGTGAACGGTGTTTTTGACTTTTCTTCATGTGTTTTCAGAGCTGGGAGGTGGAGAGTGACCGTGTGAGACAGAAACTTCTCAGTCTGATTGGACGGATCGGCAGAGAGGCTCGCTCTGAGGCAACCACGGGAAAGGTGTGTGTTGTCAGAATTAAACTGCATGTGTATTTCTGTCCTTCATCTGAAAGTTGGGCATTGAATCTGCCTAGCTGTTAATAAGTTACAATGCTTAAATTGACAGAGGTGTGGATTGATGCAGAATTGTTGAAACTAGTGAAAGTTTCTTATTTTTTATTACAGTTTAATATTAAGTAGTTTATTTACATTTAAATCATAAAATGTAGGAATATAAATATAAAATGTACAGAAATCTTAACACAAATACTGCACAGGGTAGGAATGCATGAATATAATAATACAAATATTAAAATACTACATAAAGGCCTGGCTTCACATACAGCGCTTAGATTAAGCCAGGATTAGGTTTTAGTTCAACTAGGACATTTAAGCAGCTTTTATAAACGTGCCTTTTGAAATAAATAAAACATTGCTGGCTGCATCTTGAAGCAAAACAATGGCAGGGACATCTTTTAAAATAAGTCAGTGTAAGTTTCATTTAGTTATAACAAACATGTATTTTAGTTCTAGACTAGGCTTAAACCTTGTCTGGGAAACCAGGGGACATTTAAATATTGTATTCTGTTAATTTTTTAAACCCAAACCACCAGTATATTATATTTGATAAATTATTTTACTGATGAGAATTGTATTATACAATCTTAATATACTTACATTTCACATGCCACTTGAAGGTGGTCTGGTTAAACCTGTTTAAAAAAAAAAAATTTAATATGATTTTAGATAGATTTAATATGCTGCTTACCATTTAATATGCTACCACATACACTACCGCTCAAATGTTGTGGTTCAATTCGATTTTAATTTTTTTATTTTTTATAAATATCTTTTAGAAATACTTTCAAAAAAAGTATGTGAACGTGCTGTTTGTAAACTTTCTATTAATCCAAGGTTCCTGAAAAAAATGGATCACGCTTTAAAGTATTAAGCAGCACAACTGTTTTCTATATTGATAATGATGAGAGTAAATCAGTAAATCATCATATAATGAATGATTTCTGAAGGATCATGTGACACTGAAGACTGGAGTAATGATGCTGAAGATCCAGCTTTGCCGTTAGCGCAATAAATTACATTTTTAAAATGCATTCAAATAGAAAACCTTAATTTATTTTAAATTGCAATATTATTCACAATTACAGTTTTGTTTTTTTGTTTTCTTGAATAATTACAGCCTTAGTGAACATAAGAGACTTTGGAGAATGACAACATTTTGTGGCTTGTGTGTCAGGTGTTGGAGGTATTGTGGGATTTGGCGCATCTTCCCACCTTACCTACAACTCTAGTGCAGCAGGCCCTGGAAGAACACCTGACCATCCTCAGCGACGCATACGCCGTCAAAGAAACCATCAAGAGGAACTACATCATCAAATGCATTGAGGACATCAAGAAGGTGAGCTGATACCGTAATTCTCAAAATTCCAATAATAGCCCAATCTCTTAAATCTCTTGCACACTTCACCTTCTGTGTTTCAATTAATCAACTAATAGGAATCTGATGAATTTTTTTTCTGTCATTATGGAAAATCGCTGTCTGGCTTGCTTCTGGTGGTCTAAATAGGAGTGAGAGCCTCTCACACTCACACAAATCTCTTGTACTCCTCCATCTGCTTTGTGCTCTTTTCTGAAAATCCAAATTCAGATATAAGGTTATGGACCGTAAACACAAAATAAACACACAGAAATGCAATGATGCACATTTTTGAGCGTGCTGGCTTCTCTTTCAGGCTAGAATCTGTGGAGTGGGCTATTTAAAGAGATGATCCTGGGAGTATAAAGGTGTTGTTCTGTCTCTAGTGCTAGATGTGTATTTTTGGCACTCTAGTTTCAGCTTGCCTCATCTCAATCAAACGCGCACACACACACAGTCGCATTCACTTTTCTCAATCTTTGCGCTCTAGCCTCTGGTGTGATTTGGGTGCAGCGTCTGCCGCATAAACTCTTTAGTGGCGCTCACTGAATACAACTGAAGTTTATCTCTTTAGATGCAAATACAGGAGGATTCAAAGTCTCCCAGCGAGATACAGGTCTCTTTTCTTACTGGCTCCTGGGGCAAGAAGAAACCGAGCTCATTGGCTAAAGTAAGAGAAGACCCACCCCTTTAGTTTAACACTGACCAATCATATCTCAACCTGAATCTCACTTGAGCAGAATTTGATTTGTAAACTGATGATTGCTACTTGATTCACAGGGGAAGTACTGAAAAGATATGTGTGATTTTAGGAGGAGTGCCTTCTAGGGGTTTGATCTTCAAAACCAAATATTAACTAGTGACTTGTTGACTATTGGCTTGAATTTGTTGTTGGATGATTTTAAACATTTGGAAATCAGAGATTCTAACCAAAACCTGTGGTAATAGAGGGGTCAGTGACATATTTATTATTTCTTTGTTCTATTTATTAATAATAAGTAATTCACATGTGTAATAACTTGAATATGGCTGTTTCTTAGTTGTCAAAAATGTCTGGGAGTTACAACTGTCCTGATATCACAATAAAGAATAAAGCCTCATTAAAAGACATACATGCAAAAAAAAAAAAAAACAACAAACATAAAACCGGAAATAAAATGCAAAGGACCCCTGAAAAACAATTAATCTGCTTGTTTTTCCAAATTTTTTACTGGACTAAATTAATAAAAAGTACTCCATGTACTCAAAGTCTCTTGAAATATCAAAAAATGTGACCGTTTTGTGACAAGACAAAGTTAGTTCAGGATTTAAAATGTCAAATGGTGTAACTCTTAATAATTAATTTAGATTCCTGAACAGTTTTTTTTAACAATACTTTAGTCTCATCCATATATTTTTTTGTTTTTTTAATTCTTGTTTATTTCCCGATCTTTCATTTTGATCCGAGGAGAGGATTATGCATTTATTTATTTATTTACTAACACAAAAGCTCCTAGAATCTAGGCAACATTCTTGTGTGAATTCCAATTTCAAATGCGGTAAAATTTAAGCAAGCTCTTTAAAAAAAAAACAGGAATTTAATTAACATTTAAGTTGATTCGGGTCAAAATGACCCAAGGAGATAATTTTATACATTTTACTTGGTTGCACCGCATGACATTTTAGAGTCCTTAAATTTGAAAAATGTATATAAAAGTTTTATTAAACCATGTGAAAGTTCATACTTATTGACCCAGAAGAAGATTTCTGTATCCAATGAATGCACCATGTGTGTAGTGGTTGATGTTGTTGTTTGCCAATATCTGTGTTTTTGTGCTTGTATTGTAGTCATCTCAGCAGACTAACCCTCAGACAGTGTGGGTGGTTCCAGCTTTGCGGCAACTTCACGAGATTACCCGGTCTTTTATCAAACAGACCTACCAAAAACAAGACAAGGTAGGTGCAGATAACATCCAAAAGGTCCATCTGGCCTTTTCATTTTTTAACAACTGCTGCTACATAAACTATAACACTTTTTTTCCCCCTACTTTAAATGTCTTATTTTGTGTTATCTTCTCCATTAGAGTATAATTCAAGACCTGAAGAAGAACTTTGAGATAGTGAAGCTGATCACGGGCTCTCTTGTATCATGTCATCGCTTGGCCGTGTCCGTCGCTGGATCCAATGGTCTTTCTGGGTCCACACTGGTTGATGGGCGATACTCCTATCAGGAGGTATGCTGTCCATTTTCTTTCAGTCATACTGAGAACTTGATTTTTATATCATAGCTCAATTGATAGAGTTTTCCAATAATGATTACTAAGGTCGGAAATTGATATCCAATTAATTGTATTATTTTGAAAAAAAAAATAAACTATGGACCCTTTGGTTCAATATCATTCAAAAGTTGTTGTTTTTTTAAAGAATTGAACACTTTTATTCAGTGCATTGAATATGCATTGAATTTATGAAAAGTGACCGTATAGACTTTGTTTATTAAAGAATTCTGGAAAAAAAATTATCACGGTTTTCACAAAAATGTTAAGCTGTCCAACTGTTGTCAACATTAATAATAATAAAAAATGTCTCTTG
Source organism: Rhodeus uyekii (assembly GCA_037043235.1). Lineage (NCBI taxonomy): Eukaryota > Metazoa > Chordata > Actinopteri > Cypriniformes > Acheilognathidae > Rhodeus > Rhodeus uyekii. The sequence goes on along the minus strand of JAWRVZ010000025.1, from coordinate 385,265 downwards.
AGCACCAAATCAACATATTAGAATAATATACATAATGGGTAAAATACAAAAAATTATATATACATTTTTTATAATTTATAATTGTATATAAAATGTAAAAATTATATTTATGTAAATGCACTTGTATCTGCTGTCAGATGAGATGATGTCAGAGTTATTATTCTTACATTATTATCAATACTTGTTTATTTTTGCGGTAAAAATTAAGAGCATGAACGTCGCAGTTACTTTGTCAATTACCAAAAAGTACCAATAAGTTACATATCTGGTATGTTGTTTGTTAGCTAGGAAGGAGTTCTGTGCAGGTTTATTGTTAATTATCAGGGTGTCCGCGGGGTTGTAAAAGGTAGTAAAAGGTAGTAAATGAAATCAGCCAAAATTAAGGCCATTAAAAAGTAGTAAACGTCTTTTGACGAGGTATTAAATTTTCGAGCCCAATTTTTTTAGATATATTTTCAATTTGTGTTAAGTGCAGGCCTTTCTTTTAAATTTCGCGAGGATTTATTTAAATGTTGAAACTAGGACCTGAGCAATATCACGTGAGGTTGTGTTTGTTCGCGCGCTCGCCCAGTGCATTGCGAGCTGAGGTGAGTGAACAGCAGAGTGAACAGACTACACTGCAGCTGAGGCGTTGGTGTTTATGTGCGGCGGTAAAGTCACTCTATTCTTCTCCCACTTCAGCGGGCACTTACTGTCATGTATTTCGTTAGAAGTGACTTAATTTACGTGTTGTAAATCCGACAGATCAGATTCTCCGATCTGCGACACAAACTATCAGCGAACAAGTTGAATATTTTGAATAAATAAGAGAAACTAAATGCATGCGATACTTTTTTGTGTTTGCTGTGCGTCACTTGACAAGCATGACGCGTCGCCATGGAAACACACACATAAAACAGCAGTTTTGAGACGTCACAAGGAAAGCATGTCGAATAGCGGCGCGGGGCACAAAGTAACACTTTTTGGTTTTGGCCAAATAATGAACAAAGTAATAGGATTAGACAAACCATATTTTTATACAAACAACATGCAAGTCTCTCCTACACATGATCACTGTTTTCATGTTCGTGGCACCTATCGTTTCTGTGCAGTATCGCCAAAAGCATAAAATGAGTAAAATGTTACTTCTTACCTCGTGAGCAGGGCTAGTTGTCACAGACAGAGGGTTATTTGTAACGCATGTTATGCAATGGATGTTCATTCATGTATTTTTATTTCTTACAAAAAGTTGAGTCTTGATGATCATAAGCATAACTTATGAATTAAATATTATATTTTTATTTTATTTTGTTTACATTTTGTTTGTGCTTTGAACATTAAAACTTTTTAATAGGTTAATAATTAAATCAAAATCAAACTTCGCTGAACTTTCTTGAAAGATGGCCAGAAGACGTGTGCAAACAGTGTAGTGAAAAGCCCGTTAGTACGTCATATTTAATCCTTTGCAACTATCGAAAAAGTCTGCGGTACCATTTACCCCGCGTTACTTTGTGCCCCACGCTCCCCTAATACTTTCCTTATTTCAGCAAAATTCATTATTATTTTACTTGATTTATAGATTCAGTATTTTAAATGTATTATTGATGCATTTAAATGTATTTTTGACTGTCGTCTTTTAGTCTAGTCGTCTAATCAGTTACAAAACTTTAGTTTAAATGACTCATAAATCAGTGGCGTTTCGACTAGTCCGTAGTGTTTAGAACTAGCAACTAAACACCACTCTTTCAATTCCAACGATGGCTTTGGAGAGCTGTTTAGAAATGTTTCCGGACTCCGACATAGCGAAATCCTTCGCTTTAGGCAAGAATAAGTCTGCTTATATGATCAAATTTGGTATTGCACCATATTTTAAGAAGAAAAACTGGTGGAGACCGTAAACCAAGCAGGGCTGTTCATCCTAATGTTCGACAAGAGGCTCAACCAATCCTAAAAAAAAATCCCTCCTTTTTTGGAGGATGGTTATGTCGGTCAAGATAATCGCAGTGACGCTGGTATTAAAAAATATTTTGAAGGTAGTAAAAAGGTAGTAAATTCAACTTAAGAAGTTCCGTATAAACCCTGATTATATTCCCCAAGATCAGCGTTCATATGTTTTACTCCTCAATTAATCTTAGTATCTTAGTGTATTACCATGGTAACTATTTTCTGTAACCTTAACCCAAATATGACTTAAAATACTGTTTATTCATCAGTGTTAGTGAAAGTCTTACAACTTATGTGTGTGTTAAGTAAAATGGGGTGGCACTTAAATTAGAAATAAATTAGCTTGGTTCAAATTCCTACAAATTTGGGTCACAGCTTAAACCATATCATTTGAGAACCACTGATCTGCAACATATTATGTTACAAAAAGTTGACCGAGTTCTAGTTTCTAGTCTAGTAATTTCCGCTGGTTTCCAAATGAGTCATATTGTTATTTGGCTGAAGAATTAGCACAGGACATATTTCACATTAGTAGACTGCAGAGGTGACTCATGTTAAGTAGGATTTTTTTGTTTTCTTGATTTATTTGACTACCTGATTTCATATTTCCAGTACTTGGAGGGTCACTTGAAGTTCCTTGCATTCTTCCTGCAAGAGGCCAGTCTTTACCTGGTCTGGAATAGAGCCAAAGAGATCTGGGAATGCTTGGTGTCCGGCATGGATGTGTGTGAGCTGGATCGAGAGGTATGGTGTTGTTGGTCCTTTGTTTTGTTGTTTGCTTGTTTTTTTGTTTATTGATTTGGCGGAGCGGTTTAGCTTATTTATGCCATTTTTACAACTCTGTATGTGGGTGCTTGAAAACAAAAGCTGCAAGAACCACACATGCTTTTGGTTGAAGGTTAAAAGCCATTATTTTCAAGTTTAAGTAAACTGATTTCTATTTTAAAAATATATATAACAAACCATTTTAAAGAAAAAAAGGATGTTTTGTTCCCTTTTTTGGAAATCAGTTTACTAAATAATGTTAACTTGACTGACTGAATTTCCAGTAAGTAAATTATTTATGCTAACATTAAAGTGTATTTAATGGCTTTCCAGTTCTGTAGTGTAGAAATTGTTGTTTCATTTTAACAAGCGGTGTAGTAGTTTTGATGAGGTTTTTCTCCTTGCTGTAGATGTGTTTCGAATGGTTTACTAAGGGACAGCATGACCTAGAGAGTGACATTCAGCAGCAGCTCTTTAAAGAGAAGATACTCAAGCTGGAGCCTTATGAGATCACTATGAATGGTAAGAGTTCAACCACAGAGTTCACTCACCACTTCCACTTAAAACCACAGTAAATCCACATTAAGTATGTATAGCACCTCAAGCTTCTGCATCCTGTACATCTGCAGGAAATCACTGTGGTCACTGTGCTAAATTTACACTTGTAGAAAAATGACCTCATTAGCACTAATGGCTGGAGTGGCGTGAGTATGTGAGTTTTCTGTGGGTTTCATCAATGTCTTACAGGGTTTAACCTCTTCAAGACCTTCTTTGAGAATGTGAACCTCAGTGACCACCGTCTCAAACGACAGGGAACACAACTGGTATGAGACTCCCTGCCTGTTTTCAGTAAAATTGATGGGAAAATCCAGCATTAAAGTCTAGACTTACAAAAAAGAAATGTGTGTACAGTAATCCTTCGTCACTTCGCGGTTCAAGTTTCGCAGCCTCAGTGCATCGCGGATATTTTTTTCAAAAATATGAATTGAAAATTAAAATGTAAAAATACTGCCATATCAGCAGCCGTTTTGCGGAAAGCAGCGTTGTTTCATCGTGATGCGAGATAAACGTTTTCCAGGATCCCAGACAAAGAGAGAAACTCTCTCAGAGGCTTTGTACACACCCACGGGCACTCAGACAAGACACGTGATTGGTTCCCGGCGCGAGATCAACGAATGAGAGCACGAGTGGAGTGGGAGCCTCTTCGCCGATATCTGACGATGAGGCGCTTCCCGAACTGATTTAAAGGCCTCATTATACCAGTGCAGTAACACCATCATCATCATCATTATCATCGTCATTTATCGAAGCGCACAGGTCTGTCATCGTCGTCATTACTGGAGTCAAGTCTCAAGATACTACTGTCATTCATGAGTGTAGACCACCATATGACATATCGTATGATAGAGAGTAAATGTATAATATTAAAGTTTTATAATGAAATAGTTTTAATTAAAATATATTTAAAGTATAAATATACATTTTAAACATTCTGGTACCTACACACACATATATGGAAATTCCTAGGGGGGCCAATACTACTTCGTGGATTTTCAACTATCACGGGGGGTTCCGGTCCACATTAACCGCGATAAACAAGGGATTACTGTACATCTAAATATATATATATATGCGTATGTGTGTGTGTATATAATGTATAATGATTCATTCTCTCAGTGTGTGGAGCGATTGGATCTGGCTGGAATGGACTTCATCTGGAGAATCGCAATGGAATCTCCAGACGAGGACATCGCAAATGAAGCCATACAGCTCATCATTACCTACAGTTACATCAACCTCAACCCCAAAATGAAGAAGGTCAGAAGCCAATCTTGCCATTTCATTGTGCATAATTTCTCCATAATTCTGTGGTGTTAAACCTTTTTTGTGTTTTTACAGGACTCTGTATCTCTACATAAGAAATTCATTGCTGACTGCTATAAGAGATTGGAGGTGAGTGTTACGGTGTGAAATGTCCTACCCTTGTGATGATAATTGTGATAAAACTCACCCTTACATCGCATACAGGCTGCTAGCTCTGCGCTGGGCGGGCCGACCCTCACGCATGCTGTTACCCGGGCAACCAAGATGCTGACAGCCACTGCTATGCCAACGGTCGCCACATCAGTGCAATCTCCATCCAGGTATGATGGCTAGTTTTTAGGCTTGTTGAGCTGTTGATGAGATCCAGCTGATGTTGTTGGTTGCATTTTCATTGTATTAAAAATAATGAAAATGCCTTAACATTTACTCATTTAAGAGTCCAAAGCCAAAAATTTGGAAAAACACAAGTTAAATACTACGATAGATGGAGCAGGGGGATTAATACATACTATAGGAATTATAGTAATAAATATATTTAAAGACAAATTATTGCCGCATAACTGAAAAATAAATCACAAGTTTTCTTTTTGTTGTGTTGAATTGTTTTTGTCTTTTTGTTTTGTATTGAACTATTCATATCCCATTTTTGCCTTGTCATGAGACTTGGTGCAGCATTAGAAGGTTGTTCTGACATCATTTGATATTAGGATGGACATTTAACCCATTGAAATTCATAACCATCTGTCCTCAGGTCCAGTAAACTGGTGATCATTGAGAGACTTCTGCTTTTGGCAGAGCGCTACGTTATCACAATAGAGGTGAGCACTGATACACTTTCTCACACACACACACGCACACGCACGCTGGGACATACAGTATTACACTCATGTTACAGACGGCTGTATTAGTTTATCATCTTAAATGACTTCTAGTTTGTCTCTGTTTGAAAGCCCCAGTTAGTCTCCGCAAAGAAACCAGCAAGCTCTAGAAATCAGACGTAACAACATATTTGCTAATTAATTCTCTTAATGTGTTATAGTTGTCAGACTTGCAGCTGTAGAACGATGGTTGACTGCAACATTCCCTGTTTCTCCAGTTGTTCAGTTTCGTACTGAAATCTGGCGAGTCTGTCACATCATTTGGCACATTCAGGAATAATCATCCCAGGACACAGTGAAAGTGATCCGATATGCAGTTGATTTTCTGTGTGTATTCAGAAAGGGAGGCAGACATTTTGACACCCGTTCAGTCGTACAGATACTAATCTGGGCGGTTATTGACAGACGTTTGGCGCAGGAAGTGCTTTTGGACAGTAGCACTTTTGTCTAATGTCAATTTGAGTAAATCATGTAATATGAAGCTCAGTAGCTTATTTCTGACATTCATTACTCCATCCATTGAAATGCTTATTCATGGAAATCTGATTTGAAATAGCAGGTTTATTTTTGTAAGATATGCAAGAGCTCCATTACATTGTCTAATATTACATTTTCCTCTGCAGAGTCCAATAGCTTTTATTTTATTCTTAATATATTTTATACATTATAATAATAGATGCATTATATTTTATTCATGTATGTCTTATTTATTTTATAAACACTACCGCTCAAATGTTTGAGGTGGTACTTTTCTTCTTTTTCTTTTTTTAAGTTACTTCGTGTTGGTAAGGTTACATTTAATTGATTTAAAATTAACTAATATTGTGATAAAAAAAAAAATAGATAAGTTATGTAATTTATTCCTGTGATTAAAAGCTGAATTTTCAGCATCGTTACTCCAGTCTGCAGTGTCGTATGATCCTTCAGAAGTCATTCTAATATGATGAATTGGTGTTTAAGAAATATTTCTTATTATCAATGTTGAAAACAGATGATTTTTGTGGAAATCATTTTTTTTCTTTGGCTTTGATGCAACTTGATGCTTCCTTGTTGAACAAAAGTATTCATTACTTTTTTTTTTAACTATTATGAAAAAAAAACATTTTTACTGTCCCTAAACTTTTCATCCGCAGTATTTTTGTGAATAAATCTTTTAATTTAGTCATATAATATTAAAAAAAAATTAGTTTGGAATCTGTAGAGGCCATTTCGTCAAGTTTTTATAGCAGCAAACAATAATTACATATCAAATTATTATTCATCCACACTGATTTGAAAATGTGTTTCCGGGTCAAAGCAACTTCTAACTAACCACTGCATCTGTTTCAGGACCTGTATTCTGTTCCTCGAACTATTCTACCTCATGGAGCATCTTTCCACGGCCATCCTGTTACACTTCACATCACTTACGAATCTACCAAAGACACATTCACCTTGGAGGTAACGCCACATGCACACACAAAATAAAAACTTTTTCTGGCAGCCTGCACACACTTATGACAGATTGTTTGTAGGGTTGATATAAATGCTGTACAAACATGGTCCTTTTTTGGAGAATAGAGGAACATTGATAGATAGCATAAGATGCTGAATCTGATATTCACAAACACAAAGGTCTGTTGTGTGAACATTTACTTTGGAGACTCAGTTGACCGTCAAAATGGCCTTTATATGTTTGTGTACATCTAAATGTGTGCAGGCCCACAGCAACGAGACTATAGGCAGCATCAGGTGGAAGATAGCTGAACAGCTCAGCTGTCCGGTGGACAATGTGCAGATATTTGCCAATGACAGCATGGTGAGTCAAACACTAACTGATCTGTCGCAGTCATACCCGAGCGGTGCACAGGTGCCAAACACTCCTACAGCCCAGGCCAGTGCTGTTTGAGACCGCAGCAGCTATTATGACTGCATGTGGAGCCTTTGTTCTTACACTAGTTGTATTGTATTTTTGTATTGTATTTACTTTTAAAACATTGTATATTCATATTGATTATTGCTACTATTATTGCCATTTTAGTAGTATTTATATACTGTTATTGTTTATTAAAGTGCCCCTATTATGCTATTTTAAAAGTTCTTAATTTTGTTTTGAAGGTCTTGTACAACAGGTTTACGTGCACCTAAGGTCAAAAAAACACTGTGTATTCTTATATATTGAAACATTGCCTCTTTTCTCGCAGTGTCAAAACAACAAAGGTTCTATAAAGGTATTGGTCGACCTCTTACCAGTGTTGAAAAACTAAACGCTCATTACAATGTCTGATTTTCAGCTCCGGATGCTTCCTCGGCGAACAGTAACGATAGTGTGTGTTTTACCGTATCGATTTGAGCCAGAATTCTCACCCTTTAGAAGTGCATGGAAAAATATATTTGCTTTGGCCATGCAGAAAAACAGTGTATTCTCGACATGTCAACAACACCAACCAAACGCTTCCAGGTTACATTGCTTGTGGTTCAAAGTTGACATTGTTCACGGGCAGTCATTGAAAACTATTATGCAAATTTCTTACAAACCTATAAAGGTTTGAGCTGGAAGACTGGAATTACTGACGACTTGTTTCAGGCAATTTCTAGAAATCAGGCAATTTTAGTCTTTCCGTTAAGAGACAATAGCACCATTTATCTTTTACATTCACCAACCGCTATATTACACACTACATGGAAGATAATATCCAAAAAAGGCATAATAGTGGGACTTTAATATTTTGAATTAGCTTTTATTTTAAATTTAAAGTGGTTATTTAATTTTTTGTTTAATATGTTTATCGTGTGTTTTTCCAATTCATCAAGGTTTTTTTTTTTCGGTTTTTTTCTAATTTTTATTTTCTAACTCTCCTTTAGTTTAAGTTTTTCATCTAACATGTATATTTTTTTCAGGTTTATTTCAATGAGCAGAAATGTTTTTTAATAGATTTAGACTTGTTTTTAGTTAACAATAACACTATTGGCCAAATAAATTGTCATTTTGAAATGATCAATATTGTCCAATAACTGAGGGCCTGTTTTCACCTGGTCACTTAATGTGATTTTACTGATCGGATAGCTATCTGATTTGTTAAAACGGTTCTATTTACACTTGGCCACGTAAATGTGTCCATGCAAAACGAATATAAATCCGATTTTCAATTTTAAACGGAGTTCACGTCAACAAAAGCAACAGATTTGAGCTGCATTTTATTTATCATCAGCTAATTTCAAGATCAAAGACTGCAATAGGAGAGAGAGCGCCATCAGCACTGGTAAGATCATTTAGTCTCCCTACTTTTAATGAAGATGATTGTGTGTTGAGCATCTACGACACTTTCAGTTTCATTTGAGTCAAATTCGGCGCAGCATTCTCCGTTATAAACCATAGATATCAGATCAAACAGCGCTGATGTGGAAAACAGGAGAAACATTGTGCCATGAATGAAGTTACAAGGCTTTTTAATCCAAAAATCACCAACATTCACCATGGAGTTAATGTAGTAACTGTAACCATGGTATTGTGGCAGAAATAGTTGAATGTTTTTACATTTTTCATTTTCAGGGTCCGTACCTCCTTTTGAGTGAAATTCAAGCACTTTTTAATGACTTTCAAGTTCTTAAAATTCCAGCACTTCAAAGCTCTAAATGTAAATTTTATTGTGATTGTGATGAATTGCGTTTACCTGTGTCTTAACTCCAGCTCAGCGCTTTACTATCAAATGTACATTTCCAAGAAATAAACTTGTAATATTATTAGTTACTGCACTTATTAATGCAAAATAATAGTCAGTTTGTGATTGAAATACAGCACTACCAAATCACCACCATCTGCAGAACTTAGTGGCACCGGCGCTATTGCTCTCAAATGTTATTCTGCAGCCCGGATTTCTATTAACTAGCATTAACAAAGAAGAATAATTGCTGTAACAAATTTATTACTTATGATATCTTATTGTAAAATCATACCTTTTTTTTTGTATTTTTATTGAGTTCATTTTGTGCAAATAAAAACAAAAATGGATAGTGGAACACAAATCAAACATTTATGCTGCTCTTTCGCATTTAATGAAAGTTTTTAGCAAACAAGCCCTTCATATAAACTCCATTTGAGTGTATTAAGTCATCTTGTTAAATGTGCATTCTAGTTGACGATGAATCGTGACCAGAAGCTGTTGAATCAGCTGGGTTTCTCAGATGAGCAGAGTCTGACAGTGAAGAGCTCAGGAACAGGCACCCCATCTGGCAGTTCAGCAGACAGCTCTGCCTCGGCCAGCTCCAGCAGCAGCGGGGTCTTCAACTCGGCGTACGCTCTGGAGCAGGTACATCCTTGCACTGATCTGACTTATCAAAATTTGCCGGTACGTATTGGATCAAGTACACACTTGTTTATAGAATATGCAAAAAGAGTTTTTGAAAGTATCCTATGCTCACGACGGCTGCATTTCTTTGATGAAACATAAAACAAAAAAAAACTGTAATGATGTGAAATATTACCTCAATTTAGAAGAACTGTTTTCTGTTTTATTTACTTTTAAAATGTCATTCATTGTTGTGATCGCAAAAGCTGAATTTTCGTCATCATTACTCCAGTCTTCAGTCACGTAATGTGAATTTTCAGAATTCATTCTATTTTGATGATTGGCCACGCAATAAACATTTATTGTCATCAGTGTCGAAAACTTTTAATATTTTACTTTGAATTATTTTTCAATGAGTAGAAAGTTCACAAGGACTGCATTTATTTGAAATCTTTTGTAACATTATAAATTTATCTAGTGTTATGTTTGAATAATCTGATATGTCCTTGATGAATACTAGTATTAAGTAATCTTTCTTTCCAAAAAAACTTTCTTTCCTTAAAACCTACTTTATCAAACTATGTGTGTGATTGCAGGAGAAATCTCTTCCTGGTGTGGTCATGGCGTTGGTGTGTAATGTCTTTGAGATGCTTTATCAGCTTGCCAACTTGGAGGAACCCAGGTAAATAAACCACAGGGACCATTAGTTATCCAATTATTTATTTGAAGGTATAGTTCACCCAAAAAAAAATATTCTGTCATTTACTCTGCCTCATGTTGTTTAAAACTGTTTGTTCTTTATTCTTTTAGTGGTCCACAGGGGAACTCTTTTGCTTTGCTGACATATGTGTTATTTTGGGACTTTGGGATTTCAGTTGACTTGTTATGACTGTGTAGCCATCTTGTTTCTTTCCAGAATAACTTTGCGTGTGAGGAAGTTGTTGTTGCTTATACCTACTGACCCAGAGGTGCAGGATGCCCTTGATAACTTTGTTCCAAAAGAGTCCAGCGTCTGGAGTCACCAGGTGACTTTGAATAAAATTGGATTACATTTTCTTTTCTTTCTTGTTTTCCCATATAGTCAAAGTAGTATTGAATTTTTTTCTTAAAAATGTATTGATCTAACGACATATCCTTGAAGGTTTTATTTAATTTAAAATAACTGTTTTCTGCTTTAATATATTTTAAAATGTAATTTATTCCTGTGATGCAAAGCTGAATTTTCATCATTTTTCCAGTCTTCAGTTTCACATGATCCTTTGCTGATTTACTGCTATATGATATATATATATTCTGAATAATGTATATAATGAATAGAAGTTTCAAAAGAACAGCATTTAATTAGAGTGATTATTTTGTAACATTATAAATGTTTTACTGTCACTTTTGATCAGTTGAATGTGCCTTTACTGATGATAATTTCTTTTTTAAAATCGTATAGACCCCAAACTTTGGTAGTTTGATTTGTGCTCAATACATAAATGATTACATTTATGGAAATGTTTAGTTTTGAGGAGTTTGCATGTTTTTTTTTGTTTTTTTACTAGGTGTGCCTGGTATTTTAGCTAAAAATTTTGTCACATATGATCACTGACTGGATGACTGACTGATGAAAGCATTTTAAGAGCTGTGACAGTATTTTTGTTTTAGCAGGATGTCCACAGAAGATGGTGCCCTCTAGCAGACACTAGATAACTTCTCTCTCTGTCTCATCAGAAAACTCTGTTTACACTGGGGTCTGGCTCTCAGGCCTCCAAGTCTCCATCTCTGTCCAGTAAACAGCAGCACCAGCAGAGTGCTGCATCTATCCTGGAGTCTCTCTTCCGTTCTTCTGCCCCGGGCATGTCTACATTCAGAGTGCTCTATAACCTGGAGGTTTGTCATGCATTGGTCATAGAGAAGTTAAAATATTCCACCTTCATGTGCAGAGACTATTAGAAACCAGATATATGCTGATTACCCTAAACAGTGTAAATAATGTCTCTGTGGCACTTTCAGATCCTTGTTTGAATTGTCCAACATGTCAACTTCTGGATCACATTCACCTGTTTGAACCATTTAGTCATTCCTTTCAGTTTTTACATGCATCATTCAACCCTGTTACAAAAGTTATTTTTCAAAGAAATGGTCTAGAAACATGCTTACGTTTATCAAAAAGTTAAAATCCAGCATTAAGACTCTACTGATTATCAATTTTGTACATGTATGCTGTTTTGTTAGTATACACTGCTGTTCAGAAGTTTTGGAAGAAAAAAAATATTTCCGCACAAACAAATCACATCATACAATATATTCAAATTCAACAGTTATTTTAAATTGTAATAGCATTTCATAATCTCACTGCCTTTTGTGCATTTTTTTTTTTATCATACTGACCTGTAACAGTAATGTATAAATGTGTCTGTGTCTGTATAGATATTGATATAAAACACACTCTCCCTCACCTTCATCTGTTCTCTCAAGGTGTTGAGCTCCAAGCTGATGCCCACATCTGATGATGAAATGGCGAAGACCAGTGTCAAATCTTTCTGTGAGAACTTCCTCAAAGCGGGAGGTCTCAGGTAGCCATCTGCTTTTTACCCACTTTTCCTCTGCATATTGATAATTATGCAGTCTTAACGTGTCTGCGTATTTGAATCATTAATCATCTCAGCGGAACAATGTCTTTCCCTTTCTCTCTCGGTCTCAGTCTGGTGGTTAACGTCATGCAGAGAGACTCCATCCCCTCTGAGGTGGACTACGAGACCAGACAAGGAGTCTATTCCATCTGCCTGCAGCTGGCCAGGTGCGGTCTCATTTATCAGTCTGGCTGTCTTCTATATTTTGTTTGTACTTTTCTCTTTCTCTCTCTCTCTCTCTCTCTCTCTCTCTCTCTCTGGAAACACCACTCCAGATGATAAGCAGCATAATAATATTGCTCTAAAAACACTTGTATTCTTTTCAGGTCATTTTTGTCATGGATGTTTGGGAACATCTTATAGACTTATTTTGTTTTATTAATTTATGTTTGCAATATTTTGCCATTTAAAAAAAAAAGTTGTGATTTTTTTCAAATTTCTAAAATTGTCAGTATTCTCAGTTTCAGTTGCTTACCTGTTGTAACTAGTGCTGCCCCCTTATATTCAACTATAGGTTAGTTGACCAGAGTCAAAATGTAAGCGCAAGAGAGAAAGAAACTCCACAGGAAGTGCCGGAGGGACAGATCATTAATGTGATGTCATCATTGTGATGATTACAGTATGTTGGGCAGGAAATCCAAACATTTGCCTGTCATCCATCGACCACAAATATGGCTTATCATTTGAAAGTAACGTGGCTGCTCGTTCTTACGTTAAGCTAGATAAATGTGCGCTATTATCAGGCATATCCAAGCGCTTGTGCCGAGTGTGGAAACTGAAGTGTAGACGCTTTTCTACATGACAAGGAGGTGCCGGCACCATTTTTATGTTTTCTGATAATAGCAGAAACAACTTAAAATATGAAATTTTGGTCATACAGATAAGAGTAATACATTGTTTACAGTTTCTAATAATCTACTTTTAATTGTGTAAACGTACAAATTAACAACTAAACTGTCTCTGTGAACTGGAGCATGTCACAAAAATTAACCAAAATCTTAGGTTATTTGCCTCATAGACATAAGAAATAGGCAATATATGGTAAGCTTGAAATGTCTTTTAAATGATCAAATTAAATAAAAGCACGTCCACTATATAGCGGAGATGTCGAGTCAGCATAGTCAACATCATCTTTGCAGCTGACACTGACTCAGAAAACTCTACTTTATTAATCAATAATTAATTTCTCCTTGCTAGTTTTTTTTTCAACACGTTCATAATCATTATATTTGCTGGTGCTTTGTATCAAGTTTTATGTGTGTGCTTGTCCATGTCCATCCATGAAATAATGAAATAAGTAGAGAATAAATGGATATATATATATATATATATAATATTTACAATCAACAAATGGAAATGAAGAGAAATAAAGAGAAGGTGCTGGAAACAGTTTTGTGGAACGCTTGACCATACAATAAACAAAAGACACAAACAAAATACTTAACAACAAATACAATGGTAAACGAAACACAAGCACAAACAAACAACAGTTGCAAACTCAAAGCATAATCACAGGCAACTCTCGGACTGGTCTCGCGAACGAGAGAACCGTACTCATCAAGCGCGCTCGGTCTTTCCTCTCTACTCTGTTGTTGTTGTTCGGGCGGGTTTTAAACTGTTGCGGTGGAAGGTGATTGGCGGCAAAGTCTCCTACGTCAGGGTAGTGTGTCATCAACCTGACAAGCGAATCCTCCAATCGAACAGAAGAACACAATGTCTTATTTGACACCAGTGAGGAAGAAAGTGATGACAATGACTGCGTGGATCTGTCCTTCCTCATTTCTGATAGCAGCGAAGAAGAGGAATTATTGGGATTCGAATAAAAACATTAAAGCCTTATTTTTGTTACTTTCACTGTTTACTGACTGTTAATGAGAGTAAAGATAGTTCTTAATATGTTACATGGTTGGCATAAAATTGTTCTTAAACTGCTGTTAACTTTATACAGTTGATATAAAATATTTTACTACAGTATTTGGTTCAGTATCTTCTTTTCTAGATTTTCCTCCTTTAAAATGGGGTGCGTCTTATACGGCGAAAAATTCGGTACTTTTTCATGCTGCAAGCACTCAACCAGACATCCACACAAACATGTGCCTTGAATTTTTCAAGTGCTAAGCAAACAGCCCTGCCTCGGTTTTTTGTTTCACAATCAAACAAGGAACGGAGAAGACAGAATAACAACAACAAACTTGTTGACAAGCACTCACGTGAGGGGGTTTAGAGAGATTATGCTTTTGGCTGTATTCATAGACTGTTTGATACATTTAGTTTTGGCAGTCAGCAAACGTGCTCTTTGTCTCCCCCTTTAGGTTCCTACTGGTAGGGCAGGCTATGCCTAGTATCCTTGACGAGGAGTTGAGCAAGGAAGGTCTGGACACTCTGTCCTCTCGTCCGTTCCGTAACGCTGGGCGGCAGAGCGGCCGGCAGCTCTCTGTCTGTGGAACTCCAGAAAAGTCTTCCTACAGGCAGGTGTCCATGTCTGACAGATCCTCCATCAGAGTAGAAGAAATCATCCCGGCCGCCCGTGTTGCCATACAGGTGTGTGAGAGCATCCAGTGCTCTGTTGGTTTTCTAAATGTTTTTTTTTTTTCCAGCACCCTGTATGACCTGTATGGTTTGTTTCAGACAATGGAGGTGGGAGACTTCACATCCACAGTGGCGTGTTTCATGAGACTCACTTGGGCAGCAGCCGCAGGCCGTTTAGACTTAGTTGGCAACAGCCAACCGATCAGAGAGACAACAAACTCACTTCTCCCACTAGGCGTACGCAGCAGGGTCAGCAGCACAGGTGAGACTCTGATCGGTACTACACTACCAGTCAGAAGTTTGGAATATTTTTTTTCTTGTAGTTTCTTCCCCTAAGCTCACCGAGGCTACATTTATTTGATCAAACATACAGTAAAAGAGTATTATTGTGAAAGATTACTACAATGTAAAATAACTTTTTTCTATTTTAATATACTTTAAAATGTAATTTGTAATGGCAAAGCTGAATTTTCAGTATCATTGCTCCAGTTTGCAGTGTCCATGATCCTTCAGAAATCATTCTATGCTAATTTGGTTATTTATTTTTTAGACACTGATGTTAATAATTATGTTTCTTGAGCTTCAATTCATCATATTATAATGATTTCTGAAGGATCATGAAACACTAAAGACTGGAGTAATGATGCTGAAATTACATTACATCACAGGAATAAATTGTATTTTAAAATATAATAAAATTTGAAAAAAGCTCTTATGATTTACAACAATATTTTGTAATATTACTGTATTTCTGACTTGATAAATGCAGCCTTTATGAGCATAAGAGACTTCTTTCAAAAACCCTTAGCATATGCGTCTGTCTTTCGGTCTTTGCATTTCTCTCACTGTTATTGCGCGCGCGTGTGTGTGTGTGTGTGTTGCAGGAAGTAACTGCAGCTCTGGCAGTGAGGGCGAGATCACCACATTACAAGCTGGGATATGCGTCAAACAGCTGTGCGTGTCCATCAAAGACACTATCATCGCACGAGAAGCGCTGTCTTTACTTGTCACATGTCTTCAGCTACGCTCCCAACAGCTATGTAAGAAAATAAAATAAACGTGCTTTCATGCTAAAAGAAATTTAGCAAAAATTCAAACGCTTATGGAATCGCTTTGTTTCTTGTTCTTCAAGGCTCATTTTACAATCTGCCATCTGTGAATGATTTCATCATTGATATTCTGCTGGGCTCGTCCAGTGGAGAGGTCAGTGCCTGCGTAATAGTCCTTACAAAGTTAAACTAGTCTTATTAAGTACGACTTCTGAGTCCAGATGTGTTAAGGTCTTTCCCGTTTACAGATCCGACGTGTGGCGTGTGATCAGCTGTACACTCTCAGTCAATCAGACACCTCTGCGTACCCTGATCTACAGAAGCCCAACCTCTTCCTGCTGAAGGTGGTTCTGACAGCCCAACTTCCTCTCTGGTCCCCTACCAGCATCATGAGAGGCGTTAACCAAAGGTCAGACACTCTAAACATCCATGATTTCTTCTCTATTAGGATAATAGTTTAACCATTGTTGACAAATGAGACCTAGATAAAATTGCTGAAATTAAATAATCAAGCCTAGATTGTTATTGTGGAAACTTGGTAAAGCTGTGAAATGATGACTATCTACTGAGCTAAAATGATCATCACATTTTTAGGTTGCTTTCACAATGCACAGAGTATTTTGACCTGAGGTGCCAACTACTGGATGACCTGACCAGTGAGTGTCTTCCTTATTTTGAATAGAAATATGTCATATAAATGACTCTTTCCACAAATAAGATGTTTTTGTTTCCCATTATTTATTTTCTAACTATTCACATAATTTTTTAAATATAATACATCATTTAATTATCAAAAACTTTTAGCTTCCTGGAAACTGATTTAATTTTTTTATTGTAGCGCTGTACGCTCTTCAACTATTATAAATGCAGACGAATAATTATTTACTTAGTCTATGGGTCATGTAATTTTATCAACAGCTTTAGATTCAAGATTCAAAGTGTTTATTGTCATATATACAGACAGAAAGCATGTTTCCCTGTACAATGAGATTCTTACTTTGCCTTCCACAGTAAATGTCACACAAGTAGTAAACTAAAAAAAATAAGATAAATATATAAATAAGAAGAGCAAATATATAAAAATGTAAAAGGGCAAAGTAGTAAAGTGAGGTAGTGCAGTCCTGATAATGTAAGTGAGGTAGTGCAGTTTTGATAGTGTAAAGTGTGGTAGTGCAGAATGTAAACAATTATTAACATTAATAATTGTTTTATTATTAACATCTTTATTAACATTTGTTCCAAACTAGCACTGAAACTAGCTAAATTTGCAACCCTGTCACCCATTCTGCCTTTAATTTAATTAACTGTATATGTTTTTGAAAGTCTCTTATATTCACCCATTCATGTTTTTTTTTTATCAGAAATATTTAAAATAACTGTCTTCTGTTTTAATACATTTTAAAATGTAATTTATTCCTGTGACTCAAAGCTGATTTTTCAGCATCATTACTCCAGTCTTCCGTATCACATGATCCTTCAGAAGTCATTCTAATATGATGATTAAGAATGTTGAATTAAAAATGTTTGTGGAAACCATGATATTTTTATTTCAGGATTTTGTTGATGAACAGTCTTTTGTTGATTTGGATCGATTTAATCCATCTCTCTCGCCCAAATAATATAATTTTGTTCTTAAGTTGTGCTTAAGGAATTTAAGAACCAGTTTTGGATTTCTTTGGAAAGGCTTAGCACCCTGTGTTTCATGTTCTCAGCATCAGAAATGGAGCAGCTTCAGATCGGCCCAGCGGCCATGCTGGAGGATGAGATCAGCTGGCTTGATAATTTCGAGCCCACTTGGACCAACGAGCTGGAGACCAGCGAGGCAGACAACATCCTGCTGGCTGGACACCTGCGCCTCATTAAAACCCTGTTGTCCCTCTGCGGCAATGAGAAAGAGCAGTTTGGTCAGCCACTTTTCCTATAAATATGACAGCATGTGACATGATGCATATGGAGATACGGATGTGGATTCGAATGATTTTTCTTGTTAATATGCCTCAGGTCCTTCTCTGATCCAGCAGCTGTTGGACGACTTCCTGTTCAGAGCGTCTCGAATCATCCTGAACAGTGACAGCTCGACTAGCACTATAGCGTCTATCCATGACTTTCACCCAAAGTAAGAGGAAATGCATACTTTCAAACACATTGACATGCAAGTTCTTAAAAGTGGCTTCAGCTTTTATCCGTGTGTGTCTCAGGTGCAGTACGGTTAGCAGTCGTTTGGCGGCATACGAGGTGCTGGTCATGTTGGCTGACAGCTCTCTAACTAACCTGCAACTCATCACTAAAGAACTGCTGTCCATGCATCATCAGTCTGACCCATCCCTCACCAAAGAGTTTGACGTGAGTGCCCTCATCAGCCTCACTATCCTTCTGTCTTTTGATGAATTTCGCAACATAGACACTGTTATTGAACTGGATTGAATTGACATTGTATGAAAGCTTGTTTCCATGGAATAAAGAAAATAAAAAAGTTAATTGCAACTTTTTATCTCATAATTATAATAACTTTCACAATTGTAGGAATTAAGAAAAAAGTCAGAACTGCACATTTATATCTTGTTTATAACTCGCAATACTGAGTTTTAGCTAATCTTGCATTGTGAGAAAAGTCAGAATTGTGAGCTAAAAACTAGTAATGACCTTGTTTCCTGTAGCTCAAACAGTAAAGTGTGACGCTTGAAACGCCAAGTTCATGGGTTCGATTCCCAGGGAAAGCAAGAACTGATTAGAATGTCAATGTGTAACTTAAATACAATGCAAGTCACTGGATAAAAGTGTCTGCCAAGGTAAATTGTTTATTTGTTTATTCCATGGCTGTAATAAGCTTCCATTACATTGAACTGACTTGAGATACTATTGTCTTATGTAGAGCTGCTTATAGCTAAATTAAACCTTTTTTTTCACAATAATTATACCTTTGCACAATTATTGATCTGAATTAACTTGAGCTGAATAATGACACTACTGTCTTTAGATCTGCTTTACTGTAGAAATTGAATTTGTCTTGTATTTTACAAAATTTGCATCATGTTATTTCCCCCTGTAATTGTGAAGCTGCTTTTATATATATGAAGGTTTGTAGGAAATGGATGTTAATTCTAATTGCCCCATTCTACTATAAAACGTACAAGTAAAATGTACTTGCATTCATTTTTGTCATTGTGTGTGTTGTTAGTATCTTCCTCCTGTAGACAGTCGCTCTGTGTCCGGGTTTGTGGGGCTGAAGAACGGAGGTGCGACCTGCTATATGAATGCAGTGTTCCAGCAGCTCTACATGCAGCCTGGTTTGCCTGAGGTAACTCTATCACTAGTGTACGGTTAGCTCAGTCTCTCTCCACTAGGTGACGCTTTAACCTAAAAATAGTAGGAGTGAACTGGAGAATGCTTAATGCTCTCTGACTCCATATAATGGTTATTAAACAAAGGATGCTTTGTATGCGTGTCATTATAGTTTTTGTTTAGTTTCTTTGTATTCAGTTTACATGCTTCTATTAGTATTTTGTTTTTTTGTTTTAGTATAATTCTTTGTCATTAGTGCTCCCAAGTTGTTGCATTTGCTTATGATGAGACATACACTACTATAAACTCCATCATACTCAATAATATTGTCAAACTTTTTGTTTGTTTGTCAATTTCGACAACTCTGCAGATTATTTAAATCAGACTTTTTTTTTAATGCAAGTTTATTTAATTTTCTTGTTTGTTGTTTCACGCATAGTTTTAGTTTTTTTTCTTTAATTCCTTTTCAATCTCCCTACGTTCTCTTTATCAAAGAATCCTGCAAAAAATGTATCACGGTTTCCACAAACCTAGCCTATTTTATTCTTATTATTATTTTATTTTTAGCCTATTTTATTTCATGATTTCTGAAGGATCATGTTTCTCTGAAGACTACTGATGCTGAAAATTCAGCTTTACCATCACAGGAATAAATTGCTTTAGAATAGAAAAGTTATTTTAAATTTGTCTTCATAATGGGTTTTGTTAAGAATATTAATCTTTGTTTGTGTTTTGTAGTCTGTCTTATCGATTGAAGATGACACTGAAAACCCAGAGGAGAGTGTGTTCTGTCAGGTTCAGTCTCTGTTTGGTCACCTGATGGAGAGTAAACTGCAGTACTATATACCTGAGAACTTCTGGAAGGTGAGAGATCCACATACACGCAGTGTTTATGAACAGTTTGGAATAGATGCTGGCAATGCTATTCATGGTAACCCATAATCGGAATTTGTCCTCTGCATTTAACCCATCCAAGTTAGCAGAAAGTGAACACACACACACACTGCAAACCGTGACCCACACTTAGAGCAGCGTGCAACCATTCCTGGGGAGTTAATGGGGTGTTAGGTGCCTTGCTCAAGGGCACCGCAGTCATTTCCTAACCTTTGGGTTACCAGTCCGACTCTAACAATTAAACTGCATGCCTGTCAATGCTTGACAAAAAATCATGTCTGAAGCTGAATCTGACAAGAATTAATTACATTGCTTCCAGCTTGGACTCCAACGCGCAAAGACATTTGCATAAAGCCGTTCTAATTGACTAATGTCTGTGTTGATGCTTGAAAAGTTGAAACGTTTTAACTTCTGCCATAAGCAACACCAGTGACGCAACGTAACCCGCAATTCAGTTCGTCAACACGTGATGTGGCCCATTTAAAGTAAAGGAGATGCGTTAACACCGATGCCCCACGTGAAGGCCACAAAACATTAACTAGTATAATTTATGTAATTATAATTTATGTACTGTTTTAGTTTAATTTTTTTTAATATTCTGTTTTCATTGTTATAATATTATATAATAATTTTATATTTTTATGATTTATATTTTTATATAATTTGATATAATATAATAATATATTATAATTTTGTTTTTTTCTAATAATTTTTATTACTTACCCTAGGTTTTAATTATTTAAGTGCTTCAAATTTAAACTATACATGTATGGTATTTTAGTTAATGTTTTGTTTTGTTAGTTTTATTTAATGATATTAATCCTGCTCCAGTCATTAGAATTAAGAGCAAGTATTTGATCGTTCTCATCACATGGTTGTTGTCTTGATGTAGATCTTTAAGATGTGGAATAAAGAATTGTATGTGCGAGAACAGCAGGACGCATACGAGTTCTTCACCAGTCTAGTGGATCAGCTCGATGAACATCTGAAGGTACAGCTCATCCCATGTTCCCTGCATGCATGAGTGTACGTGAACAGTCTGAACTGTTTGTAATTCTCCTAATGTCTCCCTTATAGAAAATTGGTCGAGAGCAGATCTTTAAGAACACATTCCAGGGCATTTTCTCTGATCAGAAGATATGCAAAGACTGCCCACACAGGTGATCCTTTGAGGACATTACTGTCATTGTTTGCTCACCAAACACATATTATGTGGGGTTTTTTCCCCAAGTAGTCTTTTTTTATTACAGTGGCTTGAGATTATGTTTGGTTCCGGTTTGTAGGTATGAGCGTGAGGAGACGTTCATGGCACTGAACTTGGGGGTGACGTCCTGTCAGAGTCTGGAGATCTCTCTCGATCAGTTTGTCAGGGGAGAGGTCCTGGACGGCAGCAATGCTTATTA
This sequence comes from Rhodeus uyekii, assembly GCA_037043235.1. Taxonomy (NCBI): domain Eukaryota; kingdom Metazoa; phylum Chordata; class Actinopteri; order Cypriniformes; family Acheilognathidae; genus Rhodeus; species Rhodeus uyekii. The sequence continues at coordinate 363,832 of JAWRVZ010000025.1, read as the reverse complement.
CTGTGAGAAATGTAAAGAGAAGGTACAGTTGGATTTGCTCTGATTGATAAGGAACTGCAGTGAAATATCAATGTACATTTGTGCTCACACATTTTGTGTTGCAGCGGACCACTGTGAAGCGGACCTGTATAAAGTCTCTGCCCAGTGTGCTGGTCATTCACCTCATGCGATTTGGTTTCGACTGGGAAAGCGGACGGTCCATCAAATACGACGAGCAGATCAGAGTAAGATTATACCCAGCAACAGTTCTGCTCATTTAGTTTTAAGCTGCAACTAATAAATAGTTGAAAATTGTATTAATATGTTGATTATTTCTTTATATAATACTATTCAAAAGTTTGGGGTCGATACAAATTAATATTAAAAAAAAAAAATTGTTTTTGAAAAAATTTGATCAGTAACAACAGCAATATTATTAAAAATTATTACCATTTAATACACCCGTTTTCTATTTTAAAATGTTTTATTTTAAATTAATTTATAGACAGATACACACACACACACACACACACCTTTGGTGTGTGTATATGTAAAAGTCTCGTATGGTCCTTCAGAAATCATTGTAATATGCTGTTTTACTGCTCAAGGAGCATTTATTGCTATTAATAATATTGAAAACGGATGTTTCTTAATATATCTAGTGAAAAACATGGCACTTTTTTTCGGGACTCTTTGATGAATAAAAAGCTCAAAATATAAAAATTTACTTTTTAAAGTAAATTTGTTACTTTTGATCAATTTAATGTGTCCTTCCTCATTAAAAGTTCAAAAAAAGTTTAAATCATCGATTTGCATCCATTTCAATAATTTGTTTTGACTTTGTGCTCTTAGTTCCCCTGGGTGCTAAATATGGAGCCGTACACTGTGTCAGGAATGGCCCGTCAGGATTCAACCGCAGATCACGGAGAGAACGGGAGAGGGGGCGAGGGTGGATCCGGGGGGTCGCCTCGAAAAAAGGTCACCATCTCTGAGAACTATGAACTGGTGGGAGTGGTGGTTCACAGCGGACAGGCCCACGCGGGACACTATTACTCGTTCATCAAAGACCGCCGGTAAGAGAGTTGATGAAAAGATAATTAAATCACAAAAATGTCAAATTAAAATAAAATAACATACTGCAACAAAAATAAAGATTTTATGTTTTCCTCCATGTCATTTGGCCCTTATCCAACATCGGATAACCATGAACATGTGAATGTGTTGTTAAATTATAAATAAGAGGGGGGGGGGGGGGGGGGGGGGGGGGGGGGGGCGCTTCTGTTTTTGGTAAGTGTTTTTATGAGAGCCTTAAACTGTCCCAGATGTTTGGCAGCATGATGGCGCTTTTAACCAGCTCTTTTTTTGTGAGGGAATGAAGGAATGTTTGAGTGTCCACGATGAACTGAGCAAGATCCCTAACATGTTTTTTCAAACGCTCTCTTCCCTTTTAGGGGTAGCGCACGAGGACGCTGGTATAAGTTTAACGACAATGTTGTGGAAGAGTTTGACATGAACGATGAGACTCTGGAGTACGAGTGCTTTGGGGGAGAATACAGACCCAAAGTTTACGACCAGTGTAAGTTATTAATATTTCTTTAAATCCATGTAAATGAATGATGTCCAAAATAACAGTGCTTCAGTAACAAGTCAATAAAATAAACATTTCTTCCTAGTACTTTCTTCTAGTACTTCCTCTCAGCATCAACACAAAATTAGGCCTAAAAATAACTGACCATCTAAAATATCAGGCTATCATCTAAAATATCAGGATATATAATTAAATAAAATTCTACATTTTTTAAATATAAGCATATAATGCACTTTTTCAAAGTCTTGTTTTTGGAGTCTACTAGAATAGGTTTTCATGCTTAAATGCACACAAAAAAAAACCTTTTGATTGTTGCAGCACCTTCCGTCCCAGTCTGTCCAAACACTGTTAAGTTCTTGTCTTTGTGAAACCCCTCCTCATGAAAAACAAAGTGTGTTCTGATTGGTCAACTTTTTAAAGTGTATTTTTTGTTTGTCACATCCCTTACCCTTACCTTACCGTGAGTTTCAACACATTACTATCAAAACTCAACCAGGCCTTGTCCCTTTATTTTGTGCATGCTTTGGGTGAGAATTATTTAAATTAGGAATATTGCAACATCTACATTCTCAGAAAAGAAAAAGTGCTTATTGATATAGAGATTGATACCGTTTTCATGCTCAATCATCAACATTACACACTTAAACATGGAAATGCAAAATTTCCCTTTAGTCTTTTTCTTTTTTGCTGTGGTATCAATAACCAATTTCACTGTTATTGACCAAGATTTTTTTTGGTTTACTTAATTTATAAAAACACCATACATAGTACATCCTGCATTTATCCTAGCTAGAGTAAATTCACGTCATTATCACTCATGGGGTTCCTATTATTTTGTTCACATGCTATAGCGAACCCCTACCCAGATGTGCGGCGGCGCTACTGGAATGCCTACATGCTTTTCTACCAGCGCATCAGCGACCAGAACTCACCCGTCCTGCCCAAAAAGAGTCGAGTCAGCATCATGAGGCAGGAGGCAGAGGATCTCTCCTTGTGAGTTAGCATCTTACTTCCTCGTGCATCAGTGTTTGAATGTGGACCCATATTCATTTTAATAATCCTTCATATCAGGTCAGCCCCTTCCTCTCCGGAGATCTCACCCCAATCCTCCCCTCGGCCTCCCAGAGCCAACAATGACCGCCTCAGCCTGCTCACACGCTTGGTCAAGAAAGGAGAGAAGAAGGGTTTGTTTGTGGAGAAGATGCCCGCCAGGATCTATCAGGTTGAGATTTTAAGGCCTTTTCACGGCTGAAATGACTAAAACAAAGGTTCTGGTTAAATGTTAAGGTTTAGCGACCGTATTTGTGGTGCATGTACTATAGAAAATCATTTTGACCTGTTCCTCAGTTTTTATATTTTTATATGAATTTTAAACTAATACTGGTATAAAATAAATAGATTTTTTTATACTGTACATCATTGTTTTGGTTCTAATCAGTAAGCTATAAATAATGCATAGATGCATCTAACGTTGCTTTGACCAAGCATCTCATCTTAACTGCATTATTGTACAAATCATTTAGTTTCATACCAAATGAAGTTTTCCAAATAGGTAGATATTCATGGATATTTTGATTTAACAGCATGTTTCTGTTTTCCACTGGTACTATATGAAATACTCATCTGAATATTATCAGGGGGAAAAAATATATAAATAGTTGAGACAATCATCCTGAAAATGTTGTTTGACACTCTCGATTTTTGGATCTGTAGATGGTGAGAGATGAAAATCTGAAATTTATGAAGAACCGAGATGTTTACAACAGCGATTACTTCAGCTTCACACTGTCTCTGGCCTCTGTCAATGCGGTAAACTGAGAATTAATTTGATTACTGCCTCTTCTATAAGCTCTGTATATATTCCCTGCACTCATATTTGAGCTTTAACGTTTTACAGACAAAGTTAAAGCATCCGTCTTATCAAGCCATGGCAAAAACCAGCCTGCAGCTGGCTGTGCAGTTCCTGTTCCACACATACCTGCGCACCAAAAAGAAGCTCAGGTGACACACTGCAACATTTCATTTCAAATAAAGCTAAACTAAATTTGTATCAAATGTGAGGGGGGGTGGGGGAAATAACGTATCGATGTCTCATTAAATCAGAGTGACTTCAGTCTGAGCTGTGTGTGTTTACAATGTGCATTTCTGATGTCTTCTCTCTCAGGATAGACACAGAGGAGTGGATTGCTACCGTGGAGGTTTTGTTGTCTAAGAGTAGCGAGGCGTGTCAGTGGATGGTCCAGTACCTGGTGGCACCTGAAGGACGGGAGATCATCAAGTGAGCATCATATCCACCATCCTCTGCACACACATTGGCAATAATCGCTGAGTAATAAACTCACGTGTGTGAGTGATTAACTATTAATGAAAAGGGTTGATAATATAAGCAAGATGCATTGACATAAAAAATTACTCTACTTTAAGCCACACTAAAAGGTAAACCATGTAATTTTGTAATGTTTAATAATAATGTTAAAAAATGTACACACACTCACATATGTGTATGTATATATGCATATGTGTGTGTGTGTGTGTATATATATATATATATATATATATATATATATATATATATATACACACACACAAATAAATAAAGATTGTGTATATATAAATTAATAAAAACTATATATATATAATATGTATATGTAAAAAATATATATATATATGTATGTATTTTATATATTATTATTATTATTTTTTTTTTGTGATATGCAGTATGTAACAAAATAGCAAAGCAAATACAGACGACTTTTTAACTAATTGTCCAAACACAATTTGTTCTGTTATAGAACAGGTTTCTACCACAATAAGTAAAAAGAAATGCATGGAGATCAGTAATTTGTCCCAGAAGACCCATGAGGGTTTTAAGATGTTCCCTCACTTTTGTTTTTAGCTAGTTCCTAATTCCTCCAAAACCAAAAACACCTGTGTGTGCGGTCATAATTGTATTGCAGAAAATCAATAGCACATGTGTGGGCTACGGCCACAGCTGCTTTCTGTCATCCTGAAAGGTGAGCCAGTCCGGTGATGTTAATGTGTAGAACGGGTAAGCGAGATCTGGAGATTCGCAGTCTTGTTACACGATTGGTGGGTTCGTATCGGATGGTTGGGCTGCTCCGATTACCACTCCAAACCAAAGCTGAAGCCATGGAATGTTCCATATCGTTTTATGATCGAGTTCTGACACACTTCCAACAAAACAAAAGCAACCATTTTCCTTATCAATGGAGACCTGGAGCCATAATTTTGCTAACACTTTTCCTACTAAAAAGAACAAAAGATCTGGCTCTGCAGGAAGAGTTTCCACTGAACCTCCCAACCAGCTCAGATATGCCAATATCCAGCATCTCCTACCATATATTCATGAAAATATAGAAAACAAGGGTCGGAGTCGCAAATCATTCTCAAGTTAATGGGTGGATCTCATGAAACACATGTCTTTCTCTCTCTACAGGATCTGTCTGTTGGAATGCGGTGTTCGGGAAGTCCGTGTCGTGGTGGCCACCATCCTGGAGAAGACCCTGGAGAGTGCTTTGTACTTCCAGGACTCTGGACTGGACTGTCTTTTGGACATGCTGCTTTCTCTGTTGGATAAGGACGTCCCAGACAACTGCAAGAACTGTTCTCAGTACTTCAGCCTCTTCAGTAACTTTGCTCAGAGGGTGAGAACGATGTCACTATTATGGGCAAAAGACAGTATATTTGAAAAATGTTCATGCTTTTCTTTCCATAAAGAAAATGTGTAGTAAAGAAAACACCGTAAAAGTTTTTTTTTAGTCTACACTAATAGTCTACAGCTGCGGTCACATGAGTAAAATTTTGCATCCACAATAAACAGAGTCTATTGTCAATTGCATAGAGAAATAAAATACAGTAGAACTCCGACTTACGAAATTAATCCGTTCCAAGGTTGGCTTCGTAAGTCGATCTTTTCGTATGTCGGTCAGGCTTTTACATGTAAATTGTCTAATCTGTTCCAAGCCTTACAAATACACCACATTTAACATGGGATGAAGCGAATCCCAGCTCCATACTTCTCAATTACCTCTCTTTTCGTCTCACTGCAAAGAATCGTCTTCTTTTCACTTCAGCAACAATCTTCACATCCATGGTTAGTAATTAGAAAAAAGTTTGTTAACTGGGCACAAAATAATGGTGATGCAACACGATGAAAACAAAACTTGTATGCAAAAGCACGGAAGAACTTTAGCGTTAGCATAGCACAGACGATATGGGAGAAGGAACACTGCTATGCAAATGCTGGTGGGAGCGATGCTGACCAATAGGAGAGCAGGATTGTAAAAAGTGTTCCCCTTCTTACATGGACTATTCCGGCCATCCCTGTCATTCAGTGCGAAATGGACTATTCCAAAACTTTCCATCTGAGAGAGCTGACGGATGATTAAGGTAAAAGAGATCGGCTGAAGATTGTATATATAGTTTATTGAGTGAAATACAGGGAATTAGTGCCAATCGTTGAAGTTTTATCGATCATGCGTAACCACACATCTATGCACCTTTAATAAATACCCGTTTTGGATTATTCCCTGAGTGAGACATCATTGTTCTGACCGGACAAACTGTAGCCTTCATTCAACCCGAACCAAAATCAGCGCGAATTTCAAAACAAAACAGGGAAATGTTTTTTCGCATCTCGATCATTTTGTCGTTACTCGGGCGAAAAAAAACCCCGAAATCTTTTATCGTATGTTGAATCTTTCGTATGTAGAGCGTTTTGTAAGTCGGGGTTCTACTGTATTTTGTTTGTGAGCAGATCTTTTTTCATTTGGTCAGAACAAGGAATCCACATGTCCAACTTGAACATGAGAAATCTGCTCAGGGAATTTTTTCACCCTCATGTTAGTATCCTATTAGAATGACTGACTTTAATTCAATAGAATAGTGAAAACTGAGAACTAAAGGGAAAAAGTCTTCTGAAGCCACACATATTGAACCGATTTAAGTTCTTCACTTATGATCTGTTTCAGGGTTGTGGACCGTGTCAGCTGCTGCTGAAACATTCAGCTTATCGTCGGATGCTTGTCTTCCTCCTGGGAGCCAACCGGCAAAACAACCAGGTATTGGAGACGGCGTCTTTTACAGTCTCATTAAGTGTTCTGCGTCTTAGAAATATTGGGGTTTGCTTAAGCACTCATGTTAACCTTGATTATTTAATGTCTGTCTTAATGTCATTCTGCTCGTTGTGTGTTTTAGCACCGACGCTGGAGTTCAGCACAGGCTCGAGAGTTCCTGCATCTCCACAACACTCTGGCCTTGATAGTGCTGCACACAGACCTCACGTCTCAGAGGACGGAGGGTAAGAACATTACCCATAATCCATAACGCATATGATCACACCCATGGCCCCTGTAGCTTATGATCACACCGGTGTGATTTGAACGTTCAGTGTGCGTCATGTGATCAGGTGCTAAATTCAAATGTACTGGCACTGAGTCAGAGATGGACGCGCTCAACAATTGTTCAGTTTTTTTTCAACCACAAGATGTTTATATTAGGTTTCAGACATTTAAATACTATCAAGTACTAAGCCAACAAAAAAAGCACTTAAATGTCTATGGAAGCTGCAGTAATAATTGTTTCAATTATAAATTGGCGATACACATTGTGTAGGTACCTATATAGATTATTATTTTCCACTTACTTTCATATATTTTAGGAGAAGTGGGTAAACTTATGTGATGTAAATCTGAGAGATATACAATTCTCTGAATTGCAGTGCGAACTAATTTGGTGCCGCCAACTAACATGATCATTATAAAGGTTCTTTAAACCACAAAACACATTCACTTACACGTATTTGAGAATTGGAATATCAGATAGTTCATGATGTAGTTCAAGTTTGTGAATATTTTGAATAAAAAAGGAATAACAAAATAAAAGCCATACATCTCTCATACAGCACTTTTGTGTCACGCTGAGAGATTATGGAATATTTTAAACTTGCATGTACAAAAATGCTTATGAAAAACTTTCTTTAAATGTGAACATTTGTGAAATAAAAATTTGCACTACATTATGAGAGAACACTTTTTATATATATATATATATATATATATTTTTTTTTTTTTTTTTTATGTACGATTTTAAGAAATTAAAGCTTTTATTCAGCAAGGATGCATTTAAATTGATCAAAAGTTACAGTAAAAATGTTCCATTCATCAAAGAATCCTGAAAATAATGTGCAACCGCTTGTATAAAAACATTAAGCTGTTTTCAAAATTGTTAAGAATAAATAATGAGCAGAAAATCTGCATATTATTATGATTTCTGAAGGATCATGTGACACTGAAGACTGCGGTAATGCTAAAAATTCGCCTTTACCTTCATAGAAATAAATGACATTTAAAAAATATATTATATATTTACTCACAATATCACTGTTTTACTTCATTTTTGATTAAAATAAAATACTTCTTTCTGACCCCAGACTTAAATGATATAAAAATGAGTCCACTACTTCCATTCGGCAGTGCAGTCTGCTTCTTGTGTTTCCATGTGACTGATGTGTTAATGCTGTTCTCGTGTGTGTGTGTGTGTGTGTGTGTGTTCAGCTCAAGGAGTGTTCAAACACGCTTCCTCAGGACTGGTGGCTCCATCTTTACCTCTCCTGCCTCTGCATCCAGACATCAACATGCTGCTCTTTAAAGCGGAAGGGAGTGGGTATCTTATGGAGGTAAGAATCTCTTTCACTTCACTCCTCTCTCTGTCTGTGTTGCACTCTACTGACTGATGCACACGTCTTTCAGGTGATGTTTGCCATGCGCGAGTTGTCCGGCCCATTGTCGTTTCTCATAGAGATGGTCACATATTGCTCATTCTGTAACGAACCTTTTTCACTGGGAGTTCTGCAACTACTCAAGGTTGGTAACCTGAAGTAATTTCAGAAGAAAAGATTTTGTTGAGGTGATCCCTACCTGTATTTTTATACAATACAAATATATCTGACTATATATTCATGTTCTAGAATCATCTAGAAACAGCTCCTCCTCACGAACTGAAGAACGTTTTTCAGATGCTGTTAGAGATCCTGGTGAGTGATGGGAATTTTCTGTTAAAAATACTCCTTTTGAATAGGTTGTAATGACTTAACCCCGTTCTTCCTGTCACCTCTCAGATGGTAGAGGATCCTCTGCAGTCCCAGAGGCTTAAATATGCATTTGAATCTGAAAAAGGCCTTCTGGGTAAGAACCATATCACTTGGATTTATCAGCATGAGTATTTGTAAGGTTAAACTGACTTGATCTGACTTGATTCTTGTTCATTCATAGCTTTGATGCATCAGAGCAACAACGTGGACAGCAGTCGCTGCTATCAGTGCGTGAAATTTTTGGTCACGTTGGCACAGAAGTGAGTGTAGAACACTGGGGTCAAATTTAGGATGTACAATATAGATATTTTCATAACTGTGTTGTAGAGTTATATGAAAGATGGAAATATAACTCTGTGTTTCTGTTAGATGTTCTCCGGCTAAGGACTATTTTAAAGAGCTCTCAGGACATTGGAGTTGGGCAGTGCAGTGGCTTCAGAAGAAGGCAAGAAACCACTGATATGCAGTCACACACTAGTACTTGTTTATTGTGCGTTTTTTCGATTCCCTCTCTCTCCTCTTTCAGATGTCTGAGCACTACTGGACGCCTCAGAGTAACGTGTCAAATGAGACGTCCACGGCTAAAACCTTTCAGCGCACCATTTCAGCACAGGTACTGCACTTACAGTCTGACATATCATTATGCTGCGTCTGTTATTACTCAACTTTTGTTGTGTTATACATAACCAGAATGAACGTATGTATTTGTCAAACTTGTAATTTCATCTTTACAATGTAAAAACTTGGACTCTTGATAGACTCTTTTAATGTCATGTCAAATTATTGAAATGCAGGGACCGTTTTGGAAACATATCAGGGTTATTTTATTATTATTATTATATTGTATCAAATAATATTTGGAATCAGCTTTTATTTTTATTTTATTTTTTTTGTTGTAGCAATTTTGTGCTTTTGTAATTTATAATATTTCTATATAACTTGAATGTATTTTATTTTAATTTTATTACTTAAACATTTCATTTGGTTGATCGTGACATTTCTTATTTTAAAGATTTTACATCTAATGTTTATTTTATTTGTAAAATATTAATTGCAAAGACTTTTTAATGTTTTTTTAAGTGTCATTTTGAATTTAAAATATGATTTGTAAAAATCTTGAGTAAAGTATTTTTTTCCTCTCTCTCTCCCTTACATTTTTGCACGTCCATAATGTTTTTTTCTTTAGATGAAAAAAATTTGAATTTTTATATATATATATATATATATATATATATATATATATATATATATATATATATATATATATATATATATATATATATATATATATATGTATATGTATATATATATATATATATATATATATATAATGTATATGTATATGTATATATATATATATATGTATATGTATATATGTGTATGTGTATATTTATATGTATATATATATATATATGTATATGTATATATGTGTATATGTATATGTATATATGTGTATATATATATATATGTATATGTATATATGTGTATGTGTATATTTATATGTATATATATATATATGTATATGTATATATATATATATGTATATGTATATATGTGTATATGTATGTGTATATATATATATATGTATGTATATACTGTATATTCTTTAGCTGAAAACACAAAAAGTTTATTTTATAAATAAAACCCTGATAAAAATGAATAAAACTCTAAATTCAATATAAACAATTGTGTCTCTTTAGACAATTTATACTAACCTGCTTAATTTGGAATACTTTTATTAACTCTTTATAAACATTTGGTTAGTTGTAACAAGTATTGCATAGATTGTCAGTGAAGAGACAAACTGCTGGTTTTATAGAAAATATCTTAATTTGTGTTTTGAAGATTAACTAAAGTCATACAGGTTTGTAACGACATGAGTGTGACTAAATAATGACATAATTTTCAATCTGGGGTAAACTGACCTTAAAAGTTACCTGCAAAAAAAGGTTAACTAGTTAGCTAGCCACCCACTTTGGCCTTTATGAGCAAATCACTGCATTTGACCTGCTAAATAGAGCTTTATGATTGATGGGTTTTGTGTTTAGGACACTCTGGCATATGCCACAGCTTTACTGAATGAGAAGGAGCAGTCCGGCAGCAGCAATGGATCGGACGGCAGCCCGGCCAATGAGAACTCAGACCGAAGCCTCAGACAGGTCTCATTAATTCAGCAGTCCATCATCAATTATATCATAAAACAATCAGCAGCATTATGATAAAACATCCTAGTGTTTAATAAATAATTCTAGTCACCGTTTCTCTTTCTCACAGGGATCCGAATCCCCAATGATGTTGGGTGATTCTCGGAGTGATCTAGAAGATGTGGACCCTTAATGTTCCTCATTGTTTGTGCGCAACAAAAGAAAAAAAAATTCCCTCCGACGGAAAGATGTTGTGGCTCTAAACACACAATCAGACAACTGCATTTGATCTTCTAGGGACAGGAAATGGAGCGACCAGAAGCAGCCAAAGGGTCCGTCGGAGCGCTCGCTCTTCAAGCCGCCTTGCCGGAGACGTGAACAGAAGCGAATTATTATTATTTTTTTTATTTTTTTCTCTCTGGTGGTTAATGCCTGGTTGGATGAAATTAGAGTTCATGTATTGCAAGTTATTTAGATGTTTCGTCTGACTCGATTCTGTCAGGCGAATGGGACTTAAAAACGAAGGCTTTCATTTCCTTGACGTTTTTACGCAGAACTACTACTATGGTGCCAGACGGGGTGTTTTAAAAGAAATCAGTCAGCGTATATTTGCCAATGTAATTAAGTAGATACTACTCATGAGAAATGTAAAGATGTGTTCCATACGTGTAATTTCAAATGTAAAATAATATTTTTAAGAATCCTTTACTGATTTTCTTTTTGTTTCTGGATCTGTTTGAGAGGTGCCTCAAATCTATTCGGGAAAAAAAGAGGAACTTGCCAAGTCTCTGAGAGTCAAATAATCAGTTTTTCCCTGCTCATTTTTGCTGATATTTTTAAAATGCACTTTATATTTGAATTCAGTTTGTGACCGATTCATCACGTGGAGACTATTGGACAGACATGTCCCTCGCTGCTCTCTGTCCATCCTTGGCTTTCTGGATGGGAAGCGCTGTTTAGGAACAGCGTGTGGCAGAAGACGACAGAGCTGAGCGCTAAATATGACTGTGGACATGGGGAACGGGCAGAGGAAGGCACATCGCATCAGCAGATGCGTCCTAAGACACATATGCAACACGCAGAGACGCTACTGTCCAATGAACGTTTCTTCCTCCTGAAAGACAATGAGTGCTACAATCAGCAGAGGGTCATCTCACGGTTTCTGTTCATCTGTTTTGATGTTGTTTTGTGCCACTCTGGTATGAAGGTCTAGGACGTGAAGACACTTTTCAGGGTTAATTTTGCCAAAATTGTCCCCCTTTTCTTTTCTCTTTCTTTTGCCTGCATCTTTTCTGTTCAGTCTGCCTTATGCGATGGAATAATGGGTTGAGGATCGGGATGAAGGGGGAGTGGAAAGAGTAAGACAGAGGTTGTTGAAGGAATGGGAAGTTGTCACAGAGCAGTAAAGTGCCTTTACTTGTCTCGTCCCCTACTCTGCTTGCGTTCTCGTCTTGAGACAAACCATTGGACGCATCGTGCTACACTAATGCTTGAACTTGCTCAACATTACGAAAACAACGCACACACACACGCGCTCGGCCGCACTCTTCTCAGAGTGCCATATGAGGACACAGTCGCCGTCTCGTGCGTCACGGCCACTTGTTTGAGCCAGGCCTGTGATATCTCTCTTAGAGGGAGTCCGCAGGGTCGCTTGTCTGCCGTTTGCTGCTCATTTTATTTTAAGACTAGAACACTTAGTGACATTGCTTCAATGTTTACAGAGGAAAGACCTCAACACCACCTCACACAAACGTTTGCTGAAAGAGTGAACCGTAGTGCTGCTTTTTACCTCACAGTCACCTGCTCTTTGCTTGGTTTTTCTGAAACTTCACGTTGATGCTTTTTTGCCGTGCTTCTTTGCGTATTTGTATGCGTGAGAGACTCTCTTGATGGGAAAAAAACTGAGTTAAATGGCCGAAGCTGAAATATGCTGGTCCTCTTCTTGTTGAGGAAGGAAAAACTGTTTTATGTTGGTCTCCCAGTCTGGCTTAGTTTGTGTTCAGCTGGTTTTGTAGCCAAAAGCCATTTGATACCAGTGAGCAGACCAACTTGATCCGGTTGGGAGACCAACAGCTTAGACTGGTCAAATAGGTTTTATTTTCCTACAGTGGCTGGGTTTAGAGGGTTTGGGGCACTTTAACTCTTGATTGGTCTGGTTGGGTGATCGGGTAAAACCAGCATACCATCTTAAACTGGTTTAAGATGTTTTTTTTTTCAACAGGGCCAGCCTTGTTTGCTGGTTTTAGAGTGCTTTGCAGCACTTTAACTCTAGATTGGTCAGGCTGGGTGATTAGATAAAACCATCAAACCTGTTAACGCTGGTTTTTGTTTTTTTTTTACTTAGTTTTTTGGGGGGTTTTCAAGCACTTAAAACTCTTTACTGGTCAGTTTTGGTGATCAGGTAAAACCAGCATACCATCTTAAACTGGTTTAACATGTTTTTTTCGACAGAGTCAACCCGGTTTACTGGTTTTAGAGTTGTTCGGGGCACTTTAACTCTAGATTGGTTTGGCTGGGTGACTAGGTAAAACCATCAAACCTTTAAAGCCTGGTTTAAACAGTTTTTTCCCCCCAGAAGGGTATTGGACTCTCTTTCTCTCTCTTTTTTTCTTGGTGTCATCCTCTGAATAGTCAGCGAAACACTGCAGTACTCACAACTGCCTTTATACTTTGAATTAGTAAATGATTCATTGCTAATTCATTAGCGTAGAAGTGATTAATGATTAGTGGTTAAACAGGTTTTAGGATGACCGGAGGACTGTTTTGGCCTGAAGGCACAGGGTTCAGTTACAATTGAGGGGACAATTTATCAGATCAGTGCCTGAACATAAGGCATCGTTCTTATTTTGCATGATTCTCGAAGATATCACACTAATTTCAGCTCGGCTGCCTAAATCCATTTTTATTAGAGGAGCCCGTAAGAAACTGAAGAGTTGCAGTTTGTATTTCTGTAGTCTTCTTTGAAGTACAGTGTTCTTGAGTGAACAAGGTGTGATAAAACCATCATCAAATCTGATCCTCCTCCCTCCAATCACCCTTATTTTAACCTTTCCTACACCCGTAGATGCTGTACCAACCACTCGGCCGATCTGTGACGAGGCTTGCATTTTTAAGCTGGGTGTCAGGACATGGTTGAAGATGCTTGAAGAGTTTTTAATAACTGGGGATTCATTGATTATTTTCTGCTGCGAGTGTGTAAGATGTGTAAAGGAATCTGTTAATGCATGTTAAAACCACATTTTAATTTGTACATCAGAGTTTGACAATGAAAACATTTGATATAAAAAAGGAAAAACTGGAATGCACAACTTTTCACATTGTGTGACATTTGTACGTCTGAGGTTGATTTAAAACCATTACTCGCATAAAGTTTGTATAAAACTTGCAATGCAAAAATATACATTCATAAAAACAATTATACTTGTATACACAGTGCACATGCATAATGGTAGATAATGCTCTTTCCAAAATATAGTAAACATAAATCTTGTTCATTTCATAATGTGTAAATATCAATGGAAAGCGATGTCTTTAATATAGTGCTGTTATCAGTTAGCAATATTGGTGGTGTTAATTTATCAGTATAGGTCCATATTTTAAGTACATGGGCACTGAGGAGGTCTTTAGTGGTCACACAGCTGGCGGTGTCTGCAGCAGGTGGCGATGGCAGCAGCTCCTTTATCTCCTGCAGATGTACGAACAACACAGGTGTTTCCCAAAGAAAATGCTCCATAAGACAGAGAACCACGTGAAAGAGCCTGGCAAGCTGTCAATGTCCAGGAGTCCTCACATGAAACTTCCACCTAAAGGAAGTAATGCAGGTTAGTTCTACTCAGATACACTAAAGGTTCAGCAGTGTAGCTATGTGTGAAGACCAGCTCTAGCAGAAGTCGCTTTCAAAAATAAAAGTGACCAATTTTCTGTTGGTTAAGAAGGTGAATTTGCATGACCAACTGAACCTGATGCAAAAATTTTACATTCCCATTGAAATAACAGGGATCCATATGAAGTGAGTGGTTTAATCCAAGTCTTCTGAAGAGACATGATCGCTTGATAAGATGAACTGATCTAATTTTTACTTAGACAAACATTGATCAATGTACATACATAGAGCATTCCAATATTGTACACAGAAGCTCAAGCATTTATTTTACAATCTTTTTATAGACGTTTTGAACCATTAGAGTTTTGGGTGAATAGATTTTCATTAAAAAAAATTGTTACGAAGATTAGCTAAAGTCTTATTAGTTTCATTTTTTTCACATTTCATTTTTGGGTGAACTAATCCTTTAAGCCACGTTTCAATCAATCCACAGTTGTACAACAGCTCCAGGAGTTAAACTACCACTATAAATGTCAGAAGCTGTGTCAGTCAAGAAGCTTCTTGTGAAAGTGCGTCACCTGCTCGCTGACACCCGTGGAGTCGTGTTCTTTCAGCTGACACTCCAGAGAGGACGTGTGGCAGCAGGAGGCATATGCCGTTACACCCCTTTTAGCAGGACATGCCCTGCGGCTGCCATGTAGAGGTCGAACAGAGTCTAATATGTCTCCAGATGAAGAGGAAGAACTGCAGCCTGAAGGGAAAGATGACGTGAATAGAAATTTGTCACTAGAATAAGAACTCTATTCAAATTAATTTACTCATTAAGAGAATCATGAGATTAGAGCTCTTAATTAAAAAACTCTCTTAAAATGTTGACAAATTATTAAAATAACTGAATTATTTTTTTGTTTAATGAAAGAACCTTTTAAATAAGACTTTTTCAGAGTGAAAAATCAATTGTCTATGATAACCAAAGAACTCAATTGAACTTCCTCTGACCCAGAATGTTCCATTAATTAATCATAATTTCTTGATATTATTAAAAAAAAACAGTGCTGAACCATCTGTCACCTGTCAGCTGGTGGTCCGGGGGACATTCTGCATCTGCACCTCTCTCGGGACTCTCTATCATCTGGCACTGAGCTTTATGGCCTGTACAACAGCGGGCTACAGCGTACAAGCCTTGCCCTCCGTTCCCATTTACTGCAACACACTCTTTCTGCCCGTCTCTCACCTGTCAGAAAGTAAATTACTAAACATGACTTCAGGTTGATAGTTGAAACTATTTTTTGAGGATACTTTGATAATGACCTCCATTCTTTCTCCAGCTCTAGCGCCGTTATGTGAGAAACTGGAGCAGCTCAGCATCTCTTCACCGCTGCGACAGCGGGCCACAGCTGTAGCGAAACCAGAAGCGCCTGACTTCTCAGACCAAACTGATCTACAGAGCAGATCCTCTTCTGTGAGAAAACACACCACAAACCGCATTAATGTTACAGATATGTGTTCCACTTCCATTGTGTTTAAACTAATCACCCATCATGGTAGCACTAGTCTTAAACCGGTCTATCTGCAAAAGCATCCACTTAAACCAGCCTGGGCCAGTAACAGACTACCTAAAACGGTTTAATTACAATTACATTTATGCATTAGGCAGAATAAATTATCCAAAGCGACTTACATTGCATTCAAGTTACACATTGACATTCTAATCAGTTCTTGCTTTCACTGACAAAAAAATCAGTTCCTTTCAAACCCATGACCTTGGCATTGTAAGCACCACACTCTACTGTTTGAGTAGCAGGAAAGCAATTCCATTGTGGAACTGATTAAGAATTTAATGCAATAAAATACTGTATGTACAGTATGTTACATGATGAAAGCCACTACTAAATATACTAAATATACTAAATATACAATTAGCATATACATAAACCAGTAAAACAATAAATAAGGTCAGGATTATTAATAATATTATATATTATGTTGTGCAGTCTGTTAAATATAATATTAAATAAAATGCTAAATAATGAAAGCCACTACTAAATACACAATTAGCATGTACATTAACCAGTAAAACAAAACAATAAATAAGGTTCATATTAATAGGTTAGTATATTATATCACTACACTCTTTTAAATATAGTATTAAATTATTAAAGGTTAATATTAAATATTGAAAACGTTGTTAACAACATTATATTATATATTTATTGCAATCATGAATCATCATACATCGGACTGTAATATCAGTCCATATTATTACTGTTGTTGTTCAGCAAACCACAAAGTTAAAGCTTGACTCGTGAACTCTTGACCTGTGCGTGTGGAGGTTGGGTCGGGCAGGGCGACCACCATATTTGGTGTATTGAGACGGCGGTCCTGTGGCAGAGTCTCTGGGTTAATGACCTGTTTGACTGAATGATAGAGGAGCTGCTGGAGAAGTTCTGCAGAGCTGGAGTTTGGACTCTGATTCAGGAGCACCGCCGCTACACCTGAAAACACACGGATCAGAGTTGGTTATGTGGACAGACTGATCAAATGTACTCTCATCCATCTAATAATATGCCCAAATAAATAGTATGCATTAGCGTAAGTGTGTGTGCAAACCAGCGACGTGCGCAGCTGCCTGTGATGTTCCGCTCTTGATAGTGAAGCAGGTAGAGCAATCGCTGGATGCGCTGATGATGTCATCACCGGGTGCGAATACATCCACACAGCGGCCCACGTTGGTGCCCGTCATCCCAGTGCTCAACGGCTGGTCCGCAAAATTAACTGCACCTACTGTTATTACCTGCAGCACGGGAATAAATGATATCAAAGCCGATTATATTGACAAGCAAATGCTTTTCTGAAGGATTCAACCCACTGTAATCTCAGGCTGGTACCTCAGGCTCTGAGGCTGGTGAGTACAGACACGCATCATCGTTGTAGTTACCAGCTGCAGCAATAAGCACTGCCCCAGATTCAACCATTTTCCTGCAGGCAGCGTTGAGGGTGCGACTGAATCCCCCTACAAATGGCAGCAGCAGGATCACAGGTCTGATAGGCTGAGAACTCAGAGATGACTGGATGTACTCCAGACCTGCAACAGAGTTGAGTAAAATAATATGATTTCATTTCATATCATATAATATTTAGTTATTATTCTTTTGCTTCCCTGCCAAAGCTCCTGACACTGTTTATAATTTTATCATAGTTTTTTTATTTTATTTACTAATATATAATATATTTTATTATTTCTTATACATGTTTATCTGTGTGTGTGTGTGTGTGTGTGTGTGTGTGTGTGTGTGTGTGTGTGTGTGTGTGTGTGTGTGTGTGTGTGTGTGTGTGTGTGTGTGTGTGTGTGTGTGTGTGTGTGTGTCTGTGTTTGTGTGTACAGAGGTATCTGCTCAAACGTAATTTGTTTGAGTGCTTGCAAATGAGGAAAGAAAAAGGCATAAGATTGTAATCTCACTCTACTTGATAAATAAATAAATAAGGTAAAATTGATTAAAATAGACATTTTTTAAATGTTCTGATATTGTTTCATTAAAGTTATTAATTTTAATTTATTCCATAAATATTATCGTAACCATTCAAAAACACTCCCCCTCTGCTTTTTTCACAAATCGCACCCAAAACATATACATATATATACAGTAATACCTCAGTTTATGAGTTTAATTCATTCCAAGAGCTAGCTCAAAACCCAAAATGCTCGTACACCAAAACAATTTTCCCCATAAGAATGCACTAAAAATCAATCGATTCGTTCCACATGACCATAAATGCCCACTTTAAATATTTTTTTAATTAAATTTAAAATTATAACCATTAAGATCTCATATAAATCCTAATTAATAATTTACAATTAAACTCTAAAAATACTTGACAATTTACTGTAACGCACACTTTAGCTTTGAGTAGCGTCTGCTAGCGTGAAGGAGACGAGAAGAGGGTTTTACTGCTTAGAGGGAGAATTTCATCCCTTCTTTCTTACTCATCTTGAGGGCCATTGTCTATATGCTGTACTGTACATATATATATTTCGATACATGAACAATAGCGATCACAATTAATGTTAACAACACGAGGTAAAACCGCTGTAAATCACTTATAAAAGTATCACTGTGGTGAATGATGCAGCCAAACCGAGCGACGCCGAGAGAATGAACGAGTTAAGGGGTGATAAAGGGGTTGGAACTGCGTGACTGTTTTATGAGAGGCTGTCGTTAGGTTATTTCCAGTAAAATGGGCGCAACGATGCTGAGCGTTAGGACTTTTCCACACAAAAATGCGCGTAGGCGAAAATGCGCGAGGGAATAGTTTTCTCGCACACCGATACAATGCTCGTACACCGATTTGCTCGTATACAAAGTCACTCGTAAGCCGAGGTATTACTGTATATTTATACATACACACACATATATACTGTACATAGATACACATACAATTAATGTATTTATTTTCTTATGCTTTGGTTTACCTGCCAAAGCTCCTGAAACGGTACCCTTGCCTTGGCAGTTCAACACTCGGACACTGTTTACACTGGCACCTCGGGCTACACCTGAGTCCCGTCCACTGACCACTCCGGCTATGTGTGTGCCATGACTGTCACACTGACTAGCCTGTGGGCAGAAGACCGTGGGAAGGGACGGACATATGCGTTTCATATTAGCACTTACTAAAAAGTGTCCAATTGTCATAAAACATTTAATTGCATTTACCAACCTGTCTGTGAACTCTGACCCCATCCTCCTCTGGCACAGTGTTGAAGTCCGTCACCATCACTCTGTCCTCAATCTCACGATGAGTCACCTGGACGCTTGTGTCTAAAAGATACACTCCCACCTTTGCTCCGTCATCTGTATACACATAAACATGATGGCTAAAGAGAGAAAAGACCCATAAATGACAAAGTACTTGAAGAACAGGGATTGATTGTTTAATCAAGACTGGAAAATCAGAAGGCACTTCGGGATCTCAGAATATCATTTTAAAAAGTTACATTAAAATGTTTAGGAAAGAGTAGAGAGAGAGAAGACTTTGGCTCACTGAGTGGTGAGTATTTTCCAGGCTCATGTTTGTTTTTAAGGATGCGCTGCAGGTTCCATGGGATGCTCTGGGCAAAGATGGAGGAATCCTCTTCAATGTATTCTACATGGGGCAGCTTTACTGCCTGCCAAAAAAAGAGAGACAATAACTGAAGAATTATTCAATTCAATTTTTCATCTTTTCTCTCCATTACATTATTCAAACATTTGTAAGTATAAAATATGAAACTGAAAGCATTATTTTGTAATAGCTTCTGTAAGTTACCATGTGAAGAACATCGCTGCTCATTTTCACCAAAAACCCATGGAAGGCTCCAGAATAAGACTGCAGTATTTCGATCAGGTATCCGCGTTTTGCGGCTTTTGCACGGAGTCTGTGTGCGGTGCGCTCCACCTGGTTCACATGCGTTCCGTTCCGCATCACCACTATATATTGACCTGGTATGCGCCACGCGTCCTGTACGTAAAATACGTATTTCAGTCACAGAGATTTTAATAGCTGCCTCAGTCCAAACGTTCCACGCATACTACAGTTCATTTATTTTAGACTTTCTTGGCTTATAGCGACTGATGTTGTCATGACACCTTGTGTTCCTGCACAACTACTAAAACATTGATGATTTGTGGGAAGTGTTTTTGGCAGTTATATAAAAGGTAGAATGGGATGCTACTCTCCTCTGGCACCAGCTGAAAAATATGTTTCCATTGTTTTTAAATAAATAACCCATATTTTTCTTTGACATATATATATATATATTATATGTTATATATATATATATATATATAATCTCAGAACTTTTGATGAATGGCCATGTTGTTTCGAGAATTTGTGAGAATTGGTCAGTCAAAACCGTTTTGAGGATAATTGATCTACTTTTGTGTCTCTGGAAAATTGTGATCTATGACACTGTACTGTTGAATATTAAAAACATTTGTGACCATATGTTACTGAGGGATTTGTGGACACATTAAGGTTTATAGACGTGGACTAAAAGTTATAGTTTTTAATTTGAAGTAAAAATGATAAAATTAGATCATTTGGGTTAAGATGCCAAGTGGCATATTATTACTACTGTTATTACTTTTAAATTTAATAATTATTGTAACTAATGGGCTTATTATTCAATAGTATTTCCATGAATTTGATCTTTAGATTAGAACATCTTTGCTTTCATTAAAACCAGTTGGTTAGTTGAGTCAAAGCATTACATTTGAATTCTTAGTGTTGCTATTATGACATATCTTCATAGACAAATCTTATTAAAATATCGCCAATTAAATATAGATATGCCTGTATATAGATCATAGAATAATTTTGCTGCTATTATGCTTTGACTGTCATCGGTTATTACATTATTATTAAACTAAATTGTCTGATAAAGGTTTGAATACAATAGTTTTAGTATTTTAGATTAATGACACTTGCCATCTTGCCCTCTTTTAATATTTTACATTTTGTGCAATAACTGAATTGGCAAAATGTTCTATTTATTTCCTATAATAACACATATCCTGCACATGCTAAATCTCTAAATATGTAACAGTTTAAAAGTAAATTCACATTGTTCTTAAGGGATACTTCAAACTATTAATTACAAATATGCATCCTGACATAGTAAAAATACTTTCCATGATTTACAAGAAAACCAACTTTTCATATATCAGAATCAAGAAATGATGTCCAAATGCCCAGCATAGTACACAGAAAACTGAACTGCTGAATTTTGCTACTTAATATGCAGCATTTTTCCTCCCAAGCATTCACTTAAAGTTAATAAGAGATAATAAATAATAATAATAGTAAGTTATTAGCTGATGTAGCAGGTTGTACCTTAGTGCACCTGTAGAAGTGGGCGGATGGCCTGCTCTCTGCTTCGGGCTGACTGTCATCCTGCAGAATAAGAGACAGGATCATTTCTTCATCCTCAGTGTAATCTTCATCACTCTCAACCACAGCCACAAGAGCCAGCAGAAACCCCATCCAGCACACAGTCACGACCCCTCTCATCCTGCGACACGTTTTGTGCTTTTAGGTCAAGGATATCAATTAGTGGTTCAAGTGATGTTGCTCAAAATTCCCTTTTTAAGATTGTTGTTCGTCATGTGGTGAGGCAGAGAGACTTAGAGCTGGAGTGTCTCCTCATGTCATTTAACATGTTATTTGAACGTGAGTGCAGTGAGGTGGGGCGTGCTGACGTTTCTCTGCGCTTATATCGAACGATGTGTCTGTAATAAATACAGCAGAAGAGGAGTCAGATTACAGTCCACCCACACAAATATTACACGCTTAGTGTTCATGCACAGGCTTGTAACATTTGCTGAAATTAAACCTGGAAGATGAAAGCGTTAAGGATTTAGAAGTGGCTACAAACCGCCTTACTCAATTAATTGAACTGTAGTTGAATATTATATAGTGAATTGTTGTTAATTGGGCAAAATACGTGTGTCGAACTTTAAAGAAAAATGTAACATGTAACACTGTTTATATAGTAATATGTTGTTTTTTAAAGCTTTTTTATTGCAGAACTTTTACATTCGTACAATACAAAATCAGGGAATAGAATTCTAGACTGTAAAACTGAAAAAGAAAACAAAAACGTTTTTTTGAAGGTACATTTAATTTACAATGATACATAAAAATAAAAGCACAATAATAGGTTTAAATCATATTTTTTTAAATGCTTTGTCATAGTGCATCAAAAAGAACACGTGTGTCGAACTGTTTTTCCACAGAACCTGACGTGACGTCACCTGCGCGCGTCTCTGAGAGACTAAATGTTGCACGTGTCTGATGCTGTTATCATTTTTGATCAAATACAGATTGACGTCGTCCTCTGTTGGCCAGATAGTGGTATTGTTGAAGGGCAATAAGGTTCGTAATCAAATGAAACGTGCAAAACACAATTCAGTCCATATTTGTCAAAGCAGAATGTTTTTGTATCTGACAGTGTTGACTCGTATTGAGTGAAGGGCGGAAACGGATGTACCTAAAACCACTCAACCTGTCATGCTAATCCTTAAAAGAATCCACATATTGTCTTTTCCCATTTTTACTTTTTATTTTTTTATGTCTGTTGCCAATTATTATGAGATTGGTGTGGAAATAAATGCTAAAAATAACTGGCTGTCTAAAGTACAAGAAAACATTTCCTGAAGCGACGATGACGCAATGCCATATTCAGGAGTGATGTGTGTTTGTAAAGGAACGGATTATGCAAATCACCAGTGTACATGATTAATATCCGAACTGCTCTGAACTTATGAAGCCATGTGTATATCAAAGTTTGCATATAGGCTATTTATTAGGATGTACGTTAAATTTTATGCATGTAAGCATTCCGCATACAAATCTCACATTAACGGAACAAATTGTTCAATAACGAGTTTTCTGAAACGTATAGGACTTATAAAGGATTTACGCTTTAATGAATGTCTAGTTCTTAAGGTTTCATTTTCTTGTTTTGTCATATTATTCAAAAAGATAGTGAGAAATCAATATTGACACAATCTAAATGTTCTGTTTGTTTACCTGGATATCTATAAAATACATTGCAGAACTTTCACTGAGACTGAGTAACTTCTGAAGCATGAAACTGAGCTGAATGGACAACAGCAGACTGACACAAATAAAACAACACCAGTAAACAAACAAAGACAATGCTTTTTTAGCACAAACGGAAGGTGACACACGACCAACAAATAGGCCTATTCATTTATTTTAACAAGTACATGACTGTAGACATGGACAAATGTAAAGCACAATGCCTTATCTTAACACATATAGGCAATGACTGTAAACAAGGCCAAATGTATAGGTAGAAGTACTAATCAGTTGACTAATTTTTGGCACAAATGGAAAGTCCCCACTATGACAGAAAAACAAACATGTGTTGCACATACTTTGTGGCCCAGATGATTCACATACCGCAACATCTATTTTTACATAAATAAAAATATCTCAGCAATTATCCCCAATAATTTAGTTCAATAAATTTAAATATTATATTTTTGTATACTGCTTTCCTGTAGCTCAATCAGTAGAGCATTGGTGCTTACAACACCAAGGTCATGGGTTCGATCCCAGGGAAAGCAAGAGCTGATTCAATGTGTTCCTTGAATGTAATGTAAGTCGTTTTGGATAAAAGCATCTGAAAAATGTATAAATGTAAATATACTTATTTATCCTGCTGTCTCGTGTATAAAGGATCTCTTGTGAAAAAGCACCAGAGAGAGATATACAACTCCACATTCCATGGTCTTGGTGGTGTCAAGGTCACAAGTATTTCATCACCTAATGTTTAAACTTTTTCCAGCCTTACTTCCCTGTGTGCGAAGCAATCCTATTATCCTATGCTTGTGACAAAGTCATGGCCAGACCTTGTGACATTAACATGCCTAACGTAAAATGTGATGACATACATTCCACACTTAAAGGGGAACTGACAACTTTCTGTGTGTGCTTTAGGTGTGTGAGATGTCTCAGATGTTTAGACAGATATGGCTTTAAAACACCATTAAACAACCATATGCCTAGTAACATAGTATAATAAATGATTGGGTATTTTGAGCTGTAATTTCATAGACACATTGTGGGGACACCTGAGACTTAATATACATCTTGTAAAAGGGGTCATAATAGGTCCCATTTAAACTGTTATAGGTTATGTAAAAAAATAAAAAATAATAATACAAAATAAAAATATATATATATAATTATTATTTATTTTTTATTAACTATGACATCATAGATGTCTGCCATAAATCTTTATGTCAGATATTGATCATTTTGGACATTAATCAACAGACACTATTCACTCTCCAGCTCAGAAATGTAACACGAGTCTTCCATTTTCCCATAGAACATCTCCTGGTTCGGTTCTGTTCCTGTGGTTCTTCTGCCCGTCAGTGGAGTGCTAGAACATGCCAGCACACTGGGAGAACTTCGACATGTGTGGAGGATGATGGCACGCTCACTGTGGAGTTTTGGATCTGCCGATATTTCAACTTTTTCATCATCACAGAAGCCTGCCAATGGAGCTCTTATTGGTTTCGGAGGTCTGTAACAAGAAAATACATGCGAGTTTTTTTGCGATTTAAAAGGTGCACATTTTAATGTTGCTAATTTAAAAAAAATATATACATTTTTAATGTAAAAAGAAATACATTTTAATTTTAATTATACAGGGGTCACTCCCTCAATGTATTTCACCATGTTGAAATTACATGACGTGTCAAGAATCCTCACGCTCATTGGCTGCAATCTCTGTAGTTACGACATGATGTTCGATTATGCAAAAAATTTGACAATGAAATTCACTTATTGTGTGTACATGAAGAGACAAGGGGTATCAGTATGGCTGAAGAAGCAGAAAAAGTCATAACGCAGCTAGACGACCGACAAACAAAACAAAAAACGAGATTAAACACATCTGTGCGCCATTAACAAGTTGGAAATATATTTAAAAGGACAAAATTCTGAGTAATGCCCAAGTTGCTTGCTTTGTCAGACAGGTAAGGGAATTGATTATTGTGTAGACCGCTCTCTAAAACTTAGTAGTATCACTGTAATTTACATAAAACTAACAGTCATGCTGAATCACACTGATTGCAGCGCATGGTGATAATGATGATAGATTCTTAGAGGCTGTTGAGTTGTAAATTTGTACTCTTGTCTATTTAAGATTTTTTACAAAAAATAATCTTATCTCGTACAGCATAATTGCAAAATCTGGAAGAGGTAACATTCTCTAAGATTCAATTATCCAGCCACTTAATCCAGTTACAGAGTGAGTGAATTTAGACTTAATGAGTTTCGATGGGCCCTCAGAAAACACACAGACTCCAATGACAGAAAGAGACGGAAGAGCTCATTGAGTTCACTGGATGAATGAATGAATGGAGGGTTGTGGATAGATCATTTTTACATTAACCTTTCAATCTTAAAGTCACCATGAAATCAAAATGGAAAAAGATGTTTTGATTGTTTTTTATACAGAATGTTGCAGTGTTGATTTTAAATGATTTGTCCGTGCACATCATTATTTTTTTTGACAACATATATTTTTTTTTTATATGTCCTCATAATCTATAACCAAAAACGTTAATCTCCCCTCTCCCTAAAAAATAAATTTGTTCTATTCATGAATTGTGTCTTGGCGAAGGAATATCCTCCACAGATGACTGCAAATTTGGCATTCAGATCCATTTAGTTAACAACTTCCTGCTTCCTATGATCCATTGAACAGAGGCTACTAACTACATCATTACTGAAGGTTAAATGGTTCTGATTGGCTAAGAAAGAAAGAAAGATAAACAAAACTAGTGATTTTCCACACAAGAGCATATCTTCATCAATCACATGGTTGACACTAAGGCCTCTGGTTTACAGTTAAGTGACCTTCCAGGTTACAAAAAAAAGCATCCCTAGGCATCAGATTGTCAAGAACAAATCATTCCATCTCCTTATGGTGTCAGTTGATCATCTCACCCATACAGAGCACATTAACGCGATCACAGATACACAGAACACACAGCTTCTGCAAGGCTGAAGTTGACCTAGGCTCCAATTATCAACAGAAAGACTTCTCAAAACATAATAAAAATACAGAAAAGCAAAGTAAAGGATTTAACTAATAATTGATTACATTGGCGATAGACTGAAGTGTACATAAATTTGAAGTCATTCTAAAACAAATTCTAAAACTTTGTTATAAATTACTCATTACAAATCATTAGAAGAAAAGAAAAGAATATAGAGCAGCAGTGGATTTCCGAATCATCTCCCACAATAGATATCACAGAAAATACTTTTCTTGTATTAAGGTTAAGATTCCCATTAGCAAATATATGCTTTTAAATAGACTTCAATTGCCAGTGTAATGAAACATAATGATTATAAGTATCTATTACATACATTTGCACACATACATGTATACACACTGTACATATGATGTACTGAATCTTATTTCAAGATATACTTCATGAAGTCTTAATATACATTTGCAATTTAAAATATTTTTTGTGTTGTTTGTAAAGAGATCTTACTCTAACCTTTTTTCATCCAAGTTTTCAGCACTTAAGTCCTGTTTTTCAGCCCCACAGAGCTCTTCCTTTTCTGCCAATATAACAGTCACCTATTGAACAGGGGAAACACTTTAGTGTTACATACTCTTGATAAATTAAATGCACATCACAATCAAAATAAGTGTTAAGAAAATAAAACATCAAATCCATCTATAAAAAAAATGGAAATAGCCCAATTTCCTTACCCTGGGATAACACTGACACACCGACCAAACAGACCCCATGCCCACCATTATCACTCCCATAGCACAGAACGTAGCAAACACCTGAGGTTCCTCTACGGAAATCATGAATAGACCCAACGCCACAAACGCAAATCCAAGAACAATGAGGCCATAGCGGTACGGCTTGTTCTCTGCCATAGAAGAAGTGTAGAAGTCCAGCAGTAGTTAACTAAGTTAACAGGAAAATACCAGTGAGAGTGTGGAGTGTAATGACTGCGTTTCCATAGAGGTGAAGGGCAGAAGGAGAGGGCAGGATCGACTGACAGGGCCAGTGGAGAACCAAGATCCAGATCATTGAACCTGTAATGGTCCTTAGTCAGATGACCTTCCCCCAGGTAAAGGTTGCATTGACTTACGCAATCTCACAATGTTCCTTTCCAGAATATGAACTAAATATAGAGGAAGTCATATTAATGATATAGAAGATAAATAAAGTTCAAGTACATTCAAAAGCATTTAGTTTGATAATATTGTTGGCAACCAAATACAAATCAACAACAGAGTTTTTGTATCATAAAGGGTGTATTTTGTATCATACAGGTGGTAGCCAGGCAATGCAAAGAAAATTACATGTAGCTGACAAAACATCACAGAAAATAGATTTATGCAGCATTATGTGATATAGTAATAATAAAACACACTCAAAACAGAGATAATAGTTTATGATAGGCCCGTTAAAGTGACAGTTAATGTGACATTCAGGAGAGAGGCACATTTCCTCAACCCTATATTAAACAACATAAAGTAAGCCAACCAAAAATACAACTGCATACATTAGGACATTTCTAAGTCTTCTAAAACCATAGTCTGGTCATAAGAAAAATCAAGGCACAATTTATAATTTGGTTCAGCTTATTTATAAAGAGGTACACAAAACCATAACAGTATATAATCTTAACTTTTATGTTCTGTTCAGAATTACTTCATATTTGGGGTCCCAGAGTCCCCAAGAACACTACCATTCAAAGGTTTGGGATGAGTATTTTGTTTTTTAAGTCTTTTATTCAGCAGGGATGCATTCAATTTATCAAAATAGTAAAGACATTTACTATATTCATTAAAGGTTTCAGAATAATATTAAGTAGTGTCATAGTGCGTTGTCAGCTTTTTAAAAACATTTATTAAAAAAATAATAATTCTTGAGCACCAAATCGTCATATTAGAATGATTTCTGAAGGATCATGTGACACTGAAGACTGGAGTAATTAACATATTTCATTTTAAAATGTATTCAAATAAAATTTTTACAATATTAATATTACACCATATTATGGTTTTTACTGTTTGTTTGTTTTTTAATCTAATAATTGCAGCAATTGTGAGCATAAGAGACAGACCCAAAATCTTATATACCCAAAACTGGAATGGTAGTGTAGGTGTAATATATTTTTAAACGCATCTCTTATTTCCCCTTCAAATAATTTTAAGTTAATTCCCTTTAAGTTCATCTAACCCTATTCAAAACCCATTAGACATATATGGACAGTTTTCCCCCGTTCTTACCAAAAAGGAGGAACTGGCATCTATATTCTAGTAACACTGTTTCTGTTTTCGACCTCAGTAAAAGCACATCAAAGAGAAACACAATAACTCTAATGAAAATAAACAAATCAGAAATTCATCATCCTTCAATGAAAATCATATTTACCAGTTATCAGCCAATAAACAAGTTTTTTTTCTTTTTATGTGCTCAGTATTTTTTTCAACAAGTAAAACAGCCTGCTTTTTTTATATTTCTAGCCAAATGCTGGGACTCCACATCATTTCTATTTGGCCTACCTATTTTTAAACATGTAAACTTTGGCCATGTGTATGTAATATTTCTATATTCCAATGATTTATTATTTTATAAACCTGTCAATCCGTTGTGACTAAGATAAGAAAGTTTTTTTCTCCCCGTTTTAAAAGCAGTTTTCCACTGTTTGACATTTGAAGCAAACAGAGATTTGGACTTTGGTTATCGGTTTCAAAACATAAATATTATCGGTTATCAAACAGGCCAAAATCACCATTTCACTACATTCCTAAGAAATAGGAAAAAACGGTCAAACTACATGTAACAAATAGCACTAAAGCTGGCTAGTTCAGTTTTAGGTTGGACATATAAGTCCATAGTATTAGTAGAAAATTAAGAAATGTGTCTTGTCACTCAAGGCACTTAATTTTCAGAACAGACAGAAATAGAGCTGCACAATATATTGGTTATCGGCTGATATTAAGAAATTATTTCATTCATTTATCAGTCAAAATTGCGCATTCGCTTATGAACTTGTTTCCCTTTTAGATTTAGATTAATTTTGCAATCTGTACCTAACAGTAACTTTAAGGGATAGAGGTATAAAAATGCATCATCGCTTCCCGAGTGCATGCACAACTGTGTGCCTTCATGCATACAAAAATAAATTGCATTACTTTTTGTCATTCTTTTGCAGAATGTTGTAGAATTTAAAAGTATTTAGCTTTTTCTTTAATGGTACGGATTTTGATATCTGACATTTGTCTGTTATCAGCCATAACATGACAATAATTACTGGCTTTTCTGTATCGGATGGATTTTTTAGATCTGTGCACCCCCAGATAGCTTTTCAATCATTGAATGTTGGTGCCCACAGTCCCAGCAGTGGTTATAGCTGGTTCACAGCTGTAGTGGTCTTCATAACAGTCTCATAGGATGGCGGTGGCTCCATTTGCCAGGGAGGTGGTGTTGCAGGTGTTGTGCTCTGTGGACTGGCGTCTGAGGTGGGAGGCACTTGGACTGTACTGTGATCCTCTGCCGTAGCCCTCCGGATTCGATCCAGCCTCCTGGGGAAAGGGAATAGCAGTGGCTCATGAATACCCGTTTGAGAATGTGGCTTAATTAATATACTGTAAAGACCCTGATATACTCACACTGAAGTTCTTTTTTATTCTTTGCTTTAAAAAAAGAAGGGGTAAAAAGAAGTGGCATTTAGATGAATATGTAAATATGTGCTGCACGCTGTCCTCTCAATAACAAAAATAAACGCAACGATGAGAAAACTGTAGTTAAGAAAGCATCTGATACTTTATACAATAGATTTTTTTAAAGCAAGTAGCTTTACAGTTAAGTGTCACTTTCAATTAGAATTAGAATTTTAAGTTCTACTATAAAGCAGCTCTCCAATGTGTTTCTTAGTTTTTACACGCATCTGACCTCGGCGGACTGAACAGAAGAAATGAGTCCGAGACGATTTCCATATCAAAGAAGGCAGAGCCTCAGAGCCACACCTCATTGCGTAATCACCATGGACCAATGCAAAATCGACAGTGTTTACCAGACAGTTTTTATTTGAAATGACGTCACACCACTTCGTTCTTCAATTAAACATTAGGTATATCGGGTCCAACTAATCTGGTCAATCAGGTCTAATCTGGCCATTAAGGTTAAGGAATTATTCATTAATTTCTGAATGTATATATATTTTAATATATAATACACATACACATCTGGGGGGTATACCAGAAAGCAAGGTTAACTTATCATCAAAATACCCTGAGCTCTTGTTTGATTAATCCAAACCTTGCCTACTCGAGGTATGTAGGTTCCAAAAATGCATCCAGGAGTAAGTTCATCTAACCCAGAGTGAGTTCAGGGTTCACACACAAGACATTCTCAACAGAGCAATGAATTCATGACTCACCATGGAAATGGACACAAGAATTTTCGTATTTTTTTGTTTAATGCCGATTTACATACTTGGTAAATATCGCCACCTATTTGGTGGTTTTGTAATCATTTTTCAGTCTTTTTGTTTAAAAATGTTTTAAATCACTGTGAATAAAAACTATATTGTTTATTTGAAGCTAATTATATGATAAAGAGAAAGACTTATACTAATTAACATTTTGTGCTTGCAAAGATAACATGGCTGTAAAAGTTTATTTGTATGTTTAGTAATTCTGCTTCCACATTGCTTGAAAGGTAAGATATATTGTGTATATATGTATGCATGTATATACGCACACACACACACACACACTTGGAGCCATATCAATAGGCTGTGCATACAATGAACAAATCTGAAAAAAACTAACCCTCAAACAGAAGCTGCTCCGGAACAGGTCATGTTCAGAGAGTAAGTTATTATGGCTACTTAAATACTCTGAAAGCTACCTCCGTTTTTGGAACCGAAAGTTGAGTTATCCACTTACTTACCCTTAAACATATCTGGATATATTACATATCCTGCTTTCTGGAATACCCCCCTGAAATCGCCTAGTTTGTGCTTGCAGTTCTTTCTTTCTTTTTAAAGCGAATCCAACTTTAAATTCAAACCAAAGACAGCGAGCATTTACCATTATTCTCTAAAAAGTACTGTACTTCAGTTGCCAAAAAGACAAGGGGTGGGGAGAAGGGGAGACCCCTAGGCACTGATTTGATGGCTTCAGCATGTTGCAAGAAACAAAAATGTCTTAACTCTTCCTCTCAAGCCCTTCCGCCTCGTTTTTTCTGGGCAAGTGTACAATGCCGACTGCTTTCTGTTAACATCAGCTCCCTTTTGATTCTTTGACTCTCCTATCTTCCACAGCATGATTCTTAAAAAAATAAGAAATAATATAAATTCAAATAAATTTAACTGATATATAAAAGAAATCATCACGAAGGACCAGCATCTAGTATGGAAATGGGCCCTTTCTTTCTCTCTCTGTCTCTCTCTCTCAGACATGCAAGGCTGAAAGAATTTGGCATTCAGCAGCTGTTCAGTCTTCACTTAGTCTGTAAACATTACCTTGCCTTAACATTTTCTCTCAGTTTCTCGCTGTTAAGCGCTGAAACATTGAAAAAGATTTCTGATTGCTTTGACAAAAGAGTCTCAGTTTAAACACTTAAACTAATTACTGTAATTCACAACAATATTACATAGAAAACACAGTTTAGTTGACCTGCCATTCAAAAGGGCACCACACAATGACACCCTAACAAATCTAAATTAAACACTAGACATACCAAACAAATTGCAAACATGCTCAACAAACATTGAGGAAAGTTTTGATCGCACCACACATTTGTCTCTGCATATTTAGCTGGAGATATACAGAGTACAAAATAAATAGATATAACTGAAATGTGGAGGTTTGCATTTGGTCACAATTTTCACAAACCAGCATCTCATAGATAAAGGCATGTTGGATATATGGTTCCTCCCTCTTACTATAAGAGGAAAATGTAAAACTTGCCTTCCAAGTAGTACATTGTGCGATGAAATTAGATGTAAATGGTGGATACATGAGTTAATTTATGGACAGGGTGCAGACTCACTGTTTTCACTGCTGACCTACTTCTATAACCAGAACATTTGTTACTTCTGCTTAACTTTGGCTTTCATACTACGAGTGGGCTGAGAAAAGACAGAGCACCGTCTTAGTTTGCATATTTGTATCAACTGAAAGCCAAAGAAATACTGAGTGTATACAAAACCCCAAATCAGTGCATTATTTTTCAGCATTCTTATGTTTCGCAACTGATGTTTAACATTTTTCTGCAGTCCTAGTGTGTTCAAAACAATATATCTCTATTACTTTTGTTCATACTGAAGTAAAAGTAAGCCAGTAAACCAATCACCTATTGTTCCAATAGACTTTATGACGAAAGTCACATAAACAAACAGAAAATGCAAACTGACGCCGATATCTATGGACTTTTAAGGAAACAGCTAACCTAGCAAGTTATTTTTATTGTTGCCATTTTTTTTGGCTTAAATATGTAAATGTTAGTGAGAAAATAAAACTTAAAAACTTAGAGAAATCAATCTGCATTTACGATGGATCGGTTATGCTCATCTTCAAAGGGGTCTACACTTTGATATAATTTCCTGGTATGTTTTCTTTTTGCATGTTTTCTTTTTGCATGTTTCTAAAAACCAATTTGCATATGTATTTCTTTTATTTTTTTCATTATGACACGAAGACAACTGTACCACCCTGACAGAGTTGTTTTTATTTTTCTGCATTCGAAAAATATCCAAACAAATTGTAATTCAGGCATTAAAAACACGCTCATCATAGAAAAGTCAAGTCGCTGTACATACGAACTGCATTTTATAAAACATAAGGCTGGAATACACTACAACTTTTGCTAAAAAAAATACAAACTGTCCCGATCTGCACGAGTCAATGCAAGTTACTAAAAGTCAGAGGCAGTCTGGAGATATAAAATCTGTTCCGATTTTAAAGGTCATGTACTGTACTTCAGCTCTGTTTATATTTGTAACTATATACAGTGTTCCGGAACCTTGAATTGACAATTACATACTCCATGACACTTGTCTAGTTTGTATACAACTGCCACGAGTTTGACTAAACCCTTAGATCTCTTTAATTGCATTCATAAATTAGCCTCAATGATAGCCTATTTGCACGTGACATTGGTGTAATGTTTGCGTCTTACCTCTGCACCGCGATGGCTTGATGGTGGGTGTAACGGGTCCCTGTCCGTGGGTGTAGAAGGAAGTGACCTTGCACAGCTACATGGCTGGATTTGATGACCATGCCCAAGGAACGAATGAGGAAGAAGAGGCCCAGACACACTATGGCCATACCAATGAGAACAATATAAGGCTCCATGGTCATGAAGAGCCCCATGCCTGTAATCACAATCACGATCCCCAATGTAACTTGCCATCTGTGCTGGAAGGACATATTGTTTCTTCTGGCTACGCCATCAGTAGCCGGCACATTGTCTTCCTCCCTTGTAACACTGTTTGTATGACCTTGCATGTGTGTACGAAAGTTTGAGTATGTGCTTCAATACGTGTTGCACAAAAAAAAACCCAGCAGAAAAGTCAGTCCAGCCCTAATGTCAGTTCATTGCCTTGGAGATCCAAGAAACAGATTGCAGACCATCCTACACATAGAGCAGAAAAAAGTGAACATTATAATACATGAAATACAGACAAAAAATAACAATAAAGATGTTACCTACATTGATTAAATTGTATTTTTATACAACAGTACAATGGGAAAAATGCTGATCAGAAGTCACAAATATATATTTAATATGACAAAATAGACTATTAGATAGACAAAACAATATTACAGTATGGGTTAAATTCAAAATAGATCCTACCAACTGTATTTTACAACTTCCTTCAAATACATGAATACAATATTAACCTAATACAGTCGTGTCCAAACAAGAGATACATAGAATTGAAACGGTGTTGCAATTAACGGTGTCTAATATGAGTTAATATTGCTACTGTTTTTTCTTTTTTCGGTCTAATGTGTAACAACACATCAGCACTGAGTTTTTTTGTTTTTTTGTTTCTGTTTTATCGTCGTCTTATTAAAGCACATACCTCGTCGCGTTGACGCAGTCCGACGTGCGTTTGTTTTGACCGTGTGGTTGAACATCAGTGGATGAACGTTTCTTCTAATAAACTGCCTTCAACATCTGTCTGCACGCCCAGCTCTGCTTCTGTCATTAGACTCAACGAGGATCATCATTTCCACCGAGCTCTTCACTTTATCACGGAAATCACGACTCAGCCAGTCATTTCCTTAAAGAATGCTTAATGGAAAATCTAATTCTTCCCACAGTCATCGCTGTCGGTAGATATGCCATCTGTTTGAGTCTCTGCGGTCATTTAAACGTGAAAAGGAAGTGGCAGAGTTTATGGGCGGGGGGTTGATGCCACTTAGGAGCGTTGTGCGGTTTGTGAATCGTTCTTTTCAGTTGAATCTTGTCAATGACTCGAGTGAGCCGGTTCACTAAACCGATTCATGAATGGATTTGGCTGAGAGGACATTTTGAGAATTTTAATATTATTAGGGTTGCATTTTTGCTTTCTGAAGACTGTTAGAAAAACATAACACGGTGATTTTATTTAACATATTTTTAAATGGTAATAGTTAAGAACTCAATTTAGCTTTGTGTTGGCAGAATTAGGCTATAATGTAAATTTGAATTATTTATGTTGCCTGAATACTTTATTCACACAGTATAAATGGGTATTTATACAGGCGATGAAATAGCTGCATTCGGAAGGTGTTCATTCGAATGAGTTTGTCATTGTTTGGTCAGGTAACATTCGATGACGTGAATGGAATCACTGAATCTATTTTGAGTCATTTTTAAATAAACTGTTCGAAAGAACCGAATCGCGGACTGGGTGTGACTTCCCATCACTTTTTTTTTTTTTTTTTTTTTTTTGTTTGTTTCGAGTCACTGACTTTTTTTTTTTTTTTTTTTTTTTTATTAAACAGTACAAGACATCAGAGCATTAAATCAATACAGATACATGTAGAATACAAAAAGAAAAAAAAGAGAAAAAAAAGAAAAGAAAAAGAAGAGTACACAAACAGATAAATTGCCAGGGAAATAAAGCAACAAAAAATGCAATATAGGCTATGTAAACCTTAAGAGGACAAAAAGGATGAATAAAGAGAAACCGTTTTCATAGCTTTGGGATTAATAGAGCATTGGATAGTTTCGATATATCGGTCTAGATCATCTCTGAATAGAGAAAAGAGAGGTTTAGAGCCAGTAAATTTTTGTTTATGTATGTGAAATTTAGCCAGTAGGAAACACAGATTAATTATGTAATATTTCCCTATATTCTCTTTAGAGTAGTCAAACAGTCCAAAGATGACATCTTTAAAACAGAAAGAAAAGTCACTTATAAAATATGATTGGATAAACATTAACACATCTGACCAAAATATTTCTGTGTGGGTACATTGCCAAAACAAGTGAATGAAATCTTCCTCAGCAGAGTGACAGAAAGAACAATTCACTTCAATATCTGACTTATATTTCTTAAGAAAGGCTTTAGTTGGGTAACATTTGTGAATTAATTGAAATGTTATTTCTTTTACTTTATTAGTAAGCAGATACTTATGTGACAAGGACCATACTTTCTCCCATGGTAAATTCTCTACAATATTATTCCAATATGGTATTATATAAGGAATTGTCATTAATTCTCTCTGGAAGAGAGCTCTGATTTTAGAATTATTTTTACGTTGCTCTACAGAAAAACACACATTTCCAATCATTGTGTCAGTTAGGTTCAAAGAGTGAGTACATGGCCATGGAAATGTAGACCCTTGCAGAAGAAAAGACACACCAGAAGGAATAGCATTGAAAACAATAGCGTATTCACTAGCAGTTAAAGGAATTTTATATTTCTGTAAAAAATCTGGATAGTTATAAAGTCTGCCTTGTGAATTAAAAAGCTGTCCAACTAACAAAAGGTCATTTTTGAACCAGTTGTCAAAGAAAAGTGACTTATTTCTGTAGAGAATATCCTTATTGTTCCATAAGTAATATCTGTGCGGAGAAAAGTTGTGTTTGTATATCAGGGACCAAGCCAAGAGCATCTGCTTTTGGAAATTAGACAGTTTGATGGGGATCTTTGTAATATTATAGTTACAGAGTAGGAGAAAATTCAGGCCACCAAGTTTAGAGAAAATATAGTTGGGGATAATATTCCAGAGTGAGGACGGATTATTAAGGAAATTTTTAAGCCAATTAATCTTAAAAGTGTTATTTAAAGTAGTGAAATCTAAAAAATCCAACCCCCCTTGTTTTAGTGGATTCATCAGTACAGATTTTCTTATAAAATGGGTTTTATTTTTCCAAACAAAATTATTTAACATGCTATCAACCTTTTTTAATGTTCTATTGTTCACCTCCAAAGAAAGAGCTGCATACGTTAGTCTGGACAATCCTTCGGCTTTAGAGAGTAAAATTCTTCCTTTTGTAGACAAGTCTCTCTGCAACCAGGAATTTAGTTTTTTTTGGGTTTTCATTATTAAAGGATCGAAATTGAGTTCACATCTTATACTTCCCATCACTTGTAGATAAGGAAATCCTCTCCCAGTTCTGGATGGGCGTGGAAGAGCCACACGGTAACACACGTTCAGACATTTCTCACACACAGCTTTATGGAGGGAAGAAACCCCTCGATAAATAAGCATAAAGCATTCCGTCATATTACATGCTGATTTATAGTAACAAGTATATTATTCATGTTATTTTCAGAAACTTTGTATCTGCCCACTATTAACCCTTTAATCGTTTAAAAGTTAAATTCAAATTGAATTTTTAAAGCATGATTGCAGGGCCACTTGAATGGCTTCCAAACACTTAGTGTAGACATCTGTAACACTACAACAGTCAGTGTAGACATCTGTCAAATGTAAAACTTTAAAGGCTGACATGTTATAAGAAATAGATTGTAAAGAATTGAGAAATTTCTCCCAACCATTATTTCCCAACAGAGAGATTGTGGTGTTCCAGTGGTGGCATGTTAGTTGAAAACAGCAGGCAATGAGTGTTGTTTATCATGGGTAGGCCTACATAGTTGAGATGTTAAATTCTTAAACTGGATTGTAAATTTGTAGAAATTATCTGAAATGTGTAAAGGTATACAATGTAACTTTTTTGTAAAAAAAGAAAGTAAAAAGATACAATACATCATCAATCATTTTTCCAAAACGTGGTTTAGTCTCTGTGCTTATATTTTAGACCTGTTGGGACGGTTTTTGTGGGAAAATGCATATACAATTGTGTTCTTGCTCGTTCGTGTCTAGCCATTTCTTTAAATGTTGCTCTGACTACTTTGACGCATGTAGTGACGTAGATAGTGGTGTAGATTAGTGGTCACAACAAATGAGGAAAGGTTGACATGGAGCACAATAAATCTCCAACCTCCGCAGTCACCCTTTTTTCAACAGAGGAGACTGTGTTGGCAAAAAGAGAATGCAACAGGACTCGTAATAAAATGTAAATCAATATTCGCTTGGCTTTTTGGAGAAGGCGAGAATTGAGGGATTTGAAATGTTGTAAAAGCGAAGCGGAGATTGTGTTTTTATAACTCATATGGTATTTTATTGAACAGATAAATTGTCATGTGTAACTCTCTAACAGAGTTCATTGTAAAGCATTATCTATTGTGAAGGGTCATTTCATTATGGTTGTCTCAAGCTAGTCAGCTCCATCTAAACGGTTTAAATCTCTTGGTCTAGTAGTAAATGTTTTATGAGAAAGATAACCATATTCACCCACACTGTCACACAGAGCCAAAGCACAAACAAAACAATGTTTTTCATCAAAATGCATACAGTTTTGTACCTTTAACTGTCATACATTGTGTGTATTGTGTATGTACACTGTATGTTACATACATCCAACCTAGGATTTACAGATTTGAAGCATGATGAAATTGACATATGAAATACTGGTTTCTTCACTGTCCCAGCCAACATGTCTATGTGGGTCCCACATAAGTTTTATTTGGGTTATCTGGGTGTCATCTGGATATGGGGTCAGAGTGGCACTTTAATGGGCTGAATATGGGCCCCAGCTTGGTCAAGTTGTGTGCTCCAGTTAGATCTCCCATTATTGTTTATTTGAGGGCCCCATATGAGACACCTTTATATTAAGCTGAATTTATAATTACTTCCCCCAGATGATTTTTAGTTTTCACCATTATGGGTAACTAATCAACCAATTGCTTACATTTTCATAATTGTATGACATAATATGCTAGTTATGACTTATAATTAGATCGTTTTGAAATATTTTGGAATTCAGTAACTGCAGACTCAAGAATTAACAGTGTTATTGAAGCCAGCTAAACTAAACAGTTATAATGAAAATGATCATGTTGGCAGTTAACTAGCAAGTTTTGTATCTCTACAAACTAAAATGAATTCATGGAGTTCTCTTCTAGTGTGTCAAGTGTGTTAAATAATAGAGACATACAAAATGTGCAGAGTGGTGTTACTAGGAGCAGGATTAAGAAACAATGCATTGGAATAAACGTGTTATGCTTTTTGCACATTTGACAAGCTGCATATTATTAATTCTGTCTTATCTTTCTTCACTCTTTAGATAGGAAGCTGAGGAGTCTGTACAGGTCCTGGAATAAGAGATTAAAGGAATAAATAATTTAATAAATGAGGCTCAATTGTCAGCCACAAAAAAAAAAAAAACATAATAGGGCATTTGTGGGTTGAGTGTGATCACCTCTGTAGGCCCCATAAGGTTTTAGTGTGTAGCCCACCCTGGCCCCATTATTAGCACCCATTTGGGACCCAAGTGAGCCCTACTTAGAGTCCACTATGGATCTATTATGGCCCCTATAGGCTACATACATATATGGGAGCAGATGGACAAACTTCTCTGGGCTCCATTTGGGTTCCACATCTAAAACCCATATCAGGCTCACATGGAAATATTGGCTGGGGAGGTATTTAAAAAGTATGAGATATTTAAAGAGAATAGTGTTAATTTTTTTGTCACTTTGTTCCTTATGGTAAGATCTACACCTGTTACATATTCCACCTGCATGACTATAGTGTATACATTTACAATCATACACTGTTTACTTTTCAATATACCAAAAAAGTACAGTATCTCTAAAAAAGTATAGCATGCACACAAAACTCATGTAAACAGCCCTCGGTAGATTATTCATTGTGGTTCAAAGGAAACACGGTAAATATGCTGAAGGTAGAGAATACCCAGAAGTGCCTTTGAATATCATTATAATGGGTGAGTCAGAGGAAGTAGTGGCTGTGAATGCCTTGTTTTATAGTGTTCCAAACAATATTAACAGAGCATTAGTTCATCATTAAACTCTGTAATGCTGTGTGGTTTTCTCCACAAAGATGTGCTCCCATTATCAGACACCACAATATGTGCCTTATGCATAAATCATCTCTCTGGCCAGACCTTTAAAGTGACCTGACCATGCAGTTTGTAAGTCTGTGAAAATTGTGTGCTCATATAGACCGTCCCATGAAAATATTCCAGTAACTAACCACAATATTTTGCCCTGAGAGTCTAAAAAATAAATAAATATAAAAAAATAAAAAATAAAACTTTTTCACTTTGCAAAAAGAATCACCCATATCACTGCCGGAAAATTAGGATGCCAAGTGCACTGGCTAGTTAAAAGCAAGTACTTTATGTACTTTTTCATTTTGCAATGTCTTATGAATTGTGTATGATTTTGATGTTTTGTGAAACTATTATTACTATTGAATTGATTTTATAATTTACGTGAGAGTAAATATATGTTTACCTTTATTATGTGAAATAATTTTTGGAAAAAAATATTTTTGTTAATATTGGTTATTAACGTGTATCATCCCAGAAAAGGTTTGTGTATAAACCTGTATACCTGTATATAAACATAAATATCCCCTTAAATATCCACCAATATTAAGAAAAAACATATATGAATGTGCATCACACATTCAGGCACAAGAATATTTTCTAAAATGTGAGTGATCAAATATTGAAAGGGTGGGAGACCGTAGGCCTACTTAAAATTAAAGCCACATCTCTAGTAAAATGCATTACATTATATTTAATGAGAGATAAACCACTTATTTCCAATAGCTTATGTATAGATATTATATTTATAATGCATTTTATTTGAGAAAAGGCTGCCAGCACATAGTTAAGACGAAAACATCCCAAGAGGCACAAAACACCCCCTTCTGCAAGCTGTGGATTGTCAATGCCTGTTTAGTAACTTCATTAACACTCGTTTTTGAATCTTTTAGGATGGGTATTTAGCTCAGTTCGGGTCTCAAGAGATGAACACAGCGCAGATGTCACACTTCGAAACTGATCTCTCGTGAGCGTCCAAACAGAGGTTCAGTGAGCAGCTGTGTGTCTGAGTAGCAGCGCCTCAGATGCGTGGAGCTCCTAGTGGTTTTGATGGCCACCTCATAAGGCGGAGGAGGTTCCATGTCCCAGTGAGCCGGCCGACCTCGAGTGGTAGGGCTGAAGCATGTTGGCTCCATGGGGGGATAGTCCAAATCGTCACCATATACACCTCGTCTATGCATGGTCCTTCAAAATGCAATCACACATTATTATCATTAATACGTTCAAAGTACAATTCATGTGAGATTTTAAAATGATGCTTGTAATTTTATATAAATGAAGTGTTAAGTGTACTCAGGGCCCTGAATGAAAGGTTGTGTACAGTTTATCAACACTAGAGGGCCTTTCGGTATCAGATAACAGCAGAGGAGCAGCAGTTCTTCGACTTCTCATCTAAGTGATTTTTAATGACATCTGAGGGTGGGAGAGAGGAGGAAAGGAAAGAGATATGGCTCAAATCTAGAGGGATAAAGGTTATGGGTGGAAAATTAAAATTTTCTCCATGTTTGCTCCTATAAATTCGATTAATGTATTCATTAGAACTTAGCAAAATAGCTGCGTGAAAATGTATGCATCTATTTAATTGATGTAAAATCTAAAGATTTACAAATTTTCAAACTCACTGTTTTTATATTAGGTCAGGACAACAATAAAAAATAAATGTCACTGATACATTATAATACCTGTGTTACAATG